>JANPWX010000096.1:1036883-1202735 GCA_024734555.1 Trochalopteron elliotii
CCCAACCCCACTGCCATGGGTAGGGACCCTAGCACTAGACCATGTTGCTCAAAGCTCCATCCAACCTGGCCTTGAACAATGCCAGGGATCGGGCATCCACAGTTTCTCTGGGCAACCTGTTCCAGTGTCTCACCGTCCTCACAGTTAAGAAGTTCTTCCTAATGTCTAACATAAAATTCCCCTCTTTCAGCTTGTACCCATTACTCCTATCACAACAATGACAGATGATGCAGAGTCCAGCTTCTTTGCCTGCCCCTTCAGATACAGCAAGGTTTCTGTGAGGTCTCCACAAAACCTGGTTGTTCTCCAGACTGAACAACCCCAGCTTGTCCAGCATTCGTTGGGGAGTGCTCTAGGCTGGATTTGCTTCAAAGCTTTCATGTCCTCCTCACATTGGGGACACCATAACTGTACAGAGTACTGCAGATGGGATCTCACCAGAGCAGAGTAGAGGGGGAGAATCACCTCCCTAACACTGCTGGCCACACTGCTTTTGATGCAGCCCAGGACTCCATTGGTTTTCTGGAGCATGAGTGCACACTGCTGGTCGTGTTGAACTTTTCATCAGCCATCACACCTAAGTCTTTCTCCACAGTGTGGCTCTCAGTCACTTCTCCGCCCAACATGTAGGTGTGTCTGGCATTGCCACAATCCAGGTGCGGGACCTCGCACTTTGCTTTGTTGAACTTCATGAGATTCACGCCAGCCCACCTCTCAAGTGTGTGAGGGTCCCTCTGGAGGGTATCCCTTCCCTCCAGGGGGTCGAGTTATTGCAGTGTTGTGGTTTGTGACTCAGGCCCGCTCTGTTTCCTGTCTTTTTACCTCTTGGTAAGGTAACCTCTTGTTACCTTGTTATCTCTGCAGACCTGAAGGCCATGGTGAGGTGGGTGCCATGAGCTCACCCACTCATGATGAGCCCCAGCTTGGTTTCTCACGGAGCTTTTTACCAGGCAGTGTGTCTTCTTTCAATGTCATGCTTGAGTTCCTATCATGTCATAAGGGAATCCTTGTTTTTAATTGATCTTAAGGAGTACTTTCTCCAGCACACTGTGGTGCCTCTTAGGTTGCTACCTGGCGTATTGCAAAGGAAGTGTCAGATAATTTAATTTGGTACATGTCTCCAAGCACAAGTGCTTTCTCTGCCCACCACCCCTTCCAGTCTGACCTTCTGCAATGATCACCAAAATTGCTGTTACTCCGTCTGGTCTCCTCAGGTCTCCAGCAAGGCTCCATGTTAGATGGTATCTGGGAATGTTGGATTACAGTAGAAAATAGAGTGCTGACTTGTACTAGGTGGTCAAATATAATTCTAAAACTCCAGAAAATATGCAAATAATTGCTATGTAAGGTGCGTTTTTTATAATGCTTTAATATAAATTCTATGCATTTATAATAAATTTCGAATATAGAAATCTGTAAGTTCAGTATAGAATGCATCTTGGTTGCTAACTGAGGTGGCAGACAGGCCACCACGCAACCCTGATTTCCACAAGAGACATGCCAGGATGACCAGCTTACAGGTGATTCGTACACCTGCATGCGCCAGTGTGCAGACATACAGAAATACACATACACACAGACATGTTTTATGTGCCTCAGACACCACTGTACTATTTTAAAATAACAATTTAAGCCCCAAATTTTAAGGCACCGCTTCCATGGAAGAGGAAGGCTTCTTCAGGTTTCAGTGACAACAATGTAGAATGCCTTTTGGTATCATTTATCCTCACCTCAATCCTACAATCAGATGCAAGCTACAGGAGTATTTATAAAGCTACTTTCAATAACCACCTTCCCAGAAAGTGTCCAACTCAAAGTTTGAATTTTTAATACAAAATACAATTGGAAACAAGACTATGAAGAAATTTGGTGAGTCAGAAAATAGGTTTGGCATGAAAATGAATTTTTGTAACTTATTTTGTTTATGTTATTGTTTTCATTTTAGGTTTTGTACCTCTCATGCTATCCTCCCTTTTCAAATTAAATTAAGAGAGAGAGAATACTTGGAAGGCACAAATTATCTAACCCATTTAATTGGTTAATTTAACAAATTATCTAACCCCTTCTATATTAACATTCAATCCATCACCTAAGAAAAGGAACTCAAAAGTTTCTATCTCTTGTCTATTGTCAGCTATAAAAAGAAAGCAAGCAAGAGACATCTGTACAGAGGTCTGTGTTTGGCCAAATCAGTCCTATCCTTTGTTTATTTTAATACTGTAGGGAGGTTGAATTCTGTATCAAAGCAAAAGGTAGATGGATATGAAAAGTTTTTCTCTCAGTCCAATCATCTGCCAGCTCACAGAGGCTGGAACAGATTGCTCTTTAAGTTTAGCATTGTCAAAGTTCTGTGTTTGGTCTAGTCTGCTGGGCTTATTCTATAAATCACAGGGAGACATGGATACCTCCAGGTGATCCAACATATCCCCTTCACTCCTATGATAGATGCCTAAGGGGCATGGAAGTTGTCACTGTTTGGAGGTACATGTCTCTTCACTTCACATAGACCATCCTCAAGCTTTCAGACAGAAAATAGGATGTGCTATGTGTGAACACATCCTTAACAAGGTAGAGAAATTATAAAACCAACTCCGTCATTATTCACAGGCACTGCCCAATGGCATAGAGAATTTTAAAATTGCAAAGAGACTAGTATTTATTGAAGGGGATAGAGGACATTGGGTGACAGTGTCCTTTTTTGTCTAGGCTGCTGTCTCAAAGTCATGCTATGTGCATTCAAGATGTGCTCCAAATTACTGTCAAATTGTCATTCCACAGCCTTTGCAAAAATCAATTGATGATCTGTTTTTTTCCAACAGTTATCCACATCTGGAGCTGACAGATAATTTCCAGTGAGCTATGGAACATGAACAATTTATACATATTTCTATATCCACATCGGCAGTAAAACGAGGCATAGAATATGTTCCAGAAATTGTCCACTGTGTTGTAAGGAAATACACTGGTAGAGCAGTACCGGATACCTTCTGTTTGTAACATAAGAGTGAGAGTTGGCTTCTATGTGTTAATAAAACTTTGTAATCACCAAATTCATGTCTTTAAAGCATCCTGCTTCTCCTTCAGGTTTTTCTAATTATTATAAGCAGTGGTATGTCTCACTCATGAGGGGAGATCTTAACTGAAGTCAGTAGGAATATTGTTATTTCAAAAATAGGTATAGAGCATGGAAAGGCCGTGTAAGTGGCACGGATAATGTGACTAAGTTATGTCTGTGTCTATACCAAAGGTACATAAGGGAATGATTAGACTGGTGACATTTTAATTACCTTTGGCTCCAGAGACAGGTCTCTAGGCCTTGAGTACCCACAATCGGGTACTTTAGCTCATCCCAAGGCACCATTGTGATGGCCAATTAAAATCTCCAGAGGAAAACTTGCCACAGGAGGAGGTAAAGATCCCACACCCCAGCTATTGGTCATTGGAGGTCAAAGGCTCACTTATATTCTGCACTCACAAAAGATGCCCAGATCCACTTTTCCAGGCAAAGCTGTTGTTGGAGAAGCATATGTGGCAGAGGGATTTATAGTGAGAAAAAAGAATCTGCTGATGAAGGAGTGAGGCTTACCTGAGCCTTGTGTAGACAGCTCCTGCTGGAAACAGGGTAACACTTTAGTTAAGTTTGCAAACAAAGGAGGCCTGTTTTGGTATTTCTAACATATTGTTTGAGAAAACATTTTGTAAGTAAACAATTCATGCAGGAAACTAGCTGACTTTTAAGTCACCAGGTCCTGCTCCCAGCAGGGAACTGATCTGAATTTTGTTATCACTTTGCAAAGCTTTGTATGTCAAAGTGTTAAACTGAACCCTAAAAATAATGAAATCATTTTAATCAGTGAGTTATTTTTAATACAACAAACTTAGCCAAGTGCTAACTGCGAAGCAGCACTGAGTGCCTATGCATAACACCATTGCCACTGGTGTGAGTTGTTCTTTCTGGCTTCCTCTGCATCCCAGGATATTAACCCAGCATGGAAAACATCTCACTGCCTTTTGAACCAGCATTACTGTTTTTTGATATGTGAAATTACATATATTCTTTGAAACGGAAGAGAAAGTATACTAAGTCAATGAGACTGAGTAAGTTTGTAGGTGTTTCCACGAGCCAGGCCTAACAATTCTTTGGCTGTTATGTTAGCTGGAACTCTTTTTTTGAAAGGAAATTTTTTATTCCCTGTGAGGTTTTTTCCCGTGTAACAATATTTTGTGTAGCATTCTCTCTTTCTCTGCTATATTTTATGAAAATGCTGTATTGTGTAGTTGATCATATTTTCTGCATTTTATCTTTATTTTCTTGTATTTTATCAAAAGATAAAAGAGAAGAATGTGCCACAGTACAAGTATGTGCTTAAATTTTATATGCTATTAAACAACTGCTGTGTTTCATCTGTGTCTCTGCTGTTTGTTACTAGTTCTAGTTACTCGATAACATAGAATTTAATCTACAGATTCATTGAGCAAGGGTAATGTCTTACTTTGTCTCCTGTAAAGTCCCTAGTATACATGATTTTATATATTTATAAATTATGTGACAGTAACAGATTCAGCATTCGAATGGCTAAGCACTGCCCTTACAGTGTAAATACTCCACATAATATGTAATTAACCTTTAAGAAAAAAGCATAAAGAGTGAGAAAATCCTCATTTATCCTCAAAATACAGTATTACCATGGTTAAACATCTTTCTTCTTTCCTTTTTGTCTTTCTACAGAAATATGAGCAGTAATCCTAAAGCCTGGAAAGGATGTGCTGACTTAAGTCTTTATGAGCTTTTTAATGAGGATTAGGGAATACGAGATAGCAAAATCTACTGTATACAAGAAGGTTGTTGTGCAAGAATCTTCAGACAAGTTTTAGATCAGAATCCTTTGTCAGCAACAGTAGGATCCAGGAAGGATAATATGCTAATTTTAACCAGCAATAGGCTTCATATAGGGATCTAAAGAGACAGAGATAGATACAATCTTATTAAGCTTTTGTGTTGACACTGCACAGCTTGTTACTGCATCCAATTGAAGTTTAAGAGCAGGACTGTAAAACCTATATAACATTTTAGGAAGATATACAGTAACATTGAAACCTGAATAACAATTGAAAGAATAAGTAGGAAATTCCCTTAGCCCTTGGGCTACCACCATTTTTCTATTCCAGCAGACAAGTAAATGCTCTAGGTGTCTATGCCATAAAAAATTTTCCCAGAGGCAATTCTGGCAAAGCACCTACTTTCTTCAAACCAGACCTGCTGCTTTAACCTTCTGAATGTCAGATTTCTAAAACTAAATGCTCCTGGTGCACTGCTGGCTGTTTCTAGTCTAGGCTTTCCTTGCAGCCTGCTAGGAGTGCAGAGAGGTATCACAGGCAGGTACACTCGAGGTACGGGGACAATTGATTTCTTCCTTATAACAAGAGAGCTGTAAGGTACATTTAAACAATGTCTCATTGTAATTTCGTGATGAAAAGGAAGTTCTAACAATTAGAAGGACAATTAGTGTTTTATCAGACTTATGATATTGATTGGTAGTAATTGTTAATCAGCTTAAGTATCATTTATCATGCCATTAATTTTTCTTTAGAAAGTTACCAGTGAATTAATATTTTAATGTATAATGGCTGTATGAACAGTCTGGCAGCAAGAAGCAGAGGATGGGTAGTTTTGAGACAGATGTGTATAATGTCCACACTGCATATTTTAGCACAAAAAACAGAGGGATAGATACAGCTGCAGTGCAGTACTTCAGTGTTTGCACATTGAGTCATATTGATCTCAATTGAGATATGTCATTTAGCCTCACAATAAGACATTGTCATCCTCTCATCAAGCATCACATAATTATTTTAAACTCTCTACAACAGGTTCATATGACCAGAGATATTTTTATAGGTCAGCTGTGTTCCATGGCTACGAAAACAGAGTGTGGCCATGGACTGCTACATGAACTGCTGCCACATTTCACAAGGGCATGATCAGTCAAATCAGGACTCAGCAGAACTGAAGAGTTACAGATGCTAAACAGTAAGGTGATTCCATCAAGAGCTTAGAAACCTGGAAAGCACTGAAAAGTATTGTGAAGTTCCTATTGCTGTTCAAATTGGATCAATGTTAGCATTGTTATAAGCAGCACTGAGTGCAGAAGCTGGAGGTGGTTCTTTCCAACTGTTATCTTAGACTTCTGATGTGATAGATCAGATGGGCCAAAGTTTTCTTCCAGAAAGAGCATGTGCATCCACAGATGCAGAAAAGCTGCTTTCAGCCATGCAAATATGCCAACAGTAACACCATATGCTTATACAGTGTCTTTCGCCATTGCTAGGGATATCACATGTATGAAAGGTAAAACTGATGGATCAAAAGACAATATAAGAAAAGGTATGTATAAAAAGTTAAGCTTGTAGTGCTTGCTGTGTTTTATTGAAAAAAATAGAAGAGGAAATATATCAAGCACTTTAAAAAGCTTGTTTTGTGATGGAACAGTTCAGAATATGTATTAGAATTCAGCATCCTATTTTGTTGCCTTCTTTTAAAACAAAATTGTCTCTGAATTTTAGTGAAGGAAAGTCTGGAAGGTCTAAACATATGCAAGCTTTTAAAAGTCATGGGAAATCTACCACAACTTGGGCAGTTAATGACCTAATGACCTCTTGGTTAACCTAATGAGTCCTCTTCAGCAAGCACGGGCACAAAAAAGGAAGCTATCTTCTGGAACAGATAAGGTCAATTTGCCAGCAGAAATTATCCTCCTCTCAGAGTTGAGGATAAATGGTTTCCGGTTGTCCATCTGAGCTTGTCATTCAAGCATTTTTCCAGACTGTAGAGCAAACTAGGGAAACGGATTGAGAAAGAGGGCTCATCTTGGGTAGGGCAGGTGCGCAAAGCTGGCAAGAAGTCTCTTTGTCCTTTTTGTTTCGAGCAGATAATGTGTAAGTAAAGAAGCTGACACTTCCCTAAATACATAAGCTTTTAGCTGCCTATTTCGGGAAAGACTTAATGAGCTTCAGCTTCTAACTAGAAGCTTGTATCCACCTTCTTTTCCCTGCTATACCAACAGCTAAAACATGCGCTGTGTATGTGTGCTTGTAAATTCCATATGTGTAGACACACATACTCAGGAAACGCTTCTGATCTCCTTAATTTGTGAAAGTCCCTTAAGTGTGGATATTGATGCCTTAAGTTTTAGTTTTCATGTTTGCAGATTCTGTACTGCCTAGGGATGTAGTTCTGAGCCTCATATTAAGTGCCAATAAGCTCTCTTCACAGAATAGGTAGACAGACAAATCCTTTTTCTGCGGAGAACCAAGGACACCTTTCAGGCCCAAAAGCATAAACAATGGTGGACTGAAGGGAGGAGCAAGAAGGATGGGACCTCACAATCTGAAGCTGTAATTGGACAATTAAACCCCAATATGCAAATGGACCAAAACTTATAAAAGTGTAAGATCTTGTGACCACCATTTTTTTTGTGGCTATTCTTGGTCCACCCAGGGTGCAGCCTTAGTCAGGCTCCTGTCCTGCCCAGGGTGGATCCTGGAGGCCTTTCAATAAATAAAAATAAAACCTACTTTATTCTCTAGCTCTGTCCAGTCTCTGTTTCAGGTCAGCCTTCCAGGGAACAATATGACACAAATACAAAATAGCACAGCCAAATGTCTGACCCAAGCATTCTCTACTTAGTAATGAACTTGCTATAGCAAGAGAAACAACTGGACTAAGTCACTTCTTAAGTATGCACGGGTACCATGTTGGCATTCAAATGACCAGAATATAGAAGTTGTGAGTGGATCTCGGGTATTTCCATTCTTGGCCAATAATTATACAGGAATTTTCTGCCTTAGCATGCTGGATGCTCTATTTCCATCTTACAGCTGGTTAGAAACAAGCAAGCTGTTAGTTACAAGTAAATTGGGTCAGTTTATTTAGCTATTTCCTTCTGTTTTGAAACCTTTTAACTTTTGAAATTGTCATATTTTCTTGCAAGAATTTGGCTGGTTTCCCTAATTCATAAAGTAAGTTCATGATCTAGGTTATATTTATGAAGAGAGGGTTAATGGGAGGCAATGGTATCATATTAGTACACAGAGCAATTGTAGTGGGCAGAACGTCCACGTGTAAATTCTCCATTCAGGATGGCCAGGAAGAAATACAGGAAAGTGGGAGTAAATCCTAGCTGATCCCACACAAGAAAAACTAGGCATCATTTTAAAATAATTCATTTTCTACATCCACATATCATGATTGCTTTGGAGAGGTCTTTTATAGAATAATGGGAGGTGATGGTTTCTAGCTATAAAATTACCAGCACTGAGAAACTTAAAGACCGCAGGTATGTTCAGGCTGAGTCAAACACAACAGTTACACACTGTTAAACCTGCATGGTCTCTCATTTTACCAGCTGTGGGTTGATTCCTGGTGTGTTAATGAAGACCTAGGTACAGTTTTCTTGATCAACGTAAGGCTTATAACTTGCTACTTAAGCACTAAACAAGATTTAGTTTTTTGAGCTGTTGCATCTGATGCCTCAATTATTCATCCTGAGAATTAATGTACAATTAGCATTAACTCGTGCTTTCATGGAAATCGATAGTTATGTTAATTTAGATGCAATTGTTGAAAGAATTCTGAATAATGAAAAGGCTGATAATAGCGTCTTTGTATTGGACACAGCTCAGACTGTATAAGAAACAGCTTTTTTAATGTAGAAATATCTTCACAGTTTGTTTTATTTGTTCCAGTGTCCCTTCAGTTTCAGGCTATTAGGCACGTGTGCCAATGACTTCCTCTAATTATGACTGTTCAATAGTTTTTGACTATATATAAAAGAATTGGTCTGCTTCTGTACTGATTTTTACACTTTGAAGTGACTGGAATTAACCCATTATAAAGTAGCATGAGGAAGATCTTAGGTAGGTCAGTTTTTCCTGGAGGATTTTCCTCCAGCATATCATGAGATTTGTCAGTGAGTTACTGGTAATGCAATTAATTAGCTTATTCGAAAACAAGGTAACAGTTTGCAGTTGCTAAGAACACTGGAGTATGTTTTTCAGGGCAGACTGATTTTATTCTTAGTTTTTAAATAGAGCAGTTTCACAAAGAAGAGTGGTGTTTGGTTTGAATCTGTTGGTTTGGGGCTTTTTAATCTGTTGATTTGGGGTTTTTTATCTGTTGATTTCTCTGTTCCTGTATCAAAAGCTTTCCTTACTGTTTGGGGGACACAGCTAGGGGTCACCAGTCCAACCATGAAGCTGCAATGACATCTGCAGCTCCTGCATGGGTTTGGGATGCACAGAAAACTGCTTATGTGCAAGCAGCCCACTCACCTCCACACAGGGGATACCATGTTACTTGGAATAACCAGCCAAATTAAATGTGGTTGGGTTTTTTTGCCTGCTGTTAGCTTCCAGTACTCATTAATGAAAGATATTTAGCATTGTTTATGAATTTTTTCCCTATTCTATTATTATAACCCTTTAGACTGAGTGTTTTCCTGTCCCTGACTTCCCAATGATCACTTATTCTGGGCACATAGTTCTGAAGGTGGCATTGTTATTGACTGAACCTACTAGCTGCTTGAGAAAATGTTGATTACTTCACATTCCTGAAAATTAATCCTGAAACCTTCCTGAACTATATTAATCAACTCCTTTAACTTCTTCTCCAGTGGAGAAGGTGGAGGCCAGCAATGTCATCGAAGAGCAGGTGCTCCTCCCTGCCTCATTAGCACCTTGCCTTCTTCAGTTGCAAAATCCTCAAACCCAAGAAGGCTATTTATAGCTTTTACAAAGCTCCCTTGGCCTGTCCTGTGTCTGCTGCTAACCATTTGTCTGCCTCTTCCACCTTGTTAAATCAACCCCTTGTGACAGCACCCTCAAGATGCGCAGGAGCAACAACTCTGGAATGTTGTGGCAGGTCTGAAGGAGATGGATGGCAGCTGGAATGGGGACCAATGGGAGCATTTAAACACACCAGCTTGTGAGAGACCGAGGCAGAAATCAAGAGAATGAGGATGATCAAAGGGGAACATGAAGGCATAGGAGAGCGGAGGAGCAGGGACTCCCATGAATCAGAGCTGGATATATCCCAAGACAGGAGGGTAATGTCAAAATGCCTACAAAGCAGATGCTGGTAACAAATTACTTTTAATTTTTTAATATGTGTATCCAGAATGTATTACGATCAGAAAGAGGGCACTTAGCCCTAATAATAAAAGCCATGCTAGGAAAAAAATTTGAAATATTTCCTTCCCTGCATTTGCAATAATTATCTTCTGACAGTTATCCTTGCACAATGTCTCAAAATCAAATACTCCTAGGGTGACATGTTGGATTGTGATGAGCAAGAATTTTTGTAGTCCTCTGTCTGCAAGGTGTATCTCAACAGATGTCCTTGTGGTTTCAGGGTATCTATGGGTGAGTTTTCCTTCCATAAGCAAGGCAGCACAGCCTGACTAGCCAAGGGTATTACTCTCAAGCACCAGGCCAACCTACCTCCATACACACTGGATACTGAGAATAAGAATCCGTATTTCAGATTGGAATGAAAAATCCTGTGTTTCTAATGACAGTAGTGATAACCACGATGACAAGTGCTTTTTTATGACATTAAAAAGCAGGAGCCTTTAAATGTGGATAGCAGAGGTGTGCAGTGCAAGTTAATTTTCAGCATGTAGGAAATGTCTCTGTACATACTCCTGCTTACAGTAATAGCTATGCACACACATGGAAATCAAATGCTCTAGGTAATGACACCCAAGTTGACTGCAGCCAGCTGAGTGACCTTAAATATCTATCACTTATCTATGTATGCAGATGCTCCCCCATCACAAAGGAGGATTAATGATGTTACTTCATAGAGATAATGAGAGAATGAACCACTTAATGTTTGATTCACAAGAACTGTAAAGCATTAGATAGACACTGTTTGTTTTTAATTCCTCCCTCTATCATTCTGGCTAATAGGTAGTATTTTTCATATTCATGCCATTATTAAAATCACATTATATTTCCCAGATAATCCAAAGCACCTTTCTGATACCCTTTTTCTTGCTTCTTTTCCACTTAGCATTTCTCTTTCAGGCTAGCTGGGTTGCAGAATCTCAGTTCAGCAGTATGCATTGGTTAGAAGATACAGGCAGAATCCCCCCTTCCCCCAAGAGTCACAATCAAAGGACTTTTTATTCTGCTCTTACAATACCTAATGATCTCTGATTTTTCTTCAGTTTCAGGATCTCATTCTTGAGATCCAGTTTACTCTTCTGGATGGAAAAGTGTTTAAAGGATCTGGCTTACAATTTTTCTTCCAACTTCTATAAAGCTGAAAGGGGTTGTTCTCAAACAGTGTATGTCCACATTTGGATAAAGCATACATGCTTTTCCTTCTGGTTCTTGCACCAGCTAACAAACATGAAAAGACATCATCTGCAAATGATATGAAGCATCATGTGTCATTTCTTTCTTATTTAATACCAAGGGACTTAGGATTTTATAAATCTTTTTACAGGGTCTTAGAATCACCTCTATAAAAACTGGTTCATATACAAAAATGACAGATCACCTGTGCAAGCCTGTACTTGTTAAAATAAAATGTAGCAGCAATTACACACTTGTGATACAAATAAGAATTCTGATCTGTGTTCTTCTGCTTCTTTTTGGTTTTTATTTTTTCCAGTAAAATTTCTGGTTGACAAACTCATACATTCCTCAAACAAATCAGACTATGTCCTGTCCTATTACAAGCATAAATGTTCTAGGAACATAGTTTGAGGGTGAGGCACGTCCTGTTTAGAACTCCTGAATGGCTCTTGTATTTCCTTTAAGAAAAAAAACCCAGTAAATCACTCTTTTATTTCCTTCTGTTAATGCTATTAACCTTGCTAATGTGAGATGCTTTCTTGAAGCAACTAAGACAGCAGTTCATTTGAAGCCTGCATTAAAAATATCTTTCTACACTACTCTCTTTCCAGTCCACCCAGTTGGAGAGTTTCTTTCTATGTCTAACTTTCCATCTGGATTCAGAGCATTCTGAAAAATCAGTTCTCACTCTTCCAGGGGTTAAATTTCTGCTAACTAATATGGACTATTTGATATGAAAACCATTATTGTTTGATATGTCAAATAAAACATTTGTCAATCAAAAGTCTTTAAGCACTGGTCTATGTGACATTTACTCTTTTATAAACCGACAAAGTCCCTGGTGGCATGCCTTTCTTCCTCTCATTTAAATAGTGGTAGGAGAACAAATCACACTTCAGGGCAAGTTGATAACTGCCAGTCACGATTCCTGCCTTGTTTACTATAATGAGCAGGGTAATAAATGCATCTGACCATTTCAGCTGGCATTTGCATAGATGAATGATTTGTCCAGTCAGCCGCTCTCCAGTGATTTGGGCCTTTTTGTCAGCACAAAGAGCATTCAGTCTCCCTGGAATTTACAGCAGCCAAGCTCTCATTAGCAAACATCCTTTACCATGAATGATTCAAATAATTACCACTGAAATAATAAACTGTTTCACAAAAACATTTTATTTGATGGCTCCAAACATCAACTTTTCTGAATTGTTGACATTCAAATAAGCCAGAGAGCTTTATTGTTGAGCAACAATGATCCCCTTGTAAAAGGGTGGGCATTGTTTTACCTCCAGCAGACCTTTAAACTTGGCCAGATATCAAATGTGTCCCTCAAACAGCCAGCCAACGTGCTGGGTAATTGGAGGGCACGTACCAGATGGAGCTATAGTAAAACTGTATGTTCAGGCTCCCAACTAATTTTCACTAGATTTACTGAGGATATTGTGAGCGTAAAATTCCCGATTAATTAGCAGCAAGTTATCTCTTTTCTTCTATGGGAGTTTTGTAATTATTAAATGCTTCTGCTTGCACTGAGTGCTCAGTTCTGAGTTCTCTTCTGTAATGGTATTCTAGTGCATAATTAAGTGTTATTTGATATAGTTTTGGAGTTCAATCAAATGAGCAAGCAACAATTATATCCCATTATGATCTCCTCTAGTGCCTGGCAATAGGAATGATGTCACTGTATTTCCAAACCCATAGCATGAGGCAAAAGGAATTTCCTGCTATCATTCTCCTTTACCCTTTTAGTATGCATAATTAGGAAAGTTTTATTAGTTAATTTAGAGTAAGGCCATTTACTACAGGTTTTCATAGGCTGCAGGAATGTATTCAGCTTTCATTGCAGCATTGTTTGTATGGGTATGTGCATGAAATTATTATCTTAATATCAAGCAAACAGGATTCAATTGCACATTTTATGCTTCTCTTAACTGCAAGGAAACAAAATAGAACTACAGAAGGGGGAAATATTTTACTCATTCTAGCACATTCTTCATTGCATGATTTCACTTTCACATTATGGTCGGGTAGGTAACAGTAATCTCAAACAGCCTAATACCTGAGATCTTGATATTCAGAAATAGAATAACTGAGCCCTGATTTTCATTTACAGGCCCTTTATATTCCTCTGGCAAGATAAATTTCTTCTGCTGCCAAGGAGAGGTAGAGAGCTGTTAAAATATGTGAAAGTCAGGCCAGTAAAATTAAATACATTAGAACACATGACTGTTATTTGCAAGCCATAAAGCATACTCCCTAAGATATAATGTCTAATAATTGTCCTGAGTCAGGAAGGCAAATATTTAGAACTCAACTTTTCATACTTAGGTATTTGCAATAGGATTAACAAAATCTGCCTCATTTTTATTCACCCAGGGATAATTGCCCATTACCACATCCAAATTTGGGACTCTATGTTCTATTTAAGTACCAAGCTTTGCGAGCTGAACCCAAGTGAACAAAGTTACCTAGATAATTGAACACCATCTTTGAGCTTTCCAAATTTGTCCATGGGCATTTCATCCAGCCAAGACCATTCAAGTTCAATTTAGTTCAGTTATTTTTTATTTCTTCCTGCTGTTTCCCTAATCTATACTCAGTACCTAGTTCAAATAAACTATTTGTCATCTTCCTTTTTGACTTTTCAGGTGCAACATCAGATGGAAATTAAGAAACCCCTTAATAATTCACTTTTGACAGATATATGGAGGGGTTTTGCTTAAATTTCTATTCTATTTTGGTGTTGATAGAGCTAAGGAACAAACAGAATTGGTTGGAGCCATTTACAGATGACCAAGTGTGAAGAGTATTTTCTACACCTTCTGGTAGTCCCATGTTCTTTTAGACTGATAGGAGCTTGCTCTCTTGCAGTGAAGAAGAGTAAACACTCAGCTAAAAGCAATGCTGCTTTCCAGAGCAGTCCACTGAACACATTAGTAGGAAGAGAACCTGCATGCTCCTATTCAACTCACAGTTTTCTCTCTGTAGTCTTCTGTTGTAAATTGTTCATGCTGTTACCATCCTGCCAGTGTGGCACAGGTGAATGTTCTACTTCTGTCACCCCCAAACTAGACTTTAAAGTTGAGTCAATTAATGACCTATTCAGTCTCAAACTGCAGACATCTTAAACATCACCACAATTTAAACAGCAGTAAAAAAATGTCCCATTTCAATGAAAACAAAAAAACCCAGAATATAAACCAGAATTTAGAATGGGATTCAGCTCCAAATATAGGTGTGTAGGAGGCAGGTATGTAAGCTCTCATCTGAGTAAGCTGAGACCTTGTCAATACTGTCAGAGGATCACAGAGAACAAAGTCAAGTCTCTATTGAGTAAAGAGTAGAACTCCATAGGTGACAAAGGAATATGAGATATTTTGTTCACCTGCAGAGATCTCCATGTGGACACCTAAGTCTCAGTTTAGTTACCAAAATATAGGAGCTTTGTATTATTGAAATATTCTGCGGAATCTAAGTCATCTGTGCAGGGCTATGAGCAATTTCCACACCTATGAAATGGCAGCTGGAGGCTTAGTGCAAGCAAAATAACACTCAAACTCATGTCTGCCACTCTAAAAAAAGTATCTTAATTCTTCCTCAGGTCTACAAATCCATAAATACTGAAAATTCTAGCTGTGGCAAAACTGGAGCATCCTGATTGGAGTTGATTTTAGGCAGAGGCAGAATAGGAGCCTGCACAATGCTGGACAGTGCTGCTGGCGGGAGAATAGCATGCAAAGGACCATTTACATATTCCTCAGCTTCTTGGGACCGTGGCACGTCCCTCACATTTCCCCAATCAACCTCCACTGCTGCTCCCATTTCTGCCTGGTAGTGGAGTGCAAGGTATGGTCCCAGTACAAAAACTGTTTACAGAAAGAGGTTGTATTTAGACTAGCAACCTGATTTATCTCATCAAGGCATTACAGTTCTTTGTAATTGTAAAATACAGCTTATTAGTAAAATATTTTTTAAATTTCTTACATATGTTTTTCTTTCTAATTAGGAGACTTTCTACACTATGTCTGACTGCTTTTACAACAGGCAAACACAGTAATATTAAGCAAGCCTAGTGAAATGAGTAAATCAGGCCAGTAGTAGTAGTGAAAGTGTCATCTGTAAGCACTGGGATGTGTATTACAAAAAGTTTTTTCAGATCACCTTCTGTATAACCCTTCATTGTGACAAGGAAACCCCAATTAACATCCATGTAAGAGAAAAATACCACTTTTTTTTTTTTTTTTTTTTTTTTTTTTTTTTTTTTTTTTTAAATCCTCTACTGTGGCAAGGTTTTAACTGGTAAATTTAAAACTCTAAACACAGAATGCTTTCTGTAAATGTATTTTGTTTGCAGTTCTATGATCTGTAGCAAAATTGGCTAATTAAAAATGGACTTGCAAAGCACTCAAAAGTTGTCGATCTGGAACTGTTGTTTTTTTGAGCTTAATTCAGACCATTTCAAGTCATATTTTAGTGAAGCAGACCCTAAATTTATCATGACCAGGTATCAAATAATTTTCTGTCCCATGTAAAAGAGATTGTTCTGAATATGGAAATGTTGCATAACAAAATGGCTACCAAAATTTGTATATGACTTCTCAAATGGAAATAAATATCAATTTATTTTTAACCCATTTCCTATCCTTTTAATTTACTGGTGAGGTTCTTCTTGAGAAGAACCAGTTATATGGCAAAAGTAAGCTTTTCATTAGAACTATCACATATTATAATATTTCCAGTTTCAGACAGGCAAATAAACTTAATTAACAAAACTAGTTTTCAGTGATATCCAGGGTATGTTAGGAGTTTAATGTGACATAAGTAATTCATACTGCAGTAAATGCTAGAATGACTTAAGGTATAAACTATTGCACAGAATGTGAAGAATTTCAAGGTAATGCAGCTTTAGAGTTATGCTCCAGTTAGCCCATTGTATTACACCTCAGTCTGTGTCTGGCTGTTGTACTGGATGTTCAGACTTTTATCAGCATGGTCTTTTTCTGAGCACCCTGGCCCTTCTTTGGCAGTATATTTTGAAACTGTCAGAGTTGGGAATACACTAAAGTACATTAGGTGACTCAGTTTTGTGAGACCATTCTCTATTTGAACTCTGGCAAAGCTTCAATGAGAACAGAGAGGAAAAAAAGAGACAGTTCTCATGAGAAGCAAACTTCTGTCTTGCAGGATGGATGCTTTCACAAATGATGTGTTTATAACGAGAGGCAAATGCTCAGCTCGCTATGGTCACATAAACAAGCACCAGGGTCTTATGATCTGGGCAACAATAAGATGCTAAAAACCTGCTTTCTCTTCCTTTGTGGATAAGTCACAACAAGTGACCATTTATGAAGTCTGTCCTCAAACCTCATGACTCTGAAGTCTGTGTTCTTTGTGTATGCAGATTTACTGTTTAAGAGCTAAAAAAAACTCAACAGGCCCTGAACAATAAATAAATTCCAGCTACTGAATTTCCTTGTAAGTCATGTCCTCTGAAAAACTGTCTTGACTCCTCCAGAGGTGAGTAATTTGGCCTGAAATCTCTTTGTCAGTGAGCCAGATCCTGCCTTCTTTTATGTCCCTCCTGTAATGATCTCTGGCAATTCCCCAGTGCAGAAAGAGTAAATCAGCCCCATGGCTGTGCCTTTGCCACAGGGCAAGTGTTCTCAGAGGCCCTGCTAGAGAGCATTATAGCTTCCTTGCTTCTGTGCAGCCCAGGCCTTGGTGGGATGCTAAGCCAGTTTTCTAGTGCTGCAGAATCTACATTTCCTACATTTGTACTGCTCTCATGCCTGTGCCATATAGTCTCAGATGAACAAATACAGTGAAGAGAGGGAGATGGTGGCTCGTGAGTGGGGGGAAATGTATTTAATGTGCAAAGTGGCACAGACCATAGCCAGTACACATGGTTGTCAAAGCAGAACAGCTTCAGATGACAGGGAGTGGAGGAGCCCCTGTGGCACCTAGATCAACCAAAATTAAGAAGGTAACAAAACCACAACTTTTTTTTTTTCATTCCAGTCCAAATACCCAATACTTTCACATCAGCTTCTACAGCTTTTAACCTGACCCTGGAGTTGGAGAAGTACTGGAAAATAAAAGACGAGCCATGCAAAAACCTTAACATAGAGATATTATGCCTTATCCTTTAGATCTATAACTGAAAATGCAGCCTGTTAAGCCTGCAGAGCCCTCCAACCTCAGAAAGTTAAGTGCTTCCATGGAATCCTCCCTATCCAGCACCAAAATTAGAGCTGCTGTACAGCTGTTTTGCAGTGGTAAAAGTGGTGCTCTGCCTTTCTGCGACACAGCACTATGAGCACAAATAGAGCTTCTTCCCTTTTCCTCTCATCTGCCCTCTTTCCTGGAGAGCAGCAGCTGCTGAGCTTGCCCTTGAAACCTTCCCCCTGCACTGAACATCTACACTACAAGTTTCCTAAGCTTGACTTAATTTTGCTGGAGACAGCAAGGAGTTAAACTCCCACTGCACTAAAAGAAACTACACAAAAAGGATGTGACTCCCACATATCCCAAACTTTCAGATGCCAAGCATATTTTCTTGAATGAAAGCTCTTTTGGTATTTTTCATGGGAGGGGGAAAATGCATTTCAGAAGAATCAAAACCAACAAAGAGATTACAGATAGCAAATATAACACTGCACATATTATGATGGATAAATACAGTAAACATGGATGGCTAATTAAGGGAATTCTTGAGAATGTCTTGAAACAGGGTTGCTGTATACATTTCTGATGAGCCATCCTTTAAAGGCATCACATTCAGGAATTATAATGGAAAGTCTTGTTCCTTCCTACCAGAACTACTTTATTGAAAAGCTAGCCTCATTTTTATTATTTACTGAGCTTACAGTAGTGCTTAGAGTTTCCAGGTGTTAATCTAGCTGCTTAACAAATCTTGTTAAAGACAGCTGCTGACTCAGATTTCTCAGGGAGAAAAGTAGAAGGAAATACTCCTCTCATCTCTTTCCAGATCATCCACCTGGGTGTCTTCAGGGCCAAGAAGAATCTCTGCAGATCTTAGATATAGTTATGACTTCTTCCATGTATTTCTTTCATTTGAACTACTGAATTAATATAAAACTTGCGCTGGAGCTCACTAGAGCAGTGGTTTTACAAAACTGAGTGCAAAATCTTCCATCCTGCCTTTCAGGAACAGACCTGAGGGTGAATCCAACCAGGAAGTGCCTTGTCTGTGAATGACTTGCCTGCAGTGACCCCAAGCAAAGACAACAGTGGGAAGGTAATTTAGAGGGTGAATAACTGGGGCCTGCAGTGCCCTTCTTTGCTCTCCATTCCTTTAGTAGTACAGTTTGACTCCTATAGAAATGAGAGAAGTTGCTGGGACAGAGTAGAAACTGAAGCTGCATGTCCTGAATCTCAGCCCTGTTAACACATCCACTGGAGAATCTCCTCCTCACTTCATCTAAAAAGCCACCATCCATTATATATATTTTAAAACAAATAAACAAAACCAAACAAAAAAAGTTCTAGTTTCTTATTTAGTATTTAGTTATCCTTTTTATCCTTAGCTCTCAAAGGAATAAAACTCTTTCCCCCTTGCTGCTGTCATCACTTTCAGCTCCCCACTTCTGTCTTCCAGAGTTACAGCAAAAAATCTGCACAGAGTAGATTCACTAAAGGTAAATTATGCTTGACCAACCTGGTCATTAGAAAAGGGCAAAATTTCATTATCAGAATCTAAAGCACTCTGAGAATCAGCAAACATTCCTACTTACAGAACAACTTTTAGAATTTTAGGTGGTCTGCTTCTAGCTTCTTTGAATCTAATGAATATAAGGGCCATCTAGCCCAAGACACTTTTTTCTAGCAGATTGGAGGGCAGATGGCTACAGAAAAGTATGAGAATATAGAAAACACATAGTGATATTTCCCAAAAGTACTCTCCTAGCAACCACAAATTGTCATCTCAGAGGCTTTCTGAAGAAAGTGAGTGCTTGTTTTTTAACAGCCATTGGTGGATTTCTCTTCCATGAATGGCTCTGAAATAGAAGTAAGGAAGAAGCCAGAGAATACTACATCTACCTATCTAAATGCGGGGGTCAATGGAATAAAAATGTTACTAAACAAAATTCAGCTTTTTTGTCTTAATGCAAAATGCACTGTTTTTCATGCTGATGGTATCAAGGTACATATTCAGCTGAAAATGTAAGTATGTGGATACACCAGAGGAGTCATGCTCTAGTAGCATAAATTATGAGAGTCTTCGTGAGGTCAGTGAGTTTCCCTGCATAAACCACTGGGAAATTTGGCTCACAATCATTTCCTCTGCTTGAGAGTCTCATGATAAACAAGGCTGTAAAGAAATATGCCATGTATTCTTGAGTTGCAGATAAAAATGGTGGAGGTTTTTGAAGAGAAATTGCTCAAAAAATGTCAAAGAAAAAGAACTGCATGCTCTATGTAGTAATTAAAGGAGTTAAAGAGTATCTTGGATAGCCTTGTATGATGTTAGATAGTGCAATTTTATTCTGTTTAGGAAAGTTTGCTGTCCAACTTTATCAGGCTCCACAAAATTTCAGTATGGTATTTTAAAATCTATCTAAAACAGCAAGAACACAGATATGTGCAACACCATGAATATAAATGCAAGCCATTTAAAATATATCTAAGCGAGCAATCCAGTAACTGTCTGATCATGCAAGAGAAAAACAGATAATCTGAATTTGTCTATATCCATGTCTCCCTCTGTAAATACCTATCTATGAATACTCATAAATATTTCATCTGGATCTAGTCTAAATTTGGATTCAGCTGCTAACCTAGATGGGCAGAGTTCATGAATTGCCTGTTCAGTGATCCTGCTTTGTTTTATAAGTGTGTAAGGATGTGATTCTCACAACCGATAGAGACTCAAAAATCCTCAAGGAATAAAAACTCTTGAAGGACAATACCTTTGGTTCTGATTAGTCAAACATCCTAGATTCTTGCTGCAAGGTGCATTATGGAAGGTAGTCAATTCGCTGCTCAATTTCATATTAGAGGGACTGAAGTGAGGGCCTGCTTTCTAAATAGTTTTTTCTATTGAACTTTGCAGCTGACCAGCCAGCACACTCAGTTGTAACACTGTTGAGCACCTATGGCATGTTTGTTCTGTGCTTGGGAAGATTTTTATTAAATCAGGAGCAGTATGAATAAGATATTTTTATCCCCAGGGTAATTTGGCGGGTTTTTGTAATGCCTAAATCTTAAGCACACCTGTGACATTTTTTATTTGCTTATATAAAATTAGTTTTCATTGGTATGAAATACAGAACAAAGAACCACACATCTTTAGCTCATCTTTTCTATAAAGTTTTCTTTTAAACAATTGTCTCCTGCAACATGCATGTTCGCATACCTGGATCCAGAAAATACAGTGGTTTTGCCCATGAAAAGAATTTTATCATAAGAATTTTTTATAATTTTATTTTACCTGTGAAAATCACAGGTTTTCTATATTCTGTCCATTCTAAACTGGTTTGGCTGAAAAGAAATGCTTGAATTTCTTTCTAAGAAATTAATTTTCAGGTAGATATTAAATCTTGAAAGCAAGAACTTGGCAGTAACGGTCTGCTCAAACATAGTTATAACATTGCTACTGTGATGCCAAAGAAAACCATTCAGCCCTACATGACCAGCCTGACTTGAACTGTCAGCACATGCAGTGCTGCCCCCCAACACATTGCCTTGGCTGAGCTAGTAATTTTTCCTGAAGACTTCCACCAGTTCTATTTTTATACATCACCTAGATGTGTAGTACTAAGGAAAAGCATAAATATCTGGAAAAATTAACTCCAATGTTAATTGTGTCCTTATAAAGCTTCACTGAGAAAAGCACTTGAAAAAAATTGCCCAGTTGTCTTTTTATAGACCAATTTTTAATGAACTTTTTTCTCTTCTTACACTTTAAATCAGTTGAAAACAGACTGTGTGAAGTGTACCTCCTGTTACATAGTACTACCAAGCTCTGGAGTAGCTGGAATGACAGCATGTCACAGGCAAACGTGCACACAACACAAATTTCACAAATTCGGGTCCCGATTCAGCAAAGTCCCTAAAACATGAGCCTAATATTAAGGATACGAATAGTCCCAGTGAAGCCAGTGGAATTATGTTCCTTCCAGCTCAACGCTGTGTTCTGAGGCACATGTGCACAAACAAAGCCATATAAACCCCCATCTATCTTTCAAATAGCTGCTGCTGACAGCTGCTGAATGCGGACAAGTGTGCCCAGTGCCACTCTGGCTTCTGCCGGCGTTATTGCCTGTGTCACCCCGGCGTGAGGCCAAGGGAGCACTGGCAGCTGCTCTCGAGGGCCAAAGGAGACTGTAATGAACAGGAGGGAAGCAGGCAGAAGGGCCACATGGAGCTGTAAGGAGCAAGGGAGAGAGATGTGTTGGCTGCAATAAATCCTCTCACTGGAGCCATAAAACTTGGATTTTTCTGTTAATAGGGCTCTGAGTTCCTCTGTAATGTCATCAGAAAAAAATTACAGCATTTGAGATGAAGAAAGGAAAACATCTTGAAGGTCTAGGCTGATTCAAACTAATTTGACCAAACTGTTTCTTCATTAAGACAAAATACTCTTAAATACATCAGACAATACTGATTTCAGTATTCTGTTCCCTTAAAAGTATACAGTCTCTTCCTAAGCTCATCTACATACACTAAGAGAGGAGGGCTGGAACAAATATCTATCACAGTAATCTCTGAAGAGATACCTGATGCAGGGTTGTAATTCACCACAGCATGGAGCATGTGCATGTGCCTCTAGCATCCCTGTCCCCTTAGGGAAGAATTAGATAAGGCTAACAGGGCCTCTACAGTCAGACTCAATCTAATCTGAAGATTGTAGATATATGTCTTGAATGTATAGTGTGAAGAAACTCTACCCCTGCTGTATTACCCTGGTTTTCAAAGGAAATGAGGTCAATCTTGTCATGTTTTGTAATTGCATGTGCATCCACAGCCTCTCTCCACACCCCAGCACCATCTGAAACTAAACCTTCGGCTAGTTCTGACCAAAGTTGACAGAGAGGCACTAGGCCCAAAGACACAAGCCCCTGCAGTTCTGTGAAGGAAGTCAGCTGCCCAAGGAAGGAAGATCCACCTGAAAGAAAGGCAGGAGTGTGTGTTCAGCCCTTCTTCAACATGGAGAATCGGTGTGACAGAGGGAGGCTCAGAGTGCTCAGCTGTGACAGAGGCTTGCTCAGAGCAAGTCCCCTAGTAGACACCTGAGAATCCAACCAGGGACACCCACCAGTCCATAGGAAACCAAGCTCCTGCAGTCCTACTGACCAGGAAGCCACCCTGCTTCCAAAGAGGAGAGCAGGGCACTGGCTGGAAGATAACAATACTTATCAACTGATTTAATTTCTTTTTACTGATAAAATCTTAGCGCTTGTCACAGTTTTAACTTTCTAAGGTAGGTCCTGGGCTCCACCTGACAGTGCTGCTCAGCCTGCCCACTGTACAGCCAGGGGAAGATAAAAGCAAGCATATTCTGCACATCAAGCTAGTTCAGTTCCAGTGCCGAGCGTGGACCTGCCTGAGTGCAAGTGGAGCTGTCAGCTCATACAGGCTTCACTGTCAAGGGCTGTGTCATCTGTCAGTGTCGGTTCCAGCTCACTGTACCACATAGAGGCGATGCACTGGTGCCTCCCAATTGATAACACGCTGCCAGAAGCATGTTACTTTCTCATCTGTCTTCTTGTAGCTGTCAAAACTGGAATCCATTAATTAGTTTGTTGTTGTGAATTTTATTTGTTCTGAAGACATGTAAATTTCAAAGTAAGACATGGGAAAAAAAGAAAAAAAGCTACCAACAAACCACGAGGAAGGTGCCAATGGGGGGTTCACAAACCCTAAGTGGCAGCTATTATGAACAGTAAGTGCTGGCTACAAGAGCTCATCTAAGTGAATGTAATGATGTGGCTAGTTTCACCACATTGCTTTTAATGAGACTGAGCTGCTTACAGGGGTCGAGATGTAGTGACAGCTAAGGAAAGGCAAGAAAACAAGGCACAAACTAGGAAAGTCAACTGGGTTAAGAAGACTCTGCTTATTGTTTGTGTGAGGGGCTTTTCATAATTTACATTGTTACTTAGTGGAAAGAAGGTTTGACTGTGCTTAATTTCCCCATATTTTACATCTCATGAAAGACATACTGTGATTTCAGAATGAGATTTTGCCGGCTCTGTTTGTTAAAAATGAGATGCTAGTACTTGAGTGGACAACGCCATCTCTAAGCAGAACAGCAGTTCCATTGAAATTTCAAATATTGCGTAATTTCATTGTTGTTTTATACGGTGCTTTTGTCCACTGTCTCACTTTTTCATTATGTCAGCAAAGAGATTTAAGGTAGAAGTTTCAGAAGCTCCCTAAGTGAGTCTTCAAAAGTGAGTAGAGGACTGGAGAGCCTGCATGACTGGAGAATCAATGGGACCTTAGTGCAGCTAAGTGTGGTGTAGCAATCCATGAAATGGCAGCACATGAGCACAGCCTTGGAACCAGCCTCAGCAGAGGCATCAGGAGAACTTGCTAGCTCCATCACAGGCACACAGACACCACCAGCAGAGGCAGACTCAGGCTGATGCCGCTGCAGTCTGAGCCAAAGCAGCCATCAGGATTTTCCAGGCCAACGCTGCCACATGCTCTCTTGTTTCTAAGCTCAGTCACTTTCAAATTTGTAATTAAGCTCATGCATGACTTAGTATTTCTGAAGCTTCCATCATAAGGAATATCACACACAAGCTAACTTTAACTTGGCTGTCTCTCTTTTTACAAAAACCTACAAGGTAAACTACCTATAGGAAACCATGTGCTGAAAGTTTTGGTACTCTAATTCCCTCTACTTGGAAGGGCACCATGCAAATGCTGTGACTAGACATGATTTGTTTTGACATTTTCTTTAAAGAAATGACAAAATACTTTCCTAGATTCTGTCCTCAAAATAGCTTCTTCTCTCTGAAAAATCAAAATATCTCCTTCTTTTTGTCCCAAATTATGCCAACCAAGGACATATAAATATTTTGGCCCAATATGAAAGGTGGGACTATATATTAACAGATAAGACAAACCTGCTTCCAGGAAATCAGATCCTTTCTTTGCTTTTGCACTGGTTACAGAAAAGGAAATGAAGTCCAAATTTGCAATTCAACAAGGTTACTTTGGTGTCAATAAAATACCTTTCATCAACGCTTTATGGCCATTGTACTTGGATATCTTCATTTGCATGCATTTGCCTCATGTGGCAATGCTCACTTTCCTAGGTATGTGTTCATCTTTTTTAATATCCATTGAAAATTTGGCTCAGAATCAGTTCTTTAGTGGTTTAAGTTCATCCACTCACATAGGTAATCCGTGAAAGAACAGGTGTTTTAAATGCTCCTCAGAGAAATAAATAGCTGCTTTATGTGTGGTTTGGGTGTTTTAGGTAGTCCCATAAAGAAAAATAAATACTGTTTATGATCACTGGTTATATACTTGTAGTAACCCATATCTGAAGTCCTGAAATCTTACAGCCTGGATGATGATCTCAATGTTATATGCAGGAATGGAGATCTGTGTTGTTTAGCAGTGCTTGAACTTTGTCAGAACTGTTGCTCTTTCCTGTGCCTTCAAAGGCACCCAAATCTAGCCAGAGTCACACAGTCAGACCCGAGGCTGGAAGAAAATGGCTAAAAACCAAATATTTGCACTGTGCCAGGAGGAAAGGGACAGCAAAATGCAGCCTCCTTGGTTCTGCTTTTTGCTTCTGCAGTCGGGGGTATCAGTGCTCCCCTTCTCCTCACCTACACACTTGGATGACAAGGAAAATGCCCACCTGCCCTTCTCTACCAGCTCAGCTCCAGCAGGCTGGCAGGCAGGGTTCTTCCCACGCTATTCATCTGCTAGGAAAAGGGACTTAGAAAAAGCAGCAAGCTGCATCCTCCTGGCTGAGGGACAAGGGTTGCCCCTCTAGGTGGGAAGAATGCACCAAGGACAGCTATGAGGAAGTGAGCACCAAAATGCCTCTCCGCAGGGCTGCCTAGACTTGGCCTGTTATAAGCATCTACATTTTTATGCACTGCAGCGATGATGTGGGGCCCCCGTATTGCAGGTGCTCGTAAAAATAAGCAACAGCTACTGTGGATATTTATTGCCTTATTTGGGGAATCTTATCTCTCAAGTAGCAGCAAACAGAGTCATTTGAATACAGTTGCTGGCTGAGATGCACATGAAATCAGAGGTATTTGTTGGACAGAGTCTCCTTAATGTTCATAGCACCACAGGACTTTTTGGAGAGGGATGGAACAGAGGTGCACTTGAGGAGTGGCTGGCAAGCAGCAGCCACCTGGCAGGGTGCTTTAATGGGAGCCCCCAGTGCTGGCAGACAACACCGAGAGCTGGAGAGGTTGCTTCTTCCTCCCTCATTCCCTGTAGGCACAAGGGCAGGACGTCTTACCTATGGGTCTGTAGGGATACTGTACTTGTAGGGATACTGAAGTCCATGACCATCTTTGTCCAGAGTCAGTGTCAACCTTTGCCTCTGTGTGCAATGGAAGATTTTAAAGAGAATCCTCTTCAGTGGGAATTGTTCTGGGACATTCTGCAACACGGAAATGATAACATTTGCAGCCAGAGTAGAGATAATCTCTTCATGGTCAAATCATATCGCATAGGTCAGCTATCAGTGATATAACCGATTGTTTTATTGCAGAAGGTGGAAACTAGATTACCCTAAAACAGCCTCACCTCACTTCCCCCAGGAATAGAGAGGTATATGCACCCAGCTGGTAGTTTATAATAAAGTCCTTCAGGAGTACATTTGCCTATGAATACTTAAAGAAAGCTTCTGCTTTCTACGGTGGATAGAAATTCATAGTTTTATTCACACTTTTTTCTTAATGACCTTCTGCCATAAGAGCAATTTGCTTAGTCCACTCCAGGTGATTTTGCATGATTTGCAAATCTAATTTTTATCTCCATGTCTCACATTTGAAAATTTTTTGCCACCATATTAATTTAACATTTTTATCTTTTACCTACCCAGACAGCTCATCGTGACCTTTAAATTCACTTACAAAGGATAACCCATTGGTTAATCTGGACCAATTGGCCTCAGTTACACACTTGGTGACAAACCATTATTTCTACTCCAGTTCTTTAATTGGCCAGAATGCTCTTTTTTATCAGATATATTAGCTGTCAGAAGTGTCTGCTAGCCTTTGCGTACTTCCTGGATGGTGTCCAGGTCATTAAAGCAACATCTTCTGTTCAAGTCTGGAATATTTATCCTGTGCCAAAATCCTAACTTTCTCCCTGCTTTTAATTAATTAAAGCCTGAAGAATGCTGGATGGGTCATTCTACAGGCAAGCCTTTTGAAATGGGAAAACTGATACGAAATGTTTCATGCTCCTTTTTCTTTTACTCGTTCAGCAGTTTTGCTTCACAAATCACAATTTTATACTATTTAAATTTCATCTCGTTGAAGTATTTTACTTTTATTTCTGCTGAATTATTTTGCATGACAATAAGGCAGGCACAGTTTCATAGGCAAGGAGGGAACAGCAGGAGCCAGAAGGGGCTGTAACCCCCAGCTGTAACCATGATGGGAGAGCAGCATCCCTCTCCGTAGTCATTCCCCCCATGCATAAAGGGATGAAGTCTCATCAGGAAAGAATCCTCTGAGAATCAGAACCAGCTTTTGAGGGGAGAGAACACCCCACAGCTCTGGCCAGTTGTCACAAACCTCTACACACCTGCCTGCAGGGAGCAGCCAGACAGCTGATTCTCACCTCCCTTTTGGTGCAGCACCTGACACACCTCTGCAAGATGCTCAGGCACTCCTTGCATAACCAGAATACATGACCCACTACCTCTCTGTATTTAATGTCTAACAGAGATGCTGGTAACATTAATAGTCCTTCATCCCATGCACTCCCAGAGCAGTAACATCAAGATTTTGATTGCCTTGGTACCAAAAATATTGTATTCACCAGCCAAGGAGACCTGCTTAAAATAAACTTTTACATTGAAAGTTTATTTATGTTTTTATACCACTGTGTTTATTGCCATTCATAATCTGTGTTTTCTGTCAGTGACTCACAGCAGAACAAAGGACTTCTTGAAAGGAGATGTGGTTAAGTGTGGTGATTTCTTCATTTCTGTGTAGTAAAATATTGTTCCTTGAAGACACATCTTGTAATATCTCTTGATATTTCCTTTATGCCAGTCTTCAACATAAAATTCCAAAGTCATCCTATGACAGAAATGGATTGACAGTCTTCAAAATGTCAAAAGTTTATTCCAGGTTTGTCACTGTTATGTGAATTTGAAAACAGACATACCTCAGTGAAAATCTCTTTTGTTACAAATATTTCTTGCAGCTTCATGATCTTCCAGCTGTAATATTAACACTCTGTGAAGTGTAAGACTGGCGTCTAAAGGTATGCCAAATGGAGATGTTATTTGAATGGCAAATGATGAAAAATTAATGTAATACTTCTATTTTTGCTTCATATTTTTGGCTTATGGAGCAAAATCAATGTAGTTTATAAGGTTGGGGTTTTTTTCTTGCCGATTTTCTGCTTTCTGTGTATGTTCCTTTTCATATTTATTTCTTATTTGGATTTGGATAATCTTTGAATAGTTGAAGAACATTTCTGGGAGAGCAAGGTTCCTGCTTTGCTGTTTGATCAGGGATCAGACTTCACTATTGTTTGGATTTTTTTCCACCAAAAAAAAAAATGTGTTTCAGGCAAAACAACAACTCCTAAGTAAAGTCATGGGGGCCACATGACCTGAAAGAGGCAGAAGGGCTCTACTAGACGTGCTCCCTATTGAAACCTGCAGTGTCACCTATGAGCAAGCTCTTCAATCTCCAGCATACAGTGTGTTTAAATGCTGTGTAAATACAGCTTCTGCACTTCCATTTATCTTTGTCTCGCTTCTGCCGTGGCGCTGCCAAACAATGCTGGGAGCGGCGCGGGGGGGGCGAGCAGGAGGCTGGTAGGGGAGCACATCTGCCGGCGGCTGATTGAAACGTTGGGGAGGTGAGCGCCGGCCGCGCTGATGAAAAGCCTGTCCTGCGGTTCACGGAGTCTGTCTCACACCGCCCGGGATGGGCTGCTCGGATTTTCAAGCCTACTGTATTTTTCTGTAAGGTGAGGGCTCGTGTTTGCAAAGGGTCAGAAGATGCAGTTGCATAGATCCCATTCAGGAGGAGGTCCTTGACATGCATTTATTCTTAAGGAATGATTTTGCTGTAGCTTAAAAGGAACTGTATCTTGGCCATGTTTTTTGATTTTTCTCCCATACGTTATAGTAAATGTAAGTATCTCAGAACTGCCTTTCACTTTGGCATCTAAGCCTGATGCAGACATTTTTTCTGAAACCTTGAATTCTATGTCTGTTCTGTTTTCTGATTTTTTAATGGATGAGCAGTTTACTTAATGAGACTATTCCAAAGGTGGCAAGATCAGACTTTAAAAATTAGTATTGCAAAAATTAAGCTTGTGTTTGAAGCATGAAGATGCACCCCTGAGGAGTGTCTTGCAAGTGAGGAAAAAAATCCAAAAATTTGCCTTTGGACCAAAATACCAATGTGAACAACATTTAGAAAATACAACAATACATAGAAAATAAAGCATGCCAAATCCAGGAAAAAATTAAAATGCACATAATTGCTGAGTTACTTAGTTTGCTTCAGACAGTTCCTGATGTATATTGGGTGGGCAAGGAGAAATTAAACGTAGGCTATTGTTTAAGTTTTGAATTCATAGCTTAATAGTCCTTCATGTATTCTCTTTGGAAGTAAAATTGGTTTAACATGAATACTCTAGCTCTGTGGTACCCAAAATCCAAATAGAGAATGAATAAAAAAGAAAATTAAGAAGTCTCAAGGAAATCCCCATGTCAACATACTTACCAATTCAGTTTCATAAAACCAGACTTGTATATTAGAGGGTATATATTAATTACACTTTTAAAAGGCTTTGCATGAGAATATTCAGAATAACTGCAAAAAGCAAATCTTGTGCAGAAAAGTCACTCATCCTGCCAAATATGAAGGCACCACTCCAGAGCATTTGCATTAGAGCCTTCCTCAAATATTTTTTGTAACATCGGAAGACAATCATTCTACTAACCTGTCCTCAGAATCAGCTGAGTCATTTTTAATTGAATTCCTTCAGACCAGCCATCCTGAAATAAGCCACTGAATGAAAAAGTTTCTACTCACATGGTTCAAGCTTGTCAGCTGAAAACAGAATGCCCATAGAGAGGATCAGTGTACCGTAAGTGTAGCAGGAGCTTGTACTGTTATGTTTCTGCAGGTGGTGAACATGTGGGACACACCACCATACAGGCATGATCTCCAAAAAGGCTTTCTTCCAGAAGCTGAGGAACAGTGGTTGCAATGGCAGCCCCTTTGCTTTCCAAGGAGCTGAACACAGTGCTATAACTCTGAAATAAGGCAGATGGAGGACTATGATTCAGAATGTCCATTTTAGCACCAAATTTAGAGCTCACATTGTGTCTCAAACTGAGTTTTCATTATTTTCACAACACAAGCTAATCAGTAATTGAATTGAGGAGACACTCATAGGCAGTTATGAACTATCTTCTAACTTACCTGCTTGCAAAGGGGAATAAACTTTCAGTGAAAGCAAGATTAAACTAGGTTTAATTTTATGCCATCTGAGCCCACAATAGTTTACTCTTCTGCTTGTCAGCTGAACTGCTGAGTTCTGTGTAACATATTAGTACTGCAACCTCTCAGGATATGTAGATGCATTGTGCTGGGTATTCAGCACTGCATTTGGTATAAAACAATCTCTGGATAAAACCAGCACAAAAAGTAGGAATGACAGCAGCATTTGTCAGAGCCAAGCTCAGTGTCTACAGCCTCCTCAACATTGTTAGCTGTTGAGCTCTTGACTTCTTTGGCTGCTTTTTAAACATGTTCAGCCTATGAACTCCTCTGGATGTCAAACTGCAGCTGATGATCTGCTGCTTGGAATTGGAAACATTTGGTGGGATTTTACAGGGACCTGATGTAAGTAAAGTACCATGGAAATCAGGTGCAAGCCACTGCCTTTGCCAAGAAAACTGCTTTAAGGCTTATTGTAAGGCAGAAGTGGGAGATGTAATCCGGGGCAATTTTTGTCCATTTCTCTGTTTGTCATTTCTGATCTGTATTAATATTCATCCTAACCCGACCCCAGTGGGAAATTACTATGCATTTGTTCTAAATCGGTCAAAACTTCTGAACCAGCCATATGGTGTGAATCCCTGTTTGTCTGGTAGTGCGGAGTCTATCTTTCACAGCCCTGATGCACATACAAAACTGTCTGCTTTCACTGCTTCATAGCAGTGTTGTAAATATAACTGAACTTGTGAAAGAAACAAGGTGTTAATTGATGGTGTACATATTCGTCCTCATAAACGTCTGCTCCTAAACTACTTTTCACGGTTTCTAAGGAAACCCTTATTCCTTAAAATGGCCAAGGTTCTTGCTCATAATACGGTTTAAAATCTTAATTATCTAAAGCACTTTTTGCTGCAAAGGGAAAGGTGTAGATATGGCCCATCTGTATATTCAACAGTTACTTTGAACTTGGAGGAAGGGAAGATTTTGTCAGCACTGACTGTAGGAAACCATCAATTCGCACATTATGGGAAATGTGATACCGTATTTTCAACTGCAGCTCCTGACTTTCTCAATTAAGACTGTGTGAGACATGCCAGAAGAAAGGGACTGTGTGTCTGATCATGTGCAGGCAGTTGAATACAGTTGTCTCTGGTTGCTTCACTCATCGTACCTGTTCATTTTATCTGGCTATGCTGAGATGGGTGGGCATCCCGTGAAGGAAAGGTCGCTGCCAATAACCACAGTGCCTTCCCTTCCACTGTGGTTCTCGTTGCTTTTCTTCCCCACCGCATCCCACCAGCCATGTTAGAGCACAGGTATCAAATCTCAGTGACCAAAGCTGGAGACCAGCTGTCTGTTGGTGCACCCCTGAGCAACGGATCCTCCTGGATTTTTAACCCAGCCAACAGCACACTAACTTATTAAATTCCCTGGGATCATGTTGTTTTTATACAAGAGAAACTGCCGTGTTGGTCAAAACAAGATTAAGCTTTCTAAATCAGAGCACGTGTCTATTATGCTATGTTTGATTTACATTTAGAATGTATAGGGGTACCTCTGTAGCCCATAGAATGTAACCACTGTAGCAAAAGCCACATTAAAAAAATCCCCCGATCTGAACAGACCTGGTAGGATACCTGAGCACCAGGTGCAAGTCATGTGCCTGCTGACTTACACTCTGCAGTGCTGCTATCTGCGCCTCCCAAAACACTGCATATCCTGCTTGGACATGTGCTGATCCCTTGCCTTAACAGAGCCAAAGGAAGGGATGTTCAGGAAAGCTCAAAAGTGACTATTCCTCTCCTATCGATCCTTCTCACAAAGCTGTATGACATAACCTAAGAATCAGCTCTTTATTTGCTTTTAAGCAAGCAAAGCTTCAGAAAAAAAAAATTGAAGATCTGTGATTTTGTATTTCCAAATCATTACTGAAAAAACAGACTTCTAGGTCTGCCAAATCCTTGGCTCTGCTAATACCCTAAAGCTTCCCAGGGCAGTACAAGGATAAGCAGTGTTCTCTGGCCCTCAAAATCCTCACCGTTTCAAGACATAAAGTGAGTGTCCTATATTTCTGAGGCACAGAATCCAACTGGCATTGTTTTATTACCCCTTGTACTGCTAGTCCTTCCCAATTCATTTTTAGACGGGATTGTATTTTCCCCCAGAAAGAAAAGGGAATTGTCCAGACCATATTGTAACATCTGAGTCACTGCCAAAGAAGATTACTAAACCATGTGGATAAAGCTGCCCAATTGCAGGTGGACAACTTGCTGTTGTTATCAAATAACTCTCCATCAGTCCTGTCTTTCAGCCACTCAACAACTGCCTTGGTAGAAATTACTGAACACATTTTCACTGCCATAAAAATTGGCCAGAGCTATATTTCTGGATTCCAAGAAAGCTTCTGACAGCCAACCATGATACTTTATGTAATAAGTTGTCAGCACACTGTGTATCACCTAACGCTGTCACTTGGCTTAGGTCAAAGCTGTCAAATTGCCAACAAAATATTGTTACTAGAAGCACTAAATCTTCTTTTCAGCTTAGTCCTGTTGGGGTCCATCAGACATAGTCCTTGGCCTGTTATTGTTTATGCTGTGTTTAAATGACCTACCACATGAATATGCATGAAAAACAAAGCTTACATATATGTAGACAACATTGCCAGCAGATGCTGCAGTCACATTTAAGAAAGATCGGTGAACCACCAGGGAAGGACCACTTATGGTCTGCTTGTGGTTTTAAAAGCACACATATAGAATGTTCACCATCATCATTAAAGCTTAGACTTAGTTCTTCTCTGTAATATGTGCAGTTTACATTTATGTTGTACATTAAATTGACATCTGAGTTATAGGTGACCCTTTGACTATAAAAAAAGATGAATTCTGGAAAACTCGTGTAACCTTGGGGTGAGAGGCCAAGTGGCAAGAGCAATACCTGAGAAGGGGATATGGGAGCTGTCCTGGCTTGGATGCAGATGTGAACTGCCCCAATGCAGCTGATCTCTGAAAGCTTCTTCTCTTTTCCTTTCTTCTGCGTTGTGGTGTAAAAACTGCTCAGCTGATCCTAGAGGTGGAGAAAGGATGGAGTGAGAAGAAAGAGCCTACAATCAGGACAAGATCTCTGTTGAGAGTGTGAGACCATAAAGACTGAATTGTGGGTGTGATGCTCACCCTGCAAAGGTGGCTTTGGAGAACAGAAACAATTTTTTCTCCATTATATAAAAAGAAGACTTGAAGGGACCAAACAGTGCATTGTCTTCAGTTTTCTCAAATATCTTTAGTCAGCCTTGTAAAAACACAGCCTTCCTAAAGCACTGCACACAAACAAATAGTTTCAAAAGTATGGAGGTGTTTTAAGGATTGTGCCCATGTCCACATGTCCATCATGGCCAATACATGCTGCAGAGTGCAATGGGCTGTCTTGTCTCTTTGACAGCAAGTAGAGGGAAGTCAGCATCAGTGTCACTGTGATTTCTTTTTGACCCCTGAAATGTCTGTGGATCTTTACATTGATGAAACCCCTTTACCGTTAGTGGGAGTAATTCTCCTTATATTGGAATGAGCAAGAAGTGAGTCAGGCCCTTGGAGAAAGTACAGCAGTGAGATATTCGCACATATCATAATGAGGTATCATACAGATAGAGAAGACTGAGGAGACCTCTGTGAGGCATTACAGTATTTAGAGGGAGCTTATGAAAAAGAGAGAGTGACTTTTTACGTGGGCATATAGTGATAGGACAACAGGGAACAGTTAAACCAAAAGAGCAGAGATTTAGATTAAATGATGTAAAGAAATTCTTCCAGTGAGGCACTTGAAAAGGTTGGCCGGACAAGCTATAAATGCCCCCTTGCTGGAAGGGTTCAAGGCCAGGCTGAATGGAGTTTTATGCAACCTGGTCTAGTGGGTGGCAGGGGTTGGAAACTTTAAGGTCCCTTCAAACTCAAGCCATTCTGTGATTTGGTGATAAAGAGATAAAGACCAGGAATTTCAAAAGTAACCTGTGAGTTGAGGGTCCTCAGTTCCTAGACACCTGGTGTCAGTCTTAGTTTTCATAATACTGAGAATTAAAAATGTCTAAAACTTAAGATACCAACCTTCCATGCAGAAAGACTGCTCTAGCCTAAAAAAAACACCTTTGCAAATGGGATCACCTTACTTCAGCCCTTGCAGAAGTATCTCCACTGGAGATGTTTGCACTCCTTGTCACAGCAGCTGTATCTGTACTGCTAAATTAATTGGAGGACCTGTTCTCTGGTTCTCTGGCTCAGACAGGCACAGCCTTTCCAGCTGCATATCACTAGGCTCTGGCTCACCCATGGACCCTGCAGGATGCTCCCACAGGCTTGGGATATAAATGTGACATTCTGGCTTTGTCATTGCTGTATTTGGTGCTGAATCACAAGGGTTGCAGACCATGATGGTGATTTTTTCCTAGCAGGAACCCCAGGCACTGTGCTGCAACTGCATGGCATTGAAGAAAGCATCCTGGATGCCTGCAGGACAGAAGCAGCAGAACCTGGTGTGCCCTCACTGACTGCGCCAACTGCATCCTGGTGTTCTCTGAGGGAAAGAAGTGGGCTCATCTCAAGCCTGCTCCAAGGTGTGAACTCACAGCTAATCACTAAGCAGCCTGGATGGCCAGCAGTCAGGCCTGCTCCCTAGCCCTGTGTAATTTAGCAGCACAGACAGAGCCTGTGACAACTTGATTTTTGCTTTGAGAGCAAGCGCCAGGCTCCTCTGTGGGGTGTAATGTGTGACTGTGGCTCCTGGATCATTCTGCCAGTGCAATCCAGGCGTGACACAGCCTGCAGTCCCCACCACTGCTGCCCTTCACTTTCTGGGAGCCCACCTGACACTTGTGGTAATTTGTGCCTAGTCCTGTGTTGCTCAAGAGATGAACAAAAGGATGAAATCATTTTATTTGGCAGCTTAATGTAGGACTGCAAGGAAAAAAAACCCAAACTTGAGTCCCTTTTTTCCTTTTAATATAAAGCAACAGTTAGGAACATTTACAGATGTATACATTAAGGTTCTTATTGCTTTGGTTAATGATTTGATTTAAATGGCAGCAAAGGTTCTACCAACTCTGCACTATTGATTATGTGGTCAATAACTGAATACAATTATTATACCAAAATGCATTCTTATATTAATGCTGATTTGAAGACATTTCAAAATATAAAGCAGCAGTGAATATGTTGTGACTCAGAGCAGAGAATCAAAGTCACAGCATGGGATGGCAATAAAGAAAAGAACACAGTAATGAGGAGAAAAGTCTAAGAGAGAAAAAAAGGCAGCACTTGACAGACTCTTTGCAAGTTAGAAAACAAGCAGTTCTGGGAGCCGCATCGTTAATGAAACCTAGTTTACTATGAAACTGTGTCCTATATTCCTGTTCCACTCCTCCCCACCAACCATCCCAAATCCTGACCACGTTCCCTATGGCTTTGATGGCCTACCACAGTACAGCATGCTCCTCCATCCCCTTGTCCTCTCCCAGCACTGTCACCTCTCTGCCATTCCCCACGTTGCCCGAATGATAGCATGTGCCCTGACCTGTCCCAAGGGATGAGGTACCGTTTGTCTGGCCAGTGATCGCCCCCTGCTTGGCCAGCTGGCAAACAAACCCCGCAGATAACTGCTGGGCTCAGGCTCCTGCCACTGAGCTCCTCCCGGAGGAAATCTCCAGCACAGCACTGCCTTGGATCCTTCCTTTTGCAGATGCTGCTTTTCGCAGTTTCTGATAAAATCACATATCTGAGAGCTACAGTCTGTAAAACTTGTTTACATCAATCATCAGTGGAATAAAGAAGTTATGAGGAATGGGATGAGACGAAATGAGGGATCAAGTCTTAAGAATTAAAAGCTTAAGTCTTTTTTTTCCTTGCAAAACAGGGAAACTTTGTCAGAATTCCTCTCCTGTATCTACTTTTCCAAATGAGAGCTACAACAAACAGCTCTGATCAAAAGTCTCAGTTACAGCCTCTTTCAAGAGCGCATGTTCCCTTTAAAGAGACAGTCAGGTTAGCTACATTTTGGCATAACATAAAGTCCACATACATAAGATCAATTAAAACAGCCTCAGTTTTCCTCAGCCATTGGTAGGCCATGGAAAAAGTAATGCCGACCTCTAAAAAATCTGCAGCTGCATGTTCGGCTCAGTCTGAGCTTTGGCTCCTAGCCATATTCCTCATTTTAACTGTGACTTGTGGAGTCATGAGGCTCCCACTCTTTCATCCCAGGGTGTCTGGGGATAACTGAGTCAGATATTATGTGAGAAGTAATCAAGGGGTTTCGGCGTTCCCAGCGACCCAGGATTCTGCACAGGACTGCTTGATAGCATAATTAAAAGTCTGATTCAGAGACCAGAATTAAAGCTCATCTGCTGCTTTTAAGCTTTTCCCCTGCTTTTGGACCTTTATTTTTTCTTCATTAGTAATATTCTAACAGAATGCCTATGGATATTTTTTTATTTCTTTAAAATGACTGGAAGAGATCTAGTCTGCCACATACATAGATCTATTAGTGCCAGGAGGCACAGCCTGGGATCAAACTTTCTGTCTCATTTATTGTAAAATTTCCTGAGTTATATGGATAAATTTCCTGAGTTGTATGGATAAAACTTGGACACCAGCAGTGACAAACATCTCTCTGGCAGCTTATCAGAAAGGTTTCCATACAACTCCAATAGCCATTGAGAAAAGCAAAGTGTGATTTATATACTCCTACACTAGGCATTCCCACAGAACCACTAGGCTGTGATCACAGCACATTATTAAATGCAGAGAACATGACAAAAACATGACATTTTATAAAAACCCTTACCATTTTTTTCAAATCACAGCTAATTTCCACCAGCTGACAGGAAGCCCATTTTGCTCTTCTACACATCCTCTTTCTCAAAAATGTCCAGTTTATGTCTGTTTTGACAAGTTTGGTCTCATTTTTAAAAAGTGTTAGGTTTTTTAAAGTTTAAAATATGCCTAGGCCAACCACCTTTCCAAATAAATGGATAAATAAATAATTACAGAACTGAGAAAATGCTGACAGCTGCAAAGAAAGAGGTAAAGAGTAACAAATCAGGAGAAGGTGAGAAGGTGAAATGATTATATGGTCCTAACTGCAGATATTGAACAGAGTTGTGTTTATGAACAAGTTCAACATACACACGTGTCACACATTTAGGGTAATGATGACCATATGGCAGAGCGTGGAACTGCCAGGAGTAACAGTATGACTAAACCATGCCTGTGTGTTTGACCACCTCATTGACTCCCTGACCATCCATCCATCTCTGCTGAAGCTCTTGAGATGTTCCAAACCTCTAAAGAGATAAAAGCTTTTCTTCTAAACTAACTTGCTAGATCTCTTTTGTATTTTCTTCTCAAGCATTAGGACAGATGCTTTATATCACTGGGAAGGAAACCTCTCCTTCCCTAAAATATAGAGGTTACCAGAGTCACGGAGGCGGCTGAGGTTCCCTTTGAGCCTGGGAAGAATGTGGGAGAATGGACTTTCGGTGCAGTACAATTCCATGGGTTAAAATCTGTTGTAGGCTATTTCAAGAAGCTTTTATGGCTTCTTCTGGATTGTGGATCCGTATTACTTCCTTCCTGGCAAAAATGTGATTCAAGGTTATGCAACCACATTGAAGTTTAATAGTTACTTCGACATCAGAAATATTTGTTTCACTTGTATCTCCCAATGTCATAGAAGTTCAAATACTGCTGTAGCAATATTTTAAGGGAGAAAACGGAATTAAAAATTTGAGGCCAACAGGTCAAATATTCTATCATTAGAAAAAAAAAAGAAGGAAGCTGAACATCTATTTCTTAAAAGATATTCAGAAGGCCATCAGATCTTATGCAGAAATTTGCTTTTTAGAAGATGTGTGTTTTAAAAATGCAAAAGAAGAATCTTAATCAAAGAAAGTTCACTTCATTCCCTTCCCCCCCCCTTTTGAAAGAAAATAAAATATGAAAATTCAAATAGAAGACTGTATCTGTGAGACACTGGAAGATGCTACCCAAGGGTGTTCACTGCAGAGAGGATAGCTGTATTAAAATGAATAATTTTGTGGGGAAAGGATAGAGAGTTGTTGCTGTAAGAAAAAAATCTTTTTGATTGACATGAGAAATTGCTGCCACATGAAACAGTTCACCTTCTTTGAAGGGCTCTTTTGTCAGTGAGGTCAGGTCAAAGAGGTTTGAAAGGTCCTCATCAAAGGAAGCTGCCCTTCTAGGCCCAGTGCATTCCCTTGCTGGAGTAGTCTTGGCTTCAGGAACTGTATGGAGATGTGGGAAGCCGGGGGATGGCAGCTGCATAGCTAAGCAACCAGGGCTAGCTGAGCCATGAATCAACACTGTCACCTGCTGTGGGCAAGATAATCTCCTCTTTGTCCAGGCTGGTGGATAACTGCTGCACATGGGAGAGTGCTCCGTCGCCGTGGTCTGACCACAGCACTGTCCTGCTCGGGTTGTCTTTGTAAATGCAGAGCAGGAGGGGGTCCCTGTGCTCACCACCCTGTGCCCCAGAGCCAGAGTTTGGGTTTGCAGCTGAAATAGCAATGTGAGCCCCTTCCCACCTTTTCTGTCTCAGTGCTTTCCTTGGATACACTCCCTTTTCTGGGAATGGGAGAGTCCAGGTTTTTTCACTCAGTGAAGGAACACTGTCCTTGAAGAGGGCACAGTACCTCTTCACAATAAGAAGGAGCAACAAACATTAAATTCTAGCCCTAACCCTCTAGTCCAACATGCCTGTGTCAATTCTCTGCCCTGATGTCACTTAGCCACTGGTCTCTAGCTTTGTAGGTGTCCCCCACCACCCCACTCATGGACAGAGATGCTGAATATCCAAACCCAGGGCCAGGGTGTAGGGTCTCAGACCCAACCTAACCAGTCACTGTGCTCCACTGGGCTCAGCCAAACCAAGCCAGTGCTGCAGCCTGAGGATCCCATTCCTCACTTTCACCCTGCTTCCACAGCCTCCGTCTCCAGTGGGACCTGGAGTCTCCCTGTGGAAAGAGAGTATAGGAATTAGCATCTCATCGATATGAGAGATGCAGCTCCCACCTCTGCCAGCAATATGCAGAGCCCAGCCGCAGTAAAGGTCAGTTCATTTTTAAATTTTTTTTTTCAGAGTGATTTTTAGGAAGGCTCAGAAATTTGGGGGTTTCTGTTTGTTCTCTGAAAGGAATTTGCCCTTCTGATATAATCGTGCAACTCCAGGCTCTGCTTGCTTGAGTAGGAATTTTAGATGCTCGGTGTCTTAAAGCCTCACTCAGCTGATTGCAGGCAGTTTTCCCTGCTGCTTGCTCAGCTCACATCTCAAGCTATGTGAAAAATCACCTCTGTTGATTAGGACAGGGCTTTCCTTCCTGATTGCATTGCCCTGTTTACTGTCATTGAATTCTTGAATCAGGAGGATGTTTTGTTTGTTTCTCAAATTTTAATTGCTGTATGACTTTCCTCTTGTTCGCTAACCTGCTCTTATGTTTTAGCAAACAGTTCCAGAGGTAATTGCCGAATTTATATATTCATGGAAATCCAGCAGATATGTACGATAATAGCACAATTTGATATTTATGAAGTGCCACTTTTCTATAAAGGTAGAATTTCAGTTAATTATCACTGGCCTGTTTATTAACACTTGGAAATGGAAAAATAATGAATGGGCACATCGTTTATTCATTAAAATGCTGCTGATGAGTTGCCCCATTCATAAATTAGTCTTGCATTTTACTCCAGCATAGCACTGCCTGTGCTGGTGGGTTTTGAAGGTCAATTGTGCTTTAACCCATGGCTTCCTGCAAAGGGGGAATCTGTCACCTTGGACTGTGATCACAGTGACTCTTGTCAACCAAACAGAGTCATTCTGTGAGCATTTTGGCTGGCAAAATGTGGAGGCAAAGGGGGAGAGCTGCAGCAAGCAGCACTGCTCAGGACATAATTCTCTTTCACTTGGAAGCAGTACATCTGTCTCTATCAGACAGCGAGGATTGATACACTGGGCTGGGAAGGCACTCCTGTGGACATCCTGATATGTCTTCTGAAATCAATGCCCTTCCCTCCCACAGACACATCCCGAGCTGTTCTTGGGGAAAGTGCTGCTTTGCTGCTGTCCCTCCGATGAGGAATCCCACCCCTCTGGCCAGCAGAGCTTTGTGGGCAGTGAATTTTAATATAGGTGCAGGTGAAATTCAGAGCAAGTATCTGAATATTTTGGGCCAGCTATTACTCTTTTTATGTGGGAGATCCCTCTTCCATCCCTGGGAGGAGTGTGTGAGGGCATGCAGAGCCCTGTGGGAGAAGAGGGACAGCAGGAGCAGAGTTGAGACAGAGAGGCTGGGCAGTGGACACCTCCTCACTGCTGTTTGCTATTCATGGCAACACTGAGAAGAGGCTAAACTAGAATGAGATCTAGTAGAGAGACTTTTTCTTGAATTCCTACGGTCGTTAAAATTATCAAAAACTTCTTTCCACTATAATGTTAGCCCTGGGGTCAATATAAAATTACGTATTTTGTTCTGCCCCTCCTTAGGCTGGATGTTGCCTGATGCAGATGAGGAACCACAGATAACTGCTCCCCTGGGGACAGCTGGACATTTTCTGCAAAGTTTGCTGGATGCCTTTGTTCAGGAGTGTCAGCTGTTATGAGTGCAACCACTCTGCCAGATGTGCTAAACATGACAAAGATGAGAAAGTAGGTGCCAAAATATTCTATGATGGTTAAATGAAGAAAATGTCTTTGAAGCCATCTTGAGCTGATGCCCATTTCCAATAGGTTTGGAGTAATCCGCAACACAGCTGGAGCTTGAGAGAGACCTGAGGTGTGAAATGACACAATGAATAGCTAATAGTGGCTGCTTCCTGGACAAAATACCTGCCAATATCAAAAGCAAAGCAAACACTTCTGGCTGTGGGCTCTGCTACCGGCAGTAAGCAGCTCTCTTTTTTCAGAGAAAAAAACCCCTGCATTGCTAAGAGGAGGAAAGCTAATGCAGTTTAGCACAGTAGTTCCAGGTCTGGAGATGAGTCTCCCTCCCACATGTGTGGGTCAAGCTCTGCTAGCAGGCCCAAGATGTCCAGTTCCTCTGAGTGTGGTCAGCAGTGGTGTTAGCTGCGTGCTCCTGTGCCACTAAGGCATTTTTACAGGATTCTGTTCCTTTCTGATAGTATGATCACATCTTGCTCAGGTCAGGAGGAATAAAAGACTTGTTTTAGGAATGACAGCAAGGCAAAAGAATGATCCTGAAGGGCCACAGAAGGACAGGTGTGGTTACCTAAATGTGAAGCCACCTATAAGCAAGGTGGGTGTTCTGAAAAACGGGTCTATAGTGACCTTGAATGGGACCAACATTTCTCAAGTGTTCATGCTGCACAGAGCTGTTCAGAGAAAAGTCCAGGCTAACACTGGTTGTTAAGACTATATATTGGCTTATTTTTCCAGTGGCATGTTTGAAAACAAGAATGCAAGAATCAAGTTGAGGGTGAGGTTTTTTTAGCTGTCTTTAAAAATGCATAAAGTTTTGCTTCAAGTGTCACTGTTGGAGTTTTACTATTATGCTAACAATCCAGGCTACCTGCTGGATGCAACGGGCTACAGGCTTCATATGGGGATTTTGCCTACTGTGAGCATTTTTTTGTTTCCTTTAAAATAAAATACCATTCTCAAGTGCCCACCTTTCAGAGTTTCTTTCATATTTTTTTTTTAATAAAAGAAAGTTTAGAGAAATTATCTCTGCATTCATGCATATTGCTTATGAAGTCAAAGAAAAGTATTTCTCCATTGTTTTTTCCCTCATCAGCTATAACTAAAATGCAAAACCTGGCCAATATTTTACCCAGTTCAAGGTACACTGCATTCTTTTAAGCACAGTGTTTCTTCATTAAATAGCCAACTTAATTTTAAAATACATGTCAAATAAAATGACTAGCAAGGACAAACTAAAGTTAGCATTTGACTTTTTCTTTTGAAGTACAACTAATTTTCTTGCAAAAGTACAGCGTCAGTTCCTGCAAAGGAGTTCTTTTGTTATTGATTGGAGAGATATAATATATAAAGCTGCTGCCTGTACCACTCTACAATAATTAAAAGTACTTAATCATGCAGCTTGGAGATTTATTTTAAAAGTACAAAATATGTTCCTTATTGTGATTCACAGGAATTTACTGGTCTAATTTCTTTAGAGACCAGCAGGAATATATATTGACTCTGGTTTATTTATAAACCAGCTATTTAAATTACCAAGTTATTTACATTGTTATTGTCTCCATCATTTAGTCACCATTTGCAAAGATTTCACATTGCTCTTAATTTGGCACTCCCTAGTGCTGGTAGTACTTATGGGAGAGGGCTATTTAAGAGGTAGTCAAGCAAACCATCTTGGTATGGGTGATCTTCTTCTTGCCCCAGACAGGTTTGTTGTCTTGGTGACCTCCTTTGAAAGGAGACAACATGCAGAACTGCACCCTGGAGGGTGTGGCAGCTACTTATCATCATAGTACCAGAAGGAAATAAGGCAAATTGCGAGGACATGTAGATCCAGGAGGTTCAGTTGCTCTCAAGGTCGGGATTAAAAAATCTCTGGCCAGATGTTTATGACATTACCCAGCTGTAAATTGTTCTGTTGAGGAGGACAGGGAGCACCAGGGGAGGAGCATGGTGACTGAAGTCGACTGAGATCCTGATTTGATTCTGGGATTATGTGAAGGAAAGAATAGACTTAGTCCACCAAAAATATATGTAAAACATCACGACCACAAGGCTCTGAAGTTGCTGCAAGACTACCTGAGGAAAACAGTTATTAAAAGAATATTTCATTCCTGATGGTGGGGACATTACCTGCTCTTTATTTTCATTTCTAGCAGCACTTTTTTGTCAAAGTCTAAAGCACACAAAACGCTACTTATTTTCACAGCACTCGCTCTCTCTTTCTTCTTTTCTTTTCCCCCTTAAAATCTGTGTGGAGAGAATTGAGAATAACAGCTATTATTTAACGTGTGGCTTTTGTCCCATGGCTGGGTCTCACGCTGAAGGACCTCCTTGAATGCCTCCAGTTGAGAGACAGTTGTTGAGCAGACCATGTTGAAGAGCAACCCCAGTGGCCCCCTTGGGGAGCAGGGCAGCAGGTGCCTCCCACTTCCAGAGGCTGTAGGGGGAGAGGGTGAAGTGCCCTGGTGAGCCAGCCAGGCCCTGCATGACGGCAGAGCTGCCAGGCACTGGCGGGGCCGGGAGGTGCCATCTGACATCACGCCAAAAGCCTTTCAGAGCAGATGAAAGGGACTGCAACTCAAGTGTTTGCACTGGGCTCTATTTTCGGTCAGCTTTAGGATGATTGTCTCCAGGGTGAGCTTGGAGAGGCAACTCATGTTTTAGCTTGGGTTGACCTCAGCACTGCAGGGACTGGGAGCTGTGTACAATTATACAACTCAGTTTTCATTTTCAACAAAAAAAACCAAAACGAATGGATTCAAAACACCCAAGTAGAAAAAAAAATGTTTGCAAGCACTTTGTAAGCACTTTATTTCCTTCTTGATGCTTCATGAAAGAGTCTCAGACTGAGGGAAAAGTACCATGAACACCACACCATCCACATGCAAGGGCAACTTCAGGACATCACGTTAAAAACATGACTTGGTGCGGTGCCCCAACCAAGGTGCTCATCAAGGTACCTGCCATCCCATGTTTTGTTGTGGCTGCTGCTGTGATGAAAAAGCCAACAATAATGAATAAACTCTCTGAGATAATGGGTCTCTTCTACAAGATGATTGCTTCTTTCTTAAAGAGGAGATTGCTGAAGTGCACTCTGCTTTGTTACCTTGTGTTTGTAAACGGCTCATTCCACAAAAGGGATGAATTCTTTCCCCTACCCAATGCAAGCAGATTCAGAGCACATTTTGGAATAAGGAGAATTTTAATTTTTTTTTCTGTGGCCTTTGGATCATAGTATTGGAGGTTTTGTATCCAGAAGAGTTTTAGGGGAGCTCAAAGAGGTTCAGAGGTATGGGTCTGTTCTAAAGCCAAGAGATGCTGATCCAGAAATTTTACAACACTGTACTTTCTCTCAGGATATCCAAAATGCCATGAATTGTGTATCCAACCTTGAAATGTTGTTAAAAATATAATAGAAAGTCACACATTGTGCATATTTAAGTCTTTTCAATACTTACACTTCATAGTTTTAAGCCAGATTTCTTCCCCTCCATGACATTTGTCCACACTGAGAACTGAGTCCAAAATATGCTTAAGGGCAATTGAAAGTTGTTTGGAATTTTTCTGATTCAAAGCATTTACTTACTGTGTAAGCTGCCAAAAATCCAAACAGTTTAAAAACACTGGGCACCTCATTTTCAGTTTTTCTCAGCAGTCATCCCATTTATTTCTTTGAAGCTTTAATATTCTTGCAGATTTTGTTTAATTTTCACATCATGCTTTTCAAGTTCATTTCTGTGGAGTGCCTTTAATAGATATTGTTTTAATTCTCAGCATAGAGATCTTCATCGTTATTTATTGTTAATGTTTCCTCTTGGACTAAACCCAAGAAACTGAAGAACTTGGCTCCAGAATATGGCAGACACATAGAGGGAATGCTCTGACAAGTGAATTTGGGATTTAATTGGCTTGTACCACTAGATGCTGGATTTGGAATGTATTGACAGAAAACGACTGAAAGAGAGGCCTTGAACAGTACAAGCATTATTACCCTGATAAAATGGAGACCAAAATGAGTAGTGACACTCCTTTTTCTGGTTGTTATTGGCCATCCAGGCCCACCCAAACTAGCAAAGAAAGGAGCTGCTATTCAGCAGATCTTCAGCTGGTGCAAAGCAATTTCCTTTTCAAGTCAGGGCAGGTATGTCCTTTTATACCACCCATGAGTGTTTGCTGCCACCTTTGCAAGAGAAAAACAGATAGTAAGATGAATATTAGAACTGCATCTGGCAACAAAAGAGAGTCTCCAGACCAGAATCTGACTGATCTGAAAAAGAAGTACATAATAGTTTCATTTCGACCCACACGGACAGTAGATACAGTCATTCAGCTACAGATAGGACAGAGGATAATATCTCCTTATTCTCTGAACCCCATAAACTGAACTCTGTGGAGAGATAAAAAATGTTAACCACCCCCCACCCCCCCCTGCAAAAAAAAAAAAAAAAAGAAAAAGATATCATTGACATGTTAGGGGAAATTCCAGAAGAATCTCTGCTCAGAGCAGTTGCATTGCAAGGATTCTGGTATTCATCCATCTCTTAAAACCTTTCATTAACAATAATAAAGATAATTCAAATATGGGTAGATCCTATTTTACACTGAGAAGGGCTAACTATAGTCAAGGGCAAGTAATGAAAAAAACCTATTCTGAATTTTCAAATCGTGAGAAAAGGAGACCTTGTATCACACTAAAAAGAAACGTTCATTCGCATAGGTATTGAAATCCTGACCTTTCCTGCTCTGAACCACATTACTCAGATGGGAGGATGGAGGGAGCGAGAGAGGGGCAGAAAATGAGAGGTACAGATTGCCTTATGTCATCAATTTGTGCATTGTAAATGAAATTAGAATACATACTTTTATGACACTAAGTGCTAATTCTTCAGATCTTAATTGATGCAGGGGGTGGATTTACTTGATTAAAGACAGTAAAACCCAAATCAGCAGAGATTTCTGCTTAAAAGGAGCAGGCATGTTATGGTGTGTGAAGGACCTTGAGAACTGGAAAATTAAATACACTACTATATTTCTTAGAAGAGATAAGTTTATTCCTACATGGAGTGTATTTAATTATTACCAAATCCATTTTCTCTGAAACTAAGAGTTTCAAAACCCTTTCACAGTGAAACAATACCTACATTAAGGAGTCCCAATGCAATGCGTGTTCTGGGACAGCAAAAGGAAGTGCTACAAACATCTCTCAGATTCCGCAATTTACTTGTTTGTTCTCCCCCTTCCAAGTCAAATTATGTGCAGCATTTCTGAGAAAGATATTTCTTGTCACTTGGATTAGTATGGGTGTGCATAGCAGAGTGCTTTTGTCAAGTATCAGGTAGCTTAAAAAGCCGCTTTTACTTCTACAGGGAATATTTGTCAGTCTGCTTTGCAAGAGCATTCTGATTCACTTACACTTTGCTAGAAACATCCAGATCACCTGCTACTGCTGTTTATTATTGCAGGGTTTTTTAGCCTTTCTTCTGGCTCTCTGTGCAGGTCATACAGTATGTATGTAATTCAGTTGTGATTGCACAACAGAAAGGGCTAAAACTTTGCAGATTTGGAGACATTTTGTTTGGTGGCTAGTGAGGCAAGAGAGGAGGGTACTGGCTTGTAGTGCTTCTTTGTCCTGCAGGCATCAGCCAGTGCAGCAGATGGACCAGTCCTTAAACAGAGCCCTTGATAAATCCTAGTGCTTTTCTAGGTGTCAGTGGGGATGTAACAGTGTCCTGTCATGCTTAGAGTTTAGGATTATATTAGAGAGGAACATAATAAATTTTTTCATCTGTTTGAAATTGCATATGTGCAATTTTTGCACAAACCCGGGTCCATAAAATCATGCTCACTAATCACTGTTTCACTAATTATCTGCACATTGTATCATAAAAAAGATCCTGTCACTCACACAGGACAAGGTGAAGGAGCAAGTGCACAGGGATGGTGCAAGTCTCCCTGTGCTTCCCACACCAGCAAACCTCACTTTCACAGCCCTGGGAAGGAGCTGTGCATGCCAGTCACTGCGCTGTTGAGTCAACAAGCAGCAGTGCTGGTCCAGCCTTCAGCCTTTATAATGAAGACATTTTCTCCTGAAACAGGTGGAAATTCATTTCAAGCAGAATTCTAAATAGTCTTTAACTTATAAAGTCATGTCATGCCAGGGACAGATTTGAACCAGTAACCTACATAGAAAAAGGCTTTATATCATGTGTTTTTTCCCGTAGCAAATAAGTCACCTACAACCCAAACATAGGTCCTTGGATTTAAAAATACTTTGCTGCATATTTATAATCTGCTTTTTGTATATTTATGTCTCTAATATTTGTAAATTCTTATTATGCATCCCTCTCCCACTCTTAATCATCACCCAGCAAAGATAACTAGCTATCTTCCCCCTTGTAAATGAATTCACTCCATGCCCCTAATTATTTTTGTAGGTCTCGTTTCTCCTGTGAGACAGAATCTTATGATTAAGGAAGTGCCTCAAATGAATTCGCTTTTCCTGAATTATGTCTGCAACAAAATCCTTCTGAAAGGGTCTGAGACTCTACTTCATGTGCTGGTCTACTGTATGTTCAATTTCAGCTTCTAGAGACATTTTTATTCTCATTTTCATAGTTAAGTTGCCTTTTGGCATTCCTGATAGTTCTGTTTCATTGTCATTTCTTCCTACTTCATCTTTTCAGAATATCTATATTATGGATATTTTTCATTAGCAGGTTGGTTTTTTTAATCCAAGTTAAATATATGTCACAATTAGAGAAATATGTGTTTGGGCTGCTTACAGATTTTTAGACTGGGAGACCTTTGAGCAGCCTGGTCTGGTAAAAGGTGCCCCTGCCCGTGGCAGGGAGTTGGAACCAAATGATCCTTAGGGTCCCTTCCAACCCAAACTATTCTCTGATTCTGTGATTTTTTTGTGCATATTTGTGTCAGACAGAGAAAATCCTCTAGAAGAAAGGATTTGTTCACCTTCTCAGCTGTCTTTTGCATCTTGATGGTTTAAAACTTTCACAGGTGACAAGAATCACTCATGTACCTGACTCAACTTTGGCCCCTCTTATGGCTGAAATTTTGCAAAGATTTTACTGTCCCAGGCAGGCTAGATATTGTTTTCCCTAAAACAAAGGCTTCACTTTCCCACTCACAGCTATTCATCCCAGTCTTCTTCCACAAAGCAACATGACATGTTTTCCAATTCATTTATAGATCCAGTAGCTCCAGTCCCATTTCCATCTGTTGCACTCCGTTTGTTGCTTAAATGAAAGGCCCAACAGAGACCACAGGCCTGAGGAACAACTGGCATTCAAACCCAAACATATTTAGATGTAGATTGAAGGAAAAGTGATGAAGGAAACACAGACAGGGGTAGGAAAGAACAAAAGATAAAAGATTACGAGTGAGAAACCCAGAGATGGCACCTGATTTCAAGATTTAAATTTATTTTAAAGGCATTCAATTGTCATCTACACAGATAATTACTGGCAACTGCAAGAGAAATATTTACAGGAATTTTGATGCTCATCTGTTACAGTAATATGAAAGAGCATTGATCCAAACCTGCTATCCTGCTTCAACAGATTCGATCCAAACCTTTTATAAGACATCAGCCAGGAAATTTAAATGGCAGTAGGGTCAATTATATTCATCAGCTCTTGCTTTGGCTTCTCAGAGGGACTTGGGGTTTATGAGATACTGGGAACCCACAGGAAAGGCAACAGCAGTCCTGTGGTACCTTCTCCTTTATATGTTTGTTCAGAGTCATCTTTATTTCACTGTGCATTGTACTCTCACATTCAAGTCTGCATTACTTTTTTTCCTGTAAAACCATAAGAAAAGGTTATGACTTCATCAAAACATTTACCTCGTCAAACAGCCATATTGTTGATTCCTTCCTTGATAGAGAATTTTCTGGAAAAGACAAACAGAATCCCATCAACATTTTTAGATAAGTAAAAATAAAAACATACTGAGGCTTTTGAAGGCTTGTGGTAACTCTGCTTGTTCTTTGGTGCCACAGTAACAGCAAAAATACTGATATCTGAACTCCTAATGTGCTTACTAAGCAGCCTGTTTTTTCATATCCTTAAAAATATGCTATTCAATGAATTTAAGCTATTTGAATACATGCCAGATTGATTCTTCCAAAAGCAATGAGTTACCCTTGTGTACATGTGATTGATACTAGTTAAAAAGTTCTCTGAAAGACAACCTTTTTATTTAAATTTCATCATACCTGCAGACCAGAAAGAAAAGAGAACAATTATCAGCTATGCAATCTTTAAATAAAATACATTTATTAATAAAAAAATTGTTACAAATTAACTTTTTTCTTTTTTTTTTTTCACTCAGCCTGTGAACAGGGTGCATGCTCAGCTACAGGATGTGTACAGTGTAAACAGGTAAAAGAACGATCAACAAGAAGTCCGTAGCGAAGAATATTACATACAGAAGAGGTTTCAATTAGTCAGAGTTTTAATGGGATGGAGAAGAGAATCAAAAATTGGTAATGAGGGAGATATTAAACCATATTAGAGACAATCCCTTGATCCCCCGGGTGAGAAAACACAAGAAGAGGGAGATTAGGCTGAGCAGTAACAGAAAGAAACTATGAGGAAAACAAGGAAATTATGATTACTGAATTTACTCAAAATACTTGCAAACACACAATTGAGACCAATCCTGCATATTCTATGGTTAGACAAGCAGAGATGTATATTTCATCTTGGATAGCTACCTGCCACACACCAGAACTAAAACAATTGTTTTTCAGAGAGCCTGATAATCCCCATACTCAATTTATGTGGATTAGATGAAATTTCCTCTTTCTTTTCAGCAATTTTGGCAGACCACTGTACATTACCAAGGGCTGCCATTATCTTCCTCTGAACACCAGCAAAATGGTTTGTAATTTTATCTCACTACTACCAAAGAAACCTGTAATCTCTAGCTACGTTATTCTAAATAATGCAGCCCAGCAATCACATCAACGAGCAGAATCCTCACAAATTAGGAAGATTTTATCTGAAAGAAAACAACATTATTTATTTTCTATCACTTGCCTTCAAAATAAAATCACCCAGGCAACTTAAGAATGTAAACAACAAGTGTAAATTCTACTTTTTTTCCCTACAGAGGAAACACATTGGATAGATACAAAAAGCCCTGTACTAAAAGTAATGCGTTTTGGTAGAGCTGGTGTAACTGGCAGTGTGTTCAGCACAGTCAATGTGTTGTAATCTATCATTACACACTGGACTGCTATCAAAATGCCCTCTGATAACTGGGCACCTAGATAGATACTTACTAGATTTAATCTCCTTCTATAGTAGAGGTTTGGAATGCAACAAATTTGGTCGACATTTCTAAACAAGGCTATTGACTGACGTTAGTTTCAGCAGAAAATCCTGCAACCTAGGTATTTTTCATTTTTTCTGTAAGTGTAAACTTTTTACCAAAAAACATTTCCAGTTTCCATTACAAAACAGAATGGTAATTTGAATTAACCCATTCTGGTCACCTCCTGAGATTTTTCCAGGGTCCTAAATGGGCAAAGGATCACAATGCTGAGCAGAGTAGGAATTTATGGGAAGATCAGTGTATTGCATAGCAGTCCATCAATATTAGCTACTCAGATCAATACTTTTTAAAAAACAGTAACTGAAAAAGTTATTAGAAATAGGCTTTTTCAGATGCGAACATTTTAACATCAGCAGCAACAAAAAAAGAAAAAGCTTTATATGGGTTATAGTAATAAACCAAAAATAGGACTGAACTGTTATCTCATGATGTTGCATAATGAGCTCTGTGAACTAATGAATCCTAAATCAATTCAGGGACAGTCTTATTTTTACTGACACAGAGAATTCTTGCCTCTGTGTGTGTGTGTGTGTGTGTGTGTGTGTGTGTGTGTGTGTACGTGTGACCGTGTCATTATAAATTGTGCTTATTATTTCTGCTCACCACCTTAATGATGGAGCCACTTCAGCATTTCAATACAGTCAGCAAGAACACTCACTCAGGAAACTAGAGGGAGGGTTTTTATGGGCATTCATATTCCTCTTGCTAGAATTATACCTGCACAAATATATATTTCACTGACCTTTCCTTACTTAGCATTAGTGTGATGTTTCCATTTCCACAGGTGACCTGCAGGGCCTGGCGATAATTTTTCCTTTCCTCACCATACAGTTTGGCTTCTGGCAGGCTTTTTTTCTACTTTACTCTGAATCAGCTTGGACTGGCTCTAGCTGGACAAAACACTGTGCTGGATGCACCTGAGTGCTTTGGTGCTTCACATCACATTGTCAGGGACTTGAGAAAAGCAGGGAGACTTCTTGTCCAACTTGTAAGAGTGACCCATGTCTTAGAGTTGCTGAGATGCTTCTATGTAATTCCCTCACCGTTGTGGGACTTCAGGTAAAGGTTCTGCCTTTCACTGTCGCAGGCCCTTTGCAGCTTTCTTGAATGTTGTATTAAATTGCTTGAAAGGATTTCATGACTGGCAGCTCTTGGGGGACACGAATTAGGTGCTCTGCTCACCCGTCCTCCTGGGCACAAATGTGTCACCTTGCTGCTTATCACTGGGCACAAGACTTGTTAACCTGTGCAGCCTTTCTTTGAAAGCAGTAAGTGGGAGCACAAGACAATTGTTTGCCAATTCAAGATAATTACACTGAAAGTATCTCAAGTCTAGGTGTTTGCGGACTCTCAAGCATTTTCTTCATAACCTGCTTTGGGATGGAAAATCCTATAAAATTACAAGGTCTTGTTAGTAAACTTTCCTTACCATTCGTCTCTGGGTAGGAGCATAGATAACATGGTTTGGCTAATGATTTCCAAGGAAAGCAGCTGTACTGATAACAAGATGTATACACTCAGGCTGGGATCCCTCTCGGTCACTGTGACTGCTCCCCCCTACCCAAGGCGTTTTGTAAAATATGGTAATTAACGCAGCACCTTCAGACAGTCTAAATTTATTGCGATTTATATGTTCAGGAGTGTTGGTAAAAGGCCAGTGCTGGCATTTCTTTAACTAATAATTATTGTGTTTTATTGTTGTTGTTCTCGAACACATTAATGAGTAAGGACCCAGCTTTATTAGAATTCACTTGGCCCCACTGTTCCATGCATATTTATTATGCGAGAGAATAGGATTCTCTTCCTCTAGCCTTCACTAATTTAAAAGAAGATATCCTCAATGAAATGTATTCAAATATTTTGACATTTTGCTTCACCTCACTTACAGAGCAGAAATTGTTTCTGACAGTTATTATACAGTACGGGAATCCTGCTGTTTCACTCTGCTGAAGCGCAGGTTGAAAAGACACAGCAATTGCATTTTGTTCAAAGAGTGATTCTCTGGCCTAGAAATAGCAACACTGTCAGCTGTGATTCACTGGAAGTTTAGATAATATCCACTCTGTAGCTCTCCATGAAGAACATGGAATATTTTTTTCCTCTTCTTCTACTTCTTAAAACAGAAGGAAAATGAATCAAAGTGTTGGGTTGGAAGGGAAATTTAGCCCCTCCAACTTTGGGATCTGAAGTAGAGGGATGTGTAGATTTTGAAATGTCAGTGGAAACTGGGAGAAATGGGAGTGGGATTTTTTTCCTTCTTTTCAGATGCTTTCAGTTCTGTGTTGTAAAGAGACCTTTTTACAAGATAAATTGGAAGAGGTAACAAATATAAATACCTGAGTATTTTCAAAGATTTAAAATTACCAAAAAATAATTATAGGCAGCACCTGCCCGAATATTCTTTTTTATCATTCTTCCAGTCGTGCTACATGTGTGGTAACACCTTTTTTAACCACAGTAACATCATATGTAAAGCACAATGGCAGATTTCTTAGCTAATGCTCCTAAAATTGCCTTGTAACATGAAAACCTCAGCCTTTTTTCTTCCCGTTTTAGAATGCATTTTGGTGCTCCCTTGAATACATATAGGTTGAAAAAAAGAATTTTACCTTTAGATCTATACAATCAACTCTGAGCAAAGTTAAGAAGGGTTGTAGTAGCATATTTAACATTTTAATTGAGCCAAGAGTTTCACAAGGGTTGTTTATTCAATGGCAAGTAGAAGAACACTTGGAGAATCTAAAGCAGGAGGAGGAGGAAGATGGAAAAATACAAGAAAAAACTGTGAAAAGCACTCCTGCATGCTTGCCTGCTCCCCTTATTGTTCATGTTATGCAGATCCTATATCAGAACTGAGGGTTCTCTTTTCAGAAAAAGAAAGGGGAAGCCAAATGCTCAGTGAAAAGAAATCACAATAGTGGTATTTAATACAGTTCTTTAAGATTTCAGAAACTGAGTTTCTGTCAAAACCACAGAATATTGCAGAAGGGGGTAGGAGAGAGTGATAAAGGGCCTGTTCTTGTAAAAGGGGATTGTTCAGCTGTAATCTCTGTTCATGCTCCTGTCGTATCATGGGAGAATCTGACTATTACATTGATGAGAAAATAATGAATGTAATATCTGAGAAAGTCACAGGACTTGAGTTGCTTCCTAACTTTTCCGTGCAAAAGGAAAAAAGCCTCCCATACAGAGACAGACATTATTAACTGGAGTGAAATAATGAGAGCAGCTGCAGGATGTGGCCCTCCTAGTCCTGGAGGTGCAAGTCTGGGCTGTCAGATGCAATGAGCAGCAAGGCATGTGAGCTCAGATCACACCCCTGTCCATTAAGGCAAGTGGATGGAAGCTGTAAATCAGATTTCAGTTTCTGCCACTTTGTCAGGGGGCTGGAGGAAATAGAACGCATGTGAAGGGTTCCCCAGAAGGCTTGGAAGGGAGCAATACGCTGCCACTCTCTTCTGCCAGTCACTCAGGCATGAGGCACGCTCACCCTTACAGAGCTGCACAGACACAGGGTGGTCACAGCCAGAGCCCTGCCTGGGCAATCATCCACTAAGGAGCCACCCTGGCTTAAGCATGGGCATCACTGACTATCCACAGTGTCTATTCTCCCCTCATCAGAGCCACATCCAGCCCTCCTCCAAGTACAGAATCTTTCTCAGCCTCCCCACCTCATTTGAAAGCTCTTTCTCACAAAACGTGAGCCTGTCCATATTCTTGACCAGGTCCAGCTCCTGGCTCCCACCATCCCTCAAGAAGTGATCTTCTTGAACACCTTGTCCTGCAGAAATAGTCATCACACACACAGACATAACAGGATGTCAAAGCCTGGGACAGAAGGCTTGATCTTAATTGCACAGCCTGCTCTTGGGACCTCTGTTCCACATTGTATTCCCAGAGAACACACTTTGTAGGTGGCAAAATCTCTCAGGGAACAGTTGCCAGCAGAACAGGGTGTCTTCTGGAATTATGATTTCATAATTTCATAGTCAAAAAAACTTGAATTGCCTCTGATCACCCTATTTATGTGAAATGTCAGCTGATATTTATGTAACTATACGTGCCAGCTTGTGCAGTGGATGACACCATTGGAAGGGATGATTTAAGGGGCATTGGCCATGAGGGCTTAGAGAAAGATACAGTACATCTGTACAGTGCCTAGCATCATGCAGATATGTAATTAATCAACTATATGTACTGCCTGGACTCAGGCCTCTTAGTGGGACATGCCACTATCATGCTTTTCACAGTGGCTGGAAATGTCCCTTTCTACTTCTTTGTGCTCTCTCAGCTGTTCTCCTACCCTCCCACTAAGCCTAGGACCGACAGAAACAGCAAGGTAAACTGCTTGCAGACAGGGTTTAATGAGCACTGTTCACACACTGTAGTTCTCCATAGGTCAAGAAAATAAGCAGTGGCAGAATTAAAAATCATTCAATACCAGCACAATACCAGTATTATAGCAAAGACTGGTTATGCAAAACCAAAATTCAATTCTAATAAACGCGAACTCATAGACTTCATAATGAAAGCATATGGAAGCATAAAAAACCCAAACCAAAACAGGATTGTATTAATAAATACACTTTTTGAAGCCCAAACAAAGCATACACGCAGAGAGTCCTGGCAGCTGGTGCTCCATGGCATTACCTGCCACAGCAGCAGCAGCGGTGTGTGGTGATCGCCAGGGCTGCTCTGCTCACCTGGGACATTGTTACCAAGAGAAAGCCTGTGCAATGACTGAGCTCAAGTCCTAGGGTCTCAAGCTGCCCCTGTCCCATGTGACAAGAGGTGCCACAAGATTTCAGGGTGTCTCAACCCAGAAAGTCTGGTCGCTTGACTCAGACTTGTGGTAGGATGTAAAAGAGCTTAGGAGAGTAGAAATGGAGCAATGCAGACTGTGATCACAAGTCATAGTATTTGTACTTTCTGCTCTGCTGATTTAAAAATTATGTTCACTTCTAGCATCCACTGCAATAAGATTTCTAGCCAGTTTCTTTTGACTATATGTTTCCACAGCTGACCTTTAGAGACAGGAACATTAGTGGGCTATGCAATTCTTCCTCAAATCTCAAGCAAATTCTGCTGTTCATATTTCAGCACTGGTTTCTTCATAAATGACTGTGTTAATCATTGCAGGCTCATGATTGTTCGGGTCCAGTCTTTTCCATTCATATTAATTGGCACTGGGTTTATTTAAACACATTACAAGAGGTCTCAGAGATTACTCCTATTTTGTAAACCACTGGATAATAAAAGCAACTGAATATATCAGAGAATTCTACGACCTAATTACAAAATCTGCAGTTTTTCTCATTTAAGCAGAGTAAAATCCAATAGTTCAGTTTTACTCCTACTTAGTAAGTTAGAACTTTGGCCTTTTCTTATTTTAATTGTTCAGAGGGCAATTAAATCCCTCCCAATACCTTTACCAGCAGTTTCCCTAAGAGATCTATCTGGGTATTTCTGTGATCCCAACCATCACAGTCTTTCTGCTAATCCCAAGGACTATATTCATAGATTTCTATTTGCAAAATCCCTGTGGGATGTGGTAGTGTCGTTATCTCCACTGTACAAATAAGAAACAGACACACAGAGAGATGAAGGGTTCCCAACTGGGAGAGAAGGGGCAGATTCCCTTGGGATTAGTGCAGTGAAAGGCTTAGTACCCCAGTGGTCCCTTTCACCACAAAAGTCTGCAATGCAGATGCTCTGCCCATGTGCAGAGGAAGACTAGAGAAATCCAGCAGCGGAAAATCAGGGGTTTTTCTCAGGGTACCTGGGGGCTGAGGAAGATGTTCTTCACCCAATGGGCCAGGCTGTCTCAGTACAGAACAAAAATGATCAGCAATAGCAAAAAAATGTGCTATTTTTCTTTGCCTGGAAAACCAGGTGGGGTGGATCTTTCTTTCTGTGAGACAGAGATTTCTTGCATGGAGCAGAAGCTGTCTCTTAGATGAGACATGGCAAAATGAGGCCAATTTCGACTGGGGTTAATGTACCCTTTTACAAATTTGGTCCTGTGATTATTCTGGGTCATATATGAAATCTGTAAGGCTGGCAAGGCACCAAATTCAGATCTCCTAATCGATGTACAGTTTCCTAATTGCTGAACAGTCTATGTTTTTAAGCTTTCAGACTCCATATTAATATAAAGTCTAGCATCAGTTGCAGCTCTTCTTAATGGAATAGCACTTAGAGCAAAATTGATGCCTCTTTAAGAGCAAGTCAGTCCTGAAATGACATGCTTCTGCCAGGTGTTGGGCATGTTCTTGGAAAGCAGTGTGCTCACTGGGCATCATAACCAGAGAACTGTTGAAGTCATTAAAGGAAATGCTGGTCTGGTCGTTATTTCTTCTCAGAAGTACTCCAGACTGGGGTTTTGCCTATGTAAGGGGTTCAGGATTTAGCCCAAAAATAATAAAGAAGAAAACCAAATTCCCTATATACCTCATTTTGAAATGCTGAAAAGCATTTTTTTCATAGATTATTGAAACAGGCCTCACAAGTTTACCAAAAATTTCATGTTCTCCTTTTAACTAACAGGGAATTGGCAGCACGAGAGTTGAGGTTTCTGCCTGGGTCATGAAGGAGAAGTCAGCAGGAGGCTTCAGGCTAGACTCCAGTCCTCTGCAGAATGATAACTACCTGACTAAAAGCACATTGTTAACAAGACAAGACTGCAGCAAGACAGTCAATGAGTACATTAAAATCTAGCATATGCAAGACAGCTCACTGGGCTTCTTCACTGAAAGTTTCAGGTACATTTTAATTGTGCCTACATTAGTCACCAGTGTAGACCAAGATGAAAACCTACAGACCATAGAGAGAAACAGGTGGTTCAGAGAACCTGATCTCAATCCCATGCGACTTCTTGAATGCCCATTTGTGGCTGAGGTGCTTTCCTACTGCAGATACATTCTTAATGCCCATTTTGAGATTGGCTGTAAACTGTTGCTATTTTTCTCAATTTGTTTAAAGAAAAAAACTGCTTCCTGGCTGGAGGTGACACTTGGTTCTTAATTCTGCCATGGTTGCTTTGCTTTAAAACTTTGGGACTGCGCTGGCCCACTGATTAGTGAGAGCAGAAATCTTTCAGCACTGCATACCTCAGATATTTAAAACACCTTCTTTCCAGTCTTGTAGAGCATTAATTCTGTGTGGCACATAGCCCTGCATCAGTTTCAACTTTGATCTTGAGAAACCACTCAAAGCAGAGACTAGTATTTAAATCTAATGCCCTTAATTAGTTCACTCTGGTTCCTCTTCCAAATAGCATATCTTGAAGACTTTCGTACCAAAGGTTGGGATGCCAGTAGTGTGGATACAGAGTGATGTCATGTGTACTATCATCCACAGCTAACAAAAACCACAATGACCTTGATTTGAACACAGGCACCTTAGGTGACAGACCTATGCTAAAGGGCAGTCAGATCTCACATTGTCATTTCAAAGTGTGTATCCAGTGTAACTTTTTAGAAAACAAGATGAAATATAATTCTTTAGCTTCAAAGGAGTCTTTTTGAAAGTTGTGATATTTCAACAAAAGATGACAACGTGCCACCACAGAATAACTCATGAATGCAAATACGGCTCACCTCATTGTTCCTGGTTCTCTTCAGAAGCTGCACATCTTACTTTTCTAAAAAATGTAGGCTGGAGAACTAACAGAATTTAAAAGAATTTCCTTTCAATGTGAAGAGTTGTAAGAGTGTTAGTTCTACAAGTCTTTAAGGAAATCCAATTATAAGTTCCTTTATATTCATACACCTTGCCAAAAGAGGAACTTTTTTCTCCATTGATGTCATATTCTCAGTGGGGACTCCACCGTGACATCGGTGCTGAGTTTCAGTGCCTTTCTCATTAGGAGACGACTGCCACCGATTCCCAAGGGACTGGGGTGGGACCCTGCCATGCTGTCCTAGCCAGCAGCATGTTGTAAAAGCGGCTTAATGTTCACAAGCTGTGCATAAAAGTCCTCTAAGGCCACTGGCTTCAAATTTTTAAATGTGTCCTCTGCTGAGAAAGGCATAGTCTAAAAGTAATTGTTCCCATATTGTACTATGATCCTCTGAGCAAAATGTTTTCACTTCCCCTCCATTTACAGCAGTACATAATCACAGGTGGTTACTAACATCATCATTATTACTATTATTATTACCACCATCATCATGATTATTTTATCCCAAGCAGTTCAAAACAGGTTTCTGTTTGCCAGACTTAATGAAATAATAGCATCACATTGATGATATCTGATGTAATGCCTACAGTTTTACAAGCAACAGTGAATTTGGGGAAATCTGGAGTTACAAAAGATCAAGACAGTAATAGAAGGAGTATTAATTTTGTGCGCTGTATGCCAGTCTTATGAAAGACTCTTTTAATACCCACAAGTATTCGTAACATTTTCAAAGGAAGAACCTCCTATCTCCCATTTGCTGCAATATTTCTGGTAACAATCCCTTCCCGGTAGGCCCTGGTGCTGTGATGACAAATTCCACTTCTCTTTATTAGTGGGGGTTTAGACATTTATATTTCCAGCAGACATAACAGAGACACACCAAGCCCTACACAGCCTTTGTGCCATTGCACTAGTGAGCCTTTGTCCTGGAACCTCTGGACCTAAAAGAATACAGAGCCAGGGGAATGTAAAACATCACAGATGGGAGGATGCCTGCACCACCAATTTGGCAGAAGGAGGATGAGTCCACATCAGCTTCTCCATTCAGATCCAGAGGGTGGTTTCACTGTAAGCCTTCCCACTGCACTCCACTTACAGAGCTCTGGCTCTCACCACAGCTCATGCCCAGAGCAGATTTGCTCTATGGGAAAGGCATTTCTCCAATATGGGAAAGGATTTTCTCCAGCACTGTGGGCATTCAGTCCATGGCACTAGACTTGATAATGCCCTGTAAACATGTATAGGGTGAATGGAAGGCTTTGGCACCATTGAGTAATGTTACCTACCTGCTCCTGCCAAACCTGCTGGCCTACTGGCACAGACACAGCCAAGTAGGGTGATTGGGGTGAAATCTGTGACTGCTGCCACCAGTCATCAGCTCCACAAGCATTATATTCTCTTTAAATCTCAGAAATGTGCAAAATGTTTCCTCTATGGCTGTTCTATACAAAGTGTCTGGACAATCCTGAGCTGTTCCATCAGATGAGTTTCATGGTCTTCATGGATCCCCCAAGCCAATGCTCTCCTTCAATGGATTTTAAAAAATCTGTCATGCTGCCACTGCTCACCTAATCCCAGATACCATGCTGTTATTATTACAGATTTCCTTTTTAAATAATTAAGGACATTTCCTGAGGCTTCTCTAAGATCTACAGTTGATAGTAGTAAAGTTTAAGACTTTTGTATCGGTATGTCAGAGACACACTACATGTGGCTAATGCAGAAGGGAGAACATCACACTGAATTGGCAGGAAGGAGGTGGGAGACTCTAAAGCACTGTCTTCGATCAGCTGGAGCCATGGGTGGCTTTGTTCTTCTCCCATCACAGCTACTTGAAGCAGCTGGCAGCAGCAGTGCTGGATGGAAGCAGGCAGAACGCCCTGCCTGGAGGCTATGCCACCTCCAGAGTGGTGCCACTAGAAAATGAACACTTTAAAACCATGCTTTGCCTCTTACATTTCCAAAGCACCAAACAATAGCGAATTGTAATCCATAGGAAAGGATTATCTGTTTGGCAACTTGTGGTAATGCCTTTTTGTGGGAAGACAGAGATGGTGCTGAAGGCAATCCTGCCTCTGATATATTGCAGCTGTGTTAATTACCAAAGAGTGGGAACAGTCTTGCCCTCACAGCTGGGTGTGATAAAAGAGTGAGTTAGTTAGTAGAGGGTCAGTTCGAGTCTGCTGGCTGTGCTGTGAGGAGGAAGGGACAGGCGGTTGTGTGAGGGACAGACAAGGTAAGATGCTGTACAAGGGATGGACAGGGTTGGATTGCTGTGGTGGGGACAGGAAGCAGCGAGCTGGGACTGCAGAAGGAAGAGAGAAGAAGGAGAGAAAGAGCCAGAGCTGTGGGGAGCTGCCCATAGGATTGCTACATAGTAAAGGTATGAAAGACATCTAGATAACAAGGTGCTGATGCTTGAAGCCTTCTGAAGTTTTTATTGAAACATTCTGAGTGTTGTGGCTATCTCAACTCTGACACCTTTTAGGTAATTGCTCAGGAGATTTAGAAATCTAATACTTTGTTGCTAAATCACCTAACCAGAATTTCTGTGCTTGGACAATGCAGATTCAGAGGAAGGATCAAGCCCCATTTATTGCTTTCCTGTGGGTAGAATTTTTTTACAATTGACAAAATATTCAGTCAAGTATCAGCGACCACTCTATTGCAAACAGCAATCTTGGCTTCTGTTGCTTATGGAAACAGGACCTCCCTTCAGGGAATCTTGGTGTGTGTGCCTAGCACCTAATTCTTCATTGCAGGCATCTTGTAAATGTATGGGGCTGGGGTCTTACTGCTGGGAAATGATCAGGGCCACTGATTGCAGCCTTAGATGTGGCCCATAGCCTATAGGCTGGTGTAGAAAAGCACTATTCTTAAAAACACAGTAAATACTGCAAAGTTCAGGAAAAGAAACACATAGGCACCCTTTAAAAACTTGCTATTATCTTTTAAATCTCATAGTTACATACACAGTAATTAGAATAGGAAGAGAGAGTACGGAGAAAACCTCTTTGAATGGAATATTTTCAAAGAATTATCAAAGTTTTGTGCTTAGAAAGAATACTGTAATTTTTCTGATAATCGTCCTCTAATGCACAGATGGCTTAAACTGTGATGGCAATGAGTGCCATCTTCAGCAGCAATCAATTTGGCCTCTACAGCAGATGAGGAGCATTTACAGCTACAGCTCTTTAGCCTTCCTGGGAAACCCCATAGAGTTGACACAAACATACTGGAGGGTGAGAGATGGGACCAGAGCCAGGAAAGCAGATGTGGAGCAGTGCACCCTGTCAGCAGCCATTTCTCAGTCCGCCCCTAAGTCAGCCACAGTTTTTTTTTTTATAGTCATACTGTGCCCTAACTGGACGAAGCCATGCCTGATGTCCTCCCACCACCAGCAAACCCAACCACATGGGAAACCCCAGTCCCTGCTCAGTACTGACCTTACAGGTGTACAAAAACAGGGAAACATTGCTAGAGAAAGTAGTGTGAACATCTGCTTCACTTGGGGAACCAGCTGAAGCATAGCCAACAAGTTTAATGGACAGTTTCACTTCTGAAGTTGAGCTGCTTTGTTAAAGCACTTATGTGGTCAGATATATTTCTGCAGTCAATATTCAGCACTAGGCAGAACTTGTACTGATGATGCTGAAATGTTTACTGTGCCATCTACCTTTGCTCAAAGGAGTAAGACTTATACTTTGTTTCAAAGCATTTTGTCTCCCTGGTTCCAGCTTTTCAGGATTACTGTTTTAGTGGAAACCTTTGGTCTTACACTGCAGGAATATAAAACAGGCTGAAGAGTGTGAGCAGTGCTAGCAAGGCCCCATATGGGGCAAGGTGTGTGCTGCCCCTAGGAAGGAGGGCAGGTTGTTCTGGGACAAAGAGTGGGGACTCAACATGCTAAGGAAAAGTATTAAGGACTTCATCAGGCAGGTGTGCACCAACTGAGCATGGAAGCCTGTGCAAATTGCAGCCTCTAAATGTCAGCAGTAGCTGAGACAGATACATTTCACACAGAGCGATGGAGCTGCTCTTCAGATGCAAACCAAAAAACCTTTGGACTCTCTGTTCCTTGGCAGTGACCAGGATTAAGGCCTAGCAAGAAGAGCAAGAAAAGAACCAATCAATGCCCAGCCCCAATAACTTTCCACTCCTCCTATCCCATTTTCCAAATGTCCTGTACTTGTGTTCATTCAGGAGAAAGTCACTGTACCAGGCTTTCTGACAATGTCAGTTATTCCAGCTGTTGAAATCTCCCTGTGTAGCAGAGGGATTTTACTGACAGCTGTTTCAGAGAACAATAGCTAAGTGCAGTTCCTACTACATAGCAATGAAATCTATTTCTCTCCCTCAATCACACTGGTGACCAGCATTGTATCTGACAAGTGATGAGTGTATTACACTAAATACAGAAGCATGTTTAAAAAAGCATTTACCTAGTGGAAACATGGTTTAGTCTTCCCTCCCTCTGGCATATACCCTAGAACATAATCATCAAATGTTAAAGAGATTGATTTTGATTCTTTTAACTATTACATGTGGCTTTTGCTTGCTATGAAGATATTTCAGGGGAGAGAGGTTCTAGGGATATGTATCCTCCCTCAGCTTGGAATGATTTCAGTAGCTTATTTCCCATTGTTTTACAACTGCATCATGAGTAAAAAATATTCACACCTGAATATTTAGCGTTGCAGATACAGAGTACCAATGTTTCTGCTTTGTTTAATGTTTGGTACAGTTTCAAAACATGTGCCCTATGAATGCTGTGGCCAAATGGTGTAAGCCTTGAATATTCTCACTATCTGGGAGCAGAGCCCTGTTTGCAGTGTTTTCAACAAGTTGTAGTCTTGCTGTGGTTTTTTCATATGTGGGTTTTGTGGAGTAATTTTACAGATCAGTGCTAGGGTTAACAAGTTGAAAGAAACCATGTCAACACCTAGCCATGGACTTGCTGCCTTCTTGGAAATATGGTGAAATGGCAAAGCAAACACAATACCCAAATGGTCTTGGTACTTGTATTTGAAGAAATACTCAAAATAGCCTGTGCACTCATGTCCTTCCCTTTGGAAACCAGAAATTAAGGTGTGATTACACCAGCCTTTACATATCATGCAATTGTAAGGGTCATCTTTCTACTTCTTATTTCAGAGTTATTGTCCTAAAATGGCATTTTGTACTTTTGACTTTCTAATTTTCTTCCTCTCAAGTGCTCCTCCTTAGCACTCATTTGTGTTTTCAGCTACTTCTCTTTGCCTACTAGCTTTGCATGTAGGCATTTTGTACCATGGGCACCAGATCTGCTCTGGGGATGATGAAGCCCTCAGTGCAGTGCATGGTGCTTTCATCCATCTGTAACATCAGCAGTAGGAGAAGTGCTTTGGGAAAGGATGTTACTTATGGAAGAATACATCTCAGCTCTGCAAAATACTTTGTCATTGTAAAACAGCTGTGGGAAAACTGTGGTGAAGTCAACAAAAGGGGAAAAAAGAATAAGTGATATATAAAGGACTTAAGAAGAAATTGCCTGAATACTGTTTCTTCCTTGTTACTGTGCAAGAAAAGAACATGAAGAGCAATCACTACCTGAGAAAGAGAAAACAGCACAAACACAAGTGACAAAATGCCCTGTTTCTAATAATCAAGGTTAACTTTCTCCTATAATCAAGGCAGCATTGCCAAGTCTGTTGTCAATTCTATTTCAACAAAAATAGAGGATTTCCACCTAAAAAATCCCTTCAAAGCCTTCATATGGAAACAGGAAATCAAAAGAGCTTTTTGGAATGATTTCTGCACAGAGCCATTGCCTTAATTCTTAAATCACAGCTCTTCATTGAGACCCTTTCCTCAGAGAAAAAGAAGCTGTGACCAAAAAGTACCACAAAAGACAAACCTCTTGTGAATGGCTGAGCTTTTAATGACTGATGAGAACAAGGAACAGAGACTCTGAATTAAATCATGAGCAAAATTTTGATGTCTATAGCACAAAACCAAGAATGGATTTAAAAGACTGCAGTCATGAGGCCTTCACAGAAAACACAAAAGATTTTAAAATATGAACTTGAATCAAGTCTAAATTTACCAGACAGGCTTAGTATCTACTATAAACTGGTAATAAAGGAGGAAAGATCAAGCATACTATTATTGCTAGGACAAACTCATAAATTCTGAAGGAAAGAAAGGGAGAGATACTGTGTTGGGTTTGTGTGGCCAGGTTTTGGTAGTGGGGGGGATACAAGGGTGGTTTCTGTGAGAAGCTGCCAGAAGCTTCCCCTGTGTCCTACAGAGCCAATGCCAGCTGGCTCCAGGATGGACACACCACTGGCCAAGTCCAACCCTGTCAGCAGTGATGGTGGCACCTCCGGGATGCCAGATTTAAGAAGGGCGGGAGAAGAACCATGCAACAGTCACTGCAGCCAGAGAGGAGCGGGAGTGTGTGTGAGAAACATTTCTGCAGGCACCAAGGTCAGTGGACAAAGAGGAGGTGGAGGTGGTCCAGGCACCAGATCAGAGGTTCCCCCATAGCCCCTGGTGCAGACTGTGGTGAGGCAGCTGAGCCCCTGCAGCCCATGGAGATCCTCAACAGAGCAGATTTCCACTGCAGCCAATAGAGAATCCCTTGCTGGAGCAGCTGGATGCCCAAAGGAGACTGTGACTCTGTGGGATGCCTGTGCTGGAGCAGGCTCCTGGCAGGACCTGTGCACCCATGGAGAGAGGAGTCCATGCTGGAACAAGTTCCTGGAAGGACTTCCCCTTAGGGGACTCATGTTGGAGCAGTCTGCTCCTGAAGGAACAGACTAGAGCAGTTTGTGAAGAACTACAGGCAGTGGGAAGGACTCACAGTGAAGAAGTCTGTAGAGGACTGTGTCTTGTGGGAGGGACCCCACTCTGGAGCAGGGAAAGTGTGAGTAGTGAGGAGGAAGAAGTGGCAGACACAACCTGTGTTGAACTGACCACAGCCTCCATTACCACTGAGGTAATGAGGGGGAGAAAATAGAGAATCTGGAAGTAAAGTTGAGCCCAGGAAGAAGTCAGGGGTGCAGGGAAGGTGTATTAATATTTATTGTAGCTTTATTTCCTCCTTATCCTACTTTGATTTGTTTGTTATTAAATTAAAATAATTTCCCTAAGTTGAGTTTGTTTTGTCATGATGGTAACTGACAAGTGATTCCCTCCTTATCCCACCCCACTAGCCATGCTTATGCTTTCTCTCTTTGTCCTGCAGAGGGAGGGGAGATCGAGCAGCTTGGGTGGGCACCTGGTGGCCACCATGGTTACAAAAAGACTTGAAAAATAATTTCCTCTTTTATATGTGCTCATTTACCTTTCCTTTGTGTATTCACAGCCACTGTATTAGAGCAATAAGATATCTAAATCCAGGTTCAGCATCCTCACCAGAAGCCTGTGCCTGCATTCTGCCCTAGGGACCTCAGCCAGAAAAGTGGTAAGAGATCTTTGAGTATTAGACAGTGATGTGCAGACCAGGGAGCATCTCTCAAAGATGCTTGTGCTGCCTTATTAAAAATGCAGGGAAGAGAGAGTGGACAGTAAGTAAATGTACAGGCACCCTCAAAAAAAAAGGCTGGAACCTGCCTTTTCTTTCTTTTTCTTTTGTGACTTCTTTTTTTCTTGTTTTTGGTTGGTTGGTTGATTGCTTTTATTTGGTTGGTTGTTTTTTAGTGGGGGTGGACTACAGCTCTTTAAGCTTTGATGCTGTAAACCAGAAATGGGAAAGCTGGGACAGAAGAGAAAAATAAGGGCTGTTCCCTGCAAGAGAGAGAGGGAACACAGGCAGGGACTACCTTTGACATTGCCCACAATTAAACAGTGAACATCTCCATTTTAAATGTGTTGCTCTGACTCAATTATTTTAACTTGCATTCCTCAAGAGTTTTTCCTTTGTTTTTTCTTGTTTTTTTAGAGCAACTTGCAATCTGGTAATACAGACAAAAGGTAAATGTAACAAATCTCCAGTGCCACTGGTCCTTGAGACCTGCAATTCTCCCTTCCAGGAGCGATGCAACACAATCACACCACCCCCTTGCCCCATCCACCAGATCCCCCCTCCCACTCAGCAGGGCCCAGGTGCACTGACAAGGAGTGAATGGTATAGGAAAAGGGTTAAAAATGAGCTATCAGATCTTAAGTTGTTTACCAACTTCTCTTGAATCTCAAAGATCTTTGTGGTGGCTGAGGCGCAGAAGAAACAGAAATCCTCAAGCGTTGAGACAAAACATTATGAACCTGCCCGGGGACCCAGCCCACCTCTCTTGCATCCTGCACTATGTCCCTTGCCCTGTGAGGAAGGAGTAACTGCTGTTTCCTTGACCCTCATCTGGGCTGCCCAAGGGAGGGAACAGTGCTTGTGTTGCCCTTTCCACCTACTCTAGTGGAAGAGGGCTGGGAACACTGATGTGGTTTACATCACCCCGAGAAAAGTCTCTGCCCCTCCAGTGGCAATGCCTTGAATTGTGTCTGAGAGTGAAGGAGAGGGAAATGCTTGCATTGAGCTCTCCATTTCACTTTACAGAGGACTGCCAGCAGCACCATCTTGTGCTGTTCCCTGCCAACATCCTTTCCTGACTGACAGCAGAGTGCTCACTGCTGAACAGGACACAAAATGAAGACCAAAGTCTATAGCTCATGATAAAAAAGCAGGTCACATTGGAGAGCATGCCTTGGAAGACTGCTACTGCCATCCTCATAGTTATTAAAGTGATGCTGAAAAATAAATCTGGGTGCAGTCTCTCTATCTGCTGAGATCCTTCTGCACAGCACTGAAAGGATTAGAGGGGCAATGGAGGGACCTATTGTGTTCACCCCACCTAAGTCTGTGCCTTTGGGAGCATGCAGGATGAAATTGTTGTGTCAGGGGTAGACTTCCACACAACTCTTCATCTAGTGACCTGGTTAGAAATGGTAATGGACACCCAGATGTTGGACTATCCCTAAGCCCAGAGTAGGTTTCATCCAAAATGCCATCAAAATAAAGCAATTGCAAACACAAGGTCTCTAATCTTGTTTTCTCCTTTGTGGCTTCATGAGCACATTTGTGTTATTCCTTTCTTGCTGTTGTGTGCCTGCGTGAAGGTGGTCCTGACCCAGAAGGCTCCAATCCTGCCCCTTGCTCCCAATGGGGCAGTGACAATGGCCTGGGCAGCCCCCAGGTGCTGTGTGTGGCAAATGCTGCTACACAAACAACACAAACAGGCCGGCTCACAGGGGGAGCAGTGCTGGAACCCATTCCTGCCAGCAGCTAATGCACTGCCACTGGTGGGACCCTGGCTCCTGTGAGGATGCTTTCCTGCAGCAGCAATCTCTCCTCCCTGAGACATGCTGCACCCATGAGTAATGGTATGTGGCTGCTGCAAGAAAAACCTGCTCCACCAGGCAGGGCAGCAGCTCTATTGCATGCCTCAGCAGCAATGACTGACAAAATCTGGTGCTAAATTATTTGTATTGAACACAGAGTCCATAAAGGTAGCAGTTAGGACTGGGCTGAAATTATAACTGCATCATCTCTACCTCTTGGCTTTGTTTTTATCGTTGAGACCTGAATCTTGGAAAAAGTATTACCCCAGAACTGAGTGGGCTTGTCTTTGGTATGAGCCTCAGTACATAGGATGATGTTTACACACCCATGGTTCTTGGCAGCTTGTGATCTCATTGGCCAGAGCAGAGAGATTTTGCTAAGATCTGACAAGCTTTGAGAAAATCTGTGGCTGGGTAAAGAGGAGAGACACAAATTGCTGCCACACACAGTGTGAATTCTGTAGCCAGCAACTGGCCACAGATCCCAGCAGCCTCTGGCTAACCTGGCACTGAGGGGACTGTGGGACATAAGGAGGAGCAGTGGCAATGTGACTCGGTGACACTATGAGAGAAATACAAGAGAGCTGCAGCAGAGGGAAGCAAGATGTCCATAGCAAATCCACCTTTGCTAGGGGTAACTGCCTTTCCAGGGCCTGTGACCATGGAAAAATGATCTTAGAAAATAGCAAAGTATTTGAAACGAAGTAAGTTTCAAATGTGTTATTTTAAAAATCTCAATATTCTTAAGCTAACTTCATTATTTTGGGAACACAAATTGCAGTTTCTGGGTACTTCACACCAAGCTAGGCTTTTTACATGAATGTCAGTGCATGTGACAATTTTTGGGTACCTCTCTCTTAAGCATTGTACCCTGGAGGCTCCCCTTCATCAGCTCATGCTGGAGTGGCTGGCTTGGACACAAACATCTGAGGATATCTAAATCCAGGCAATATCCCTCCTCTTAGTGCTTTTCAAAGCCCCTCAGGTATTAGTATCTGTTTGGACACAGGCAAATTTCCAAGCTACTGGCCACGTTGCAGCAGTGGCTTCTTGTTTTCTCTGAGTCCCTTTGCTGGTAGGGGTTCCCAAGGGGTGGTGCCCTGAAAGCTCAAGGGATCAGATGACAATTTGCAGAACTAGAATTTCTGGGATCAAATATGCCTTCTGGCTCCACTGGAAGTGTAGGATCCCAGGGGTGAAATCTGTGGAGTGCCACAGCTATTCAGAGCTTCAACACTGCATGCAAGACAGCTACCATTGCTTTTTTTCAGGAAAACAAGAATGCAAAGCTGGAGTCATTGACCGTTCCTATCAATTTATTGGCATTGCAATTTTTTTCCTCTTCCCCCAAATTTTTAAATGTGAGGCAAGTGGCAGAAAGGTCTGGAAGAGATCATATGACATTTCTGATTGAGAACTCTTTAGAACAGTTACAGTTAAAAGAAATTACAAATATAAAAAAACCCAGTATTTATTTGGGTATTACAGCAAGGAAAATAATACCCTGCTCCATCTTTTTTTCCCTCAATAAAGAACATTTTACATCTGTCCTTTGCCTGGCTTTATTACTTGAGTCTTCAAGCATTCCACTGAGTGCACATCAAAGAGGGAAGTGCCAGCATGGGACCCTGGTTTACACCAAAACTTCTGCCTTACTCTTAGTACAGCTCATAAGGCAAGAAACCCTTGCCTCTGATCAAACTGGAATACATTTCATACACTGCGTATGTCTATCCACTGTTCCCACCAGGCACAATTTTCAGAGCACTGCCATAAGCTATTGAGGATCTTTTTACCTTCCTGTAATCATTCCTGACACTTTTTTTCAACAACATAAAGACTATGAAGATAGCTAGGAGTGGGTGGTATTCCTGTTTTTAAGTTGAACAGAGGAAGGAGAGAGTTTGTTTATTCTAGGTTTCCAGTCTCAAGTGGCACCAGTTGTTTTATTGTATTGTGTTTTTTCTGACAACTTATTTTGAATAAACAGAGCTGCTGTTACTGCTGTTTAAGGTGGCACTTGCTACATCCTCAGCTTATAGCCTCCTTAGGCTCCTTTGATGTCCCCTGTGGTTGTTTCTCAGTTCCCTCTTCCTTTTGAGATACCTCTGGGTCCTTGTTTCATTATGTTGAGTCACGCATAAGACAGACCGATGTGCTTGTGGTGCAATGATGAGGCTGGTACTGAGCCTGCACTGCCTGTAGTAGTTTATTATTGCTGCCAGTGAAAAAGAAATCTAAACCTGGCAGCTCAGCCTGCTGTGAATCAATATTTTACAGGTAGTGTACTTTGAAGAGATGACACAAAGACAGACTTGAAGAAGGAGAGATGGGGGGAAGGGAGGAAGGAGAGGAAGAGAAGAATGTACCTTGACATCCGTTGACACACTTTTTCACCGAAAGTAACGGAAAACAAGCACCAGACACTGGTGCTGAGGCTTTCACATAACAGGACTCTGCAGCTTTTACAGGAGCATTTATTCCCTGGTTGTCTTCTCTGCTATTTTTCTGCTGCAAACAGGATAAAACCCAGAAGCAACCAACTTAGCAGAGACAGAATCTGCACTTTGGGATGAGTACAGATGCAGAGAACCAAAAGGTAAACCCTTGAGGGGATCCTCAGAGCCAGAGTTTCTGTGCAGCAAAGGACAAGGGAGGGAAGTGACATCCTGTGATGCAGCAGCCAGCCTGTACTTTTTTCTTCTTCTGTCTTCAAGCTCTTGGCAAAGTTTGTTTATCTTTTTTACTTTTTTTCTCCTTTTTAGATTGATCTGATTAAGCAATTTTTAGTTCTTTGTCACTGTACAATGAAGGAGCTTTCTAAGGTACCGTATGGTAATAAAGCCTTTCATTACTTTGTGCTGGCCACCCATTTTCTTCCTGGTGAAAATCAAGATATCAGTTACAATCTGCTAAGGCCTAAATGGCCTGACTCCAGATTATCAGAGAAATGATCTCTCCCTACCCGCCTCATTTTTACATCTGCTTTTAAATAGGACACTTTGGCTGTTTAACTCAAAGGTAAAGCTGGCAGGAGCCAGACTCAGGCAGCCCCTTCAAACTCTGCAATTCCCTGCTCCTGGAAAAAAAAAACTTGAATCCTTTATTTTAAAGTACATCATACTGGCTTCTCTTATTTGTCTTCATTGTTATGACATGCATAGGGCTTAAATATCGTGCTGGCTGGCACCTAGAATTCAGCAGTCTGACCAGCTGCAGGCTTCAGCCTCCAGGGTCTGCTCATCCACTATCAGAGGACTGCAAAATCCCAGGGGGACCCCAGAGTAGAAGCCTTATCAAAAATATGCGAGGTATAATGTCACAGTGACAGATGCATCTCATAAACACATATGGGGATGTCAGTCTCGCATTGAAATGAATATAGCAGCTAAAATTACAAAATAGTTTGTATTTTACTGGATTTGGATCAACATGTGAATGGAAGGGGGAATGAAAATCTACACCTCAGTATTCATTAGCACAGGGACAATAAATTACAGAATTTTGACTAGCACACCAACAGTTACTATGTTTTATGTTGAAATCTGAATAAAGTGAAGCTTTCTAGAAGAAACTAGAATCATATTTCTCCACCTGTGCAGAATGATGCCCCAAATGAGAAGCATAGCTGGGAGATTTAATGCAGCAAGAAATCCCTAGGGACAGGGACATAACTTTATAAAGATTAAGAAGTTTGCCCACAGTTTTCCAAATAAAAATTTAAAAAAGGACTAAAGCTTAAGTTCACACTTTCCCACAGTAATTTAGAGATTCTGCCTTCTTACTTCGACACAATGTGTGTCAGAATTAAAAAAGATAATCGTCAGTTAAACACCAGATTACCTGCTTTTTAAAGTTGGTTATTATCATTATCAAGAGAAGTCAGCAAGACTAAGTCAAACCAAGTGGATACCTGCAGAAGAAGAAGGAGGCTGCGGTCATGAGGGTACCATGACATCTTTCTGAACTTGAAGGCTGACTTAGTTTGCAAGAGATTCCAATAGGGGACACACTTATGTCCGATTTAGGAAAAGTACTTGTGTTTCAGGGAATCCATCAAAAAGAAACACAAGGTCTCTAGTTCTAACACCCTCATCATAAAACTGTGTATAACATAATGCCTAATAGTTCAAAGACACACTGTGATGATAATTATTAGCAATAGCACATGAACCCTACAAAGCAATTTTGGTCAGGTATAGAAGGATTATTTGATCTGATCATAGAGAGTTACAAACCAAATTACTTCTGATACAAGAGATGTTATTAGTGATCTCCATGGCCTCTCCGACTCATCTAAAAATTATTTTACAAATTTGAATAATGGAAAGTGAAACAATATAGATTTCTGCTCCGCTTTCCCAAACTGTATAGATGAAAAGACCCTTAATCCACATGTGTGTACCTAGAATAATGAGTGATCCAGGCTTACTTTTAAGTCTGCACTCCCTGATGAGGTTGATAATGAGCTGACATGAATTAAAGTAAATAAAACTCATGAGACCTATAACCTGGAACCTCTATGCCTTGGAATTGAGGTCTTGATAATTGCTTAACTAACACCACCATATCATTTTAAATGCTGAATTACAAACAATTTGAGAGAATGCTATGCTGTGCCTACGACATAACAGCTGTGAAGTCTTATATGTAAAAATTAATACATCCCTGCTGCAGGTTAGTTTGACTCAATTCTTCAAGCAATATGAACACACTTGCCATTTGAAATGCACAATTGGCATTATAAAGCTTTCAGGTTTCTCTTGCAGCAGCCCTTGCAGCACAGACAATGTGTTGTCCCACATGCTCAAGCATCTGCTGACAGAGGCTCCCCGCTCACAGCCTCCAGCCCCCCTGCCCTGCCAGTGGCCAGGGAGAGGACAAGGCTTTGGCCACGGACACCTGATGCTGGAAAACAAACTGAGTTCACCAGTGTGTCAGTGACCCACAAGGGAAGCAGAGGCAGCTTCCTTTCAGTCCTTCGGGGTCATCATTAATAACAGATGGAATAAATCCAGGGCTGATGCAGTGCTGCTCACCAGCAGATCCCAGGGTGCTGGGCAGTAGTGCTGCAGGCAGGGAGGCTGAAGTGCCCAGGTTTGTTCAGTAAGCTGGTGGCAGGGATGAAAAAAGCATCTGGATTCCTGGATATGGTCAGTTTTCAGTGCAGTGCCCTCTCCTTATGGTCCCAGCCAATGGGATAAAAGTTTGAATGGAAAGAGATATTAAAGTGCTAGAGGCAAACAGAGGAGGAAAAACTAGGCAATGAAATAAAATTTATATCTCTATACCCAGTTCTTATGTTATACAAAGACTTTAGACAGACAGACTTTATATCGAGTGAATGAATGCAGCATGTTGCACATTGTTACCCTTCTCCGTGGTGCAGACATAACCGAAGCATTTTCCTTCATGCTCAAACTTTTCAGAGACATGGCTGTCAGGTCAGCTTTACCACCCTGTTTAACATACAAACCATTATGCACACTAATTTTTAATCTTTGAGCAGTGTGAGAACATCTCACACATCAGCACCCTCTATCTTTTCTTCTGCCCTTCTATGGCCTTCCTATTTATAGGCTCCTAGTTTCCATCTCAGCAAACCTGGCAACCCTCTGTGTACTCATAAGACACAGCAGCTATTTTCTACCCCAAAAACTTCCTTGGATTTTGGAACCAAAGCCCACTGCTTAGAGTTTCTCTTAGCTGTCCATTAATTAGCTGGGTTTCCATTATAGTTATTTGTTTACCTAGTGTGAAAACCTAGTATCTCAGTGCAATTACCTGGCATACACTGGATACTTAATATGTGCTCTTCATAAATTATTGAGGAGAAAGTCTTTCCCTTCAACCTGTCCTACTGAAACAATGGCTGTTTTTAAAAGCTACTTTTGAAACTTGGGCAGTATTATAATTAAATGTTGATTGTGGAAGTCAGAAGTTATACACCAAACTATGAAAAACACATTAAAGGGTTAATTTACAAGGTAAGAAGAAGGATCTATTCCTCAGCTGAAGTTTCAACTTTTTATTAATATTCTACTATTTTCTCCTTATGTTTTCATCACTGTAATCAAATTCCAGTTCATGGGTATTTTGGGTGCAGAGTTTTAGGCTCAAAGAGTTGAAACTGCTGTATTTTTTCGTATCCACATAAAAAAAAAATCCAGAAGGCTTTTTGTTTCTCTGTTCATCTGTATTTCTGCAAACTCACTGCTTCAGTTACCTTTGCTGCTTCCCTGTGTGAGCTGAAGTGGTCATCAGAGTCCACACAAAGCCTTGCAGCTCTCGACAGCCCACCTGGTGCAAGCAGAGCAGGCAAGGGGTAGAGCACACGCTGCACCTGTCTGGGAGCAGGTACCCATGAGCAGTCTTCAACACACTTCAGTTTCCAACAGGACAGGACAGTTGTCATACTGTTTCAAATACCTCACTGAAACACCTTGAGTTGAGAATAACAGCCAGGATAAGGCCTTAAGCCTATAACAACAATCTACTTTAAATGCTATTACATGGTATTTCCTCTCTCAAGCCAATGACAGTTTTGGTGCAAAGAGAAAATTATATGTATCAGAAAGCTCTAAAACTGTGCTACCCCTCACCTAATGTGTTTATGTGAAACAAAAGGAATAGGTGCTCCTTTTACATTTGTTTGAATGGGTTGGCTTGTTGAAAGGCATTTTTATCTATTGTTTTATGTACTACTGGTATATTTTAAGAAAAGTTTTGTTTACGTCTGATTTCTCCTTTAAAATCAAAGCAAATTTGCCTGGAACAAAAAACTCATATCTTTATGAATAACACCGTTATGTTACGTGATTTAGCTTTCACACTGAAAAAAACAACTATTTAAAAACAAGAGCTGAAATAATTACATTTCACAAGGGTAACGTTATATTACACTGAGCTCTGAAGCTCACATCATTGTTACACTTAACTCTACCCTTCACAGTAGTTGTAAACACATCAACGTATCATTTCAGCTGTAAGATGCTGAATGGGAAGAGTGCTTTGGAATTTGAAAGGAACCAACTTGTAAAAAGCTGGGACAATTTTGTGACTCTTTCCCTGCCTCCAAGAGGAGGTGCATAAGCCATTCTCATTCCCATGCCTGTACTCTTCAAATGTGAACAGGCAGTTTCTTTTCAATGGGCTGATGACCACTAGCTAGTTTGGAATCTTCTGGGGGCAAAACAAGAAACTGAACTGCAGTGCTGCTGTCAAAGACAGGAAAGGCAGCTGTCAGAAGGATGCTTTTCCTGCTTTAAAGCCAACGACCAGATGCAAGGCTTACTAATATTGCAAAAGAGCAATTCACCCAATTCCTGCTTGCAAACCAAACAAACTCCACAAAAATAAAGCATGTCCAGGCACTCTGCCAATCTGTCTCAACGAGAGCCCCGGCTTCAATGAAGCACTGTGATATAACAGTAGCACAGTCATTATGGACCAAGCACCAGCTATTTTTCAACCCCTCTGAAATCATCAGGCTTCCATCACACAAAAATTGAAAATCTGATACATACAGATGTGGAGGAAAATCCTTCCCTTCCCCCACATGAAAGGTTTGCCCTGGATTTTGCTTCAGGAGCAAGACTGGGTGCATAGATGGGTGTTACTTTATATATTCCTTATGCTGTATTTATTGTGTTTATAGCAGCCAGGATAGTAGACAGCCAATGAATTAACATAACAGCTTGCAAAGCTGGTGTGAAATATGATTTTATATACAAAAATCTATCTGAGATCAAAGATACAGCATCGAGCCCTATGAGGCTGCCAGTTGGAAACTCAGTTGATAAAGGGCATAAGAAACAGCGAGCAATACTGCATTTAAAGAGAAACTCAGCCTCCAAGTGAGCCAAGCAGGTATAAACTCCCTTGCTGAGAACTGCAGATCTAATCTAATCTGCCCACCCATTTATAGGATGCTACACTTGCAGCATTTAAGCACCTTACAAAGATAATCACAGTCATAAAATAGGCACATGCATGTGGTCTCCTAATCCTCACAGTCCCCATTTCCTTTCATTCCAGCACCAAAATACCTGCAATAATATACGCACGCCATCGGGACACAAGGCTATATGCAGGCATTTTGGAAAAGAGGCTGTTTTTCTGCTATGATGAAAGTGAGAAATATCTACATTAATTTTGTATTTATGCCTGCTTCTGCCCTGCTGTTTGCTATCTGGTTTCAAAGTGTTGGCTGCTATCGGAGTTTGCCACACACCGCAGGAAAGCATTTTATGACTTTAGAGAGCTCAGCAGCTGATAGTCACCCGAAAACTCACGCGTTAAGTTTGGTCCTTTTCAAACTGGGCACAACCACCCTTATCTTAAGGCAGGGCTGTGTCTCTTCAGTTGGACAACCTCAGAAAAATGACTGAGCAGGGAGAGCCATGGTGTTAGTAAAAGTAATGCCAGCTCCCAGAAATGGATCCATCAGTGACAAATCAGGCTAGCTCACATCCCAAGGGAAAGGGCAGATTGCGAGCCAGGCACAGGGAATACAGGTTGTTTCTTTTTACACCAGCTGCTGCATATAAAATAAATAATTCTGTGGTGTGACAATGCTGATTTGAGTCACTACAGCTCACTCTGGGCACTCTGCTATGGGGGAACAAACACAACAGACCTCCCAAAGCAGCACGTTTGAAAACAGGAGTGGGAGCCAGCCAGCAAGAGGGAGCTGTGTCAGGTCTCCCAGGTCTGTGGGGGAGGATGTAGGCTGCTGCCCACAGCAGAAGCAAAGTCCTCACAAGAGGTGGATAGGGGTTCAGCTCACTCTCCAGTGGTGAACCCTTCCTCATCACCCATTCACTTTCTACTTCTCATCATCTTACCATCCACACAACACAGTTAATTTTCTTCCTTGACATCTTTTAAATATAGATCAACTCTTCTGTCCTAGGAAGATACACAGCTGCATCTTTGCAGGATGCAAATGCAAAGAAAACGTGTATTATCTCCAATACAGAATATTCTGATGTGGAAGCCATAAATCCCTAGTGAATAAGAAACCAATCCCTGTAAAGGAATATTGGAGGAAAGCAATTGGCCAGTGTTTGGCTATCCTGTTTCACTTGCCAACAGAGGATATGTAGGTTTTCAGAAGTCAAATAATTCTTCTGTTAAATTTAATAATAAAAGCTACACAGATTGCAGGTCGTTCACCTTTTCCACACAAACCTCCCACAAGGAGCCAAAAACTAACGTTCCATCACAATTTAGAACCCAGAAGTTAACATTTAGGAGAATCCTAGACAAACTGCCCCTGACATCACTGAGGGATATCAATCCTTACTTCCCAGCCTGTGCTCAGGCCCCTCAGGTTTATTTTCCCTGCCATCCCCTGCAGCACTGCCTGCTCCCCAGCACATCCTTTTCTCCCTTGGGTGCCTTGTAGTTCACAGGGGATCTCAGTGAAACCAGCAACACCAGCCAGTACTAAAACAGTTTTGAAAAGAACACTTGAATCACTTGTACAAAAGCAAGAACACAAGATACAGGTAAGATACACAGCTATGGTACCCCAGATATCAGTTTTCCATAGCACTGTTTGTTCCTCATTAGTAAACATTTTCTTTAAATTATCTTGGATACTCATTAAATATTATCAGCTACTTAGAACCAAAGGATAATTATGAGTTTAATGAAGCGTGTACCAGCTTGCTGAAGTCTAACGTTTGTTTCTCTGCTGGGACTCCATTTTACTTTGCACTTATCCTTCAGCAAAGCTCCTCTACAAAGTCACTTTGGCAATAAGAAGTATTTAATTAGATTAATGAATTTTTATCACCTCTCCTAGGGATTAGGCTTGTTAAATCCTGGCGACTAAAGAACAACAGATTTTTTATTACTAAATGTTTAGGGATGCATTGGTTGTGTTGCTGTGGCAGTCCTCATAAGTCAGGCTGCTTTGGGCAGTTCTACCTTGTATATCCCTCGGTAGGAGAGGGATATTTGGCAGTGACAACCTGTGCCTTCAGTTAAATCACAGAAATCAAAATGCAAATTAGGGTGTACAGACTCCAGACAGGGTTTCCAGCAGCTGACTTTATTTCAAAGTTTTCTAACTATCTCTGTGGGAGGATTAATGAAACCACTCATCATGGGGTCCTCTCAATAAAAAAAATTTAAAAAAAAGGAGGAAAAATAAAAAGAAGGAAAAATAAAAAGGAGGGCTGACAATCTGTATTTGGCTTTGCTCACTACCTAGAGAGCACTGCTACAGCCTGAGCTAACTATTGGAGTATTTGCTCTTTTGGTTGTTTCTTGTCATAATACTAGTTACAGCTTGGGAAACTGGTTTTAGGTGCTGCACTGAGACAAGAAGGAGCAGGGCCCCTCCATCCCAAGGAGTTTCCCATTAAAGGATTCATTCTGTCATGTCACACAGGATGACATGAAGCACATTTCTTACACATCACTCAGTGATGAGCCAGTGTTCTCCCCAGATGCAGCCTGGAAAAAAATTTGGGCCCCTCTCACCAGTGCAATGGATGCACTCAATATCCTGATCTTATGCACTTTCATCATCCTGATCATTTGCTCTATCAAAGCACAGTTGCACTTTTATAGAGACACACTGAAGCAATCTCACAGCACAAGTAAACAGGCTCTTAGATCTGGATAGCTGGGTCCCCCTCAAGACATGAATGTTTGAAGTTAGTTATGAGACTTTGCAATGGCTGACTCTAGTTACAAACACAGTGTGGGGAGAATTTGTGATTCGTGTGACACAAGCCTTGTTTCAGCTGCACACAAGTGATGGTTACCACTGCTGCTCAAGTAAGACACCATCCAAGAAAGTCATTCACAAAATGCCACAAATTTTAAATAGTGGTAAATGGGCCAAGAGACATAAACCATACAGTTAATGGAATTTCTATTCCTAAATCATCTGGACACTTTAAAATCTCCACCTTAATGACCTGCCAGACTTGAAGGACAGGCTTCATATTAGTGTTGGGACCAGAAGGGCAAAAGTCCTGCCAGTCACAGCAGGGATCAGTATATAGTTATCATCATTCTGGATTTGTCGTTACACATGAAATATTAGTATCACATTTCTTCACTCAGCACAGCCCAAAATCCACCTGCAGAAACTGAGCATCAAGCATCTAGGTTCCTCTCCTCAGCTGGACTCTCATGGCAGCCTTGCTGCCTTCCCTGTTCACAAGAAGGCAATGCCACTTCCCAGACAAGCCGCTTCAGAGGGTTTGCAGAAGGACAGGAAGAAGTGGCAGCAAAAGATACGGCAATAACATCAATTTTGAAAGGCTGTCACAAAGCAACAGGGAAGGGAGAACATGAGGCCGATGAAAAGAAACGAGTCTTTTAAAAAGTGGTGTCTGTGTGATTGTGCCTCTGCACAGGTCTGATGGCTGTGGCCAAGCCTGCAGGGCCATGCAGCATGTCATGTGCAGGCACATGTGCCAGCATGGGCCCCCAGCTGAAGGCATCAGAGGAACACGGGGTCACCGGTGCTCCACACATGCTCCCAAGGCTCCGGCAATTTCCCGGGTGTCTGGGTGCGACCATGCAGCTGTCGGCCCTCCCACCCAGGGAACGGCTGCATCCAGCCTCACTGCTAATGTATGCACACTTCTCTGCCCATCTGTCTTCAATAATCTGTCCCCCAGGACCAAGAGAAAGAAGGAATAATTAAGCTGTTCCATTAAGGAAAGAGGATGTTTTTGGCCTGGGAAAGTAACTTAGCTGTTCAGCTCCTCTCACAGACTGAGTAAAACGTGTGTTCACTGACCACTGATGCTGCAAGTATGCGCTGATTTGAACTTGTTAATGAAGATAACTCTCTGTGCTGGGAGTGCTAGAAGAGGACAGAGGGTTAGAGGGGAACACTGAAGTTTATCTGTATTCTGCAGAGTGCATCTGAGTAATAAAAGTCACCTTCCTCAGAAACCTTTGCCCAAGAGTGAACTCAATTCCTCACAGCGTGTTTAAAAGAATCCTGAAAGACACCTGCATGAATAATACTGAGTAGGGCATGCTCACTGAACTTCCTGGGATGCTGGATTCAAAGGGGAAAGAAAAGATGGTGAGAAGCAGAAAGAATTGCAGGAAAGTGAAAAGGAGGGGGAAAAAACAGGATATAGGTAAAAAATTGAAGCAGGATATGCATAAAAACTGAAGCTGTAAACAAAGCTTACTGATGATTTACCAAGGGGACAAGGCAAAGGACAAAACTGGGGTATAAGAAATTAATGGCATTATCTCACATTATCTCACAATGGGTCTCTTTCTCTGAAAAATCTGTCTTGAAATATATTGAGAGAAGCATCTTTCAATTACCAGCACATTAAACTCCGAACTCCATGGTGTCACAGCAAATGGAGAGGGGGAATGAATGACTCTGAGGGGAAATGAATGCTTAGGACTCCATCCACATCCCAGCTGTGACAGGATATGTTTTCACAACACATCAACTGTTTAAATCATTTGATCTTCTTATTGTCTGACAGAGCAAATTAAATATGCAATCTGCTTTCATGAGGCTCCCTGCAAATCCTGCAACTTACTTTTTTTTTTTCCATATGCTTTTTAAGTTAATTAGAGCTCAGCTTACAAATCCCACAGCAGTGATCCACAGGTGATCCTGGGTGAGCACCTATCAACCCATGGAGTAAAAGACTTTTTATAGCTGTCTCTGCTGAGGAGGCAGAGGGCACAGAGCAGGCTTTGGCTGCTGGAAGGCTCTGGGGCTTTGCTGTGACCCAGATGTTCAGCTATGCTTGTAGGCAAGGGTAAAGACGAGCTTGCTGCCCACGGGGCTGCCTTCCCTGCTCTGCCTGGCTCAGGAGGGATTGAGCTCCGTGGAGGTGGTTGAAGAGGGCAGGGATATGAGGATTGGAGTGAAAATTGCACAAGAGGTTAAGAGGAAAAAGGGGAAGAAAAGGAGTAAATTCTCTGGCAAGCTGGGATCCTGGCCAGCCACCATTGTGGAGGTTCTGGCAGACAGCAAGAAGAATTCAAACACCCAAAAATGCCTAGGAGGAGCAAAGGCATGAGGAATAACAGGCAGGCTAGCACAGTAGGACAGACTTTGAACACAAGGTACAGTTTGAAAAAATCAAATGTGTTAGAAGTCAGCACTCTTTTCTAGAGAAGTTGCAGTGAGGGACACAACTTTCCTTGAAGGGAATGGACAGAGAGATGTAGGGCACTAAGTACATTCAACAGTCCTAAGCTGCTGTTTACAGATAGAGAAGTAATTCTGACCTGGAGATAGACTTGATTTCTTGATGCAGCACTGGAGAGCAAAGGTTTGTCTCTGGACTAATTGGTTTGTGTTGGAAGTGAGTAGGAGAGACCAGGAATTCACGCCTAGGGCAAGAACCTGACTTTTATCTCAAGGTCTTTTGACCCACCACAGTGCTCTTCTGTGGCTACTGGAAGATGAACATGACAAAGGCAAAATCACAGAGACACTGTACACAGTGATGCTGCACACATGTATACTATATATATATATATACACACACATATATATATGCATGTGAATGAAAGAGATCATTTGACACATAGGGGAGGACCATAATTTTATTCGGTGTTTGTAAAGTGAGTAACATAAAGGGGTCTTCAGGTGTTTGCTGCAGATCCATACCACATCTTGCAGTTTAAACAATAATAATTAATGTATGATAATATAAACATTCCTATTAGTGAAGGTGCCTCAATCAGGTGGCTTTTGTTTACATTTCATTCAAGACCAGTTTGGCACAGAGTGTTCAAAGCTTCCAGCAGTAATTTCAGTTCCTATCAGCATAAACCTGGCAATTTTCTGGTCAAAGGAAGTGTCCTAGCCCTTGTTACAGGGGACCAAGAAATGGTCGCTGACATGGGTATGCAAAGATGTCTATTTCTTCCTAGCAGACTGCAGTTTGCTGAATAGTTACTTTACAATGATTAAATGGAACTTACAAAGAGATCCTCGAGAATACTACATGGCAGCACTGCTGAACATCTGTGCTGGCTAAAACAATGTAACTGGAGTGTGAGGCAGCTGAGTAGATCACACAATGATTTTACTTTGTACCTTAAAGCGGGATCCACTATGTTATGCTCTACAATGTGTTTCCCTCCAGAGCATGGCAGGAGGTACAAAACACTGCACTGTACAGACCATACTACTTTCAAAAAGCTTTTGAAAAATACGTGCAGTTTAATTCTATATTGCCAGCCTCTGGTACTCTCCAGCAGGCACTTATAAATCTCTTATAAATCTCTCTGTTTATCTGCAAGTGCAGAGATATGAAGGCATGATGGATACATCTTAATACTATCTTTGTTGTTGCATGTAGGTTTTAATTTAATTTTACATTATGTGGCATTTACTTTATCTGCTCCGATTAAACTAATTCTTCAAGGGACACAAGGAAGGGGGCTGAAGGTGATACAGGCAGTCTCCTGTGGTCTGGATCTGCATAGGCAGCCCCTTCCAGCCAGCTATGACTGGAGCCACCAAAGAATGTGATAAGAGGGGGAGCAGCATCTTCAGTGCTGGGCATTGGGAGAGATTTAAAAACTGAGAGAAAGTGAAGGTAAAACTATAATCTAATTTTAAAAAATGAGGATTAAAGGTTCCATTACTCATGCTGTTTCCACTGTACGTATGGAGGTAACAATATGTGATTTTGCTGGATAAAAATATTGGCCCCATGCAGCTAGTGTGGTGCAAGTAAATCCCTACTGTGTTTGTAATGAGGGAAGGTTAGGATCATGCAGATGTGTGACTGTAAGCCGGTTTAGTATTCGAGCTGGCATAATATGAAGAGATTGTTCCTCGACTTACTGGCAAGTCTGGATATTCTCCACCATGTTGTGACAACAACAACAAAACCACCAGGAGAGCAGCGTGGCTCCGTGCTGCATCTCCCGCTTATCACCCTCTAATGCTCAAATTGGGTGTCAGCAGGGAGGCTCCCTGCCTGGGGGGGCTCTGGGCTCTCTTTCCTATGAGGCTGCTTTAATTTCATGTATTTGGTAAGCATCTGTTTTTACAAGGGTAGCACAATGTCTAGAAGCCTGTAGGAAAATACTGTTGCTGATGTTTCTAAGTAGTCAGAGACTTCTGCCTTAGTAGCCCAGGGATGCCCCGGGGGCAAGGCTGCCTGCCCAGATGGGCTTACAATTTAACCTGGAGAATAACATATAGTCATGGATACTCGTGTGGGAAGGTGAGGGAAGAGGAGGGCTTCCCTGCTGAACAAGGAGGTCACTTCACGTGTTTATCCATTGTCCATACAGGATAGTGCAAAAAGAATAGATGGAGGTAGCAGAAGTGAGCTATCACAACTAGGAATGCTTTGAACAAGTGGGAGGAAAAGCTCCTTGAGGTTAGATGATGCACAGGGACATCACTTCTTCTGTATCACTGAGGAGGAATGGCAATTTTGGCTAATGTAAGCAGAGACACAGGGAGGTGTGAGAGAAATTAGGTGTGGATCAGTGGCTGTGAGAGGGACAGAAGAGAAGGAGGCTGGTAGGAAAAGAGAGCCTAGTAGGTGATCATGCAGGGGAAGCAGAAAACAAGAATTATAGCTGGAGTGGTGGGGAAAATGAGTGTCTTTGAGACTGTGTACTGAGGAGAGGCAGCAGAGCCTGACTGAGCTCTGTGGAAGGTGAGGAGCTACGTGCTGGTGCATGGGGCTGGGAGCATTGGCAAAGGCAAAGGAAATTATTTATCACTCGAATCTGCAGCACATTCCTTGTTGTCTGGGAATATATATGTCAGCTGGGGAGATACTTATGGAGGTTACTGAAATTAATTGTATTCCTGCATTTCCCTCTCTCTCCCCCTCACTTCCCACAGACGCACACACACAAATTTCTATAGGTATAAATGTAACACTGAAGTTTCATTATGGTTACCATCATCGCTTGTCTCGAACCATCACATTGCCACATGGACATTTTTTGATTCCATACCTCTCTCAATTCCCTGGGCATATAGAGAAGTTGTCATTTCCAAGGAAAAGAAAAATAAGCAGGAAAACAAACAAACAAGCAATCCAACCAAAAACAACCAACCCTTTGGGTCTCCAGGAAGCTTTCCAAATTTTTCTGCCTATTGGATCACCAAGAATTTTCTGGAGACTGAATTTTCTGGCCTATGTGGCTTAATAGATCTGGATGCCTGAGGTTTAAAACTACCTTACTGCTGGTAAGATTTTTCCCACCTCTAACTTGCTGTAGATTAATCGTGCCTGGGAGATAACTAAGCAGGGACAAATTCACTGATGCTGACCAGATAGAAAGAAAAGGGCTGATGGGCAGGGACCAAACCAAAAAAGAAATCAGAACATTCACTGTCCAGTACACATGAAGATCCCAGATGCTGGAGTGAAGTAGGTCCTCAGTAGTGTTTTTACTGCTTTATGACAAGCAATTCATTGTGAAAAAATAAAACAATTGTACTGTTAATGTATCCATAACCTGACAAAGCGTGTATGAAACAAGGAGATATTTATTTCTGTGAGTGTGCCTGTTCTTTATTGAACACATTAGCATATTGACTCCTGCTTTTAAACGACACAGTACTTGTTCCCCGTAGTTTATAATTTAAATTATAAATATACTACAGTATCAGAAGGAGAGTCAAAATAAATTTCATGCCATGATTCACTGTGTCAGCACATTGACTTGCAATGCTGCTGCCACACAGGCTTTTCCTGCATGTGCAAAGAAAGCATCAAGGGAAATCAGTGCCCTCACAGAGAGTTTTGCACCCACTTCAGAGTGGTGGGATTTCATTTGGGAGCTGTTGCAATGTTTCTACCTGGTGCACTCATGTTATGTGCATTTACTTCATCTTCCACTCAAAAAGGTATTTTCCTTCTTTTTTGTAACAGTAGCCAGCACAGATAAGGTGTTATCCAAAAGTAAAATGCTGCTGTGTTGGAATAAATGACCTCTCTTGAGACTTTAAAATTCTTACTTCCCATTTTTCTTGAAAGATGCAATATCTGAAAACCCTTTCTCTCAGAATTTATGTTTCTTTTTTTAATTAATAAAAGCTGAGACATCTGTATTAGTATAGCACAAACAGTTGGATCTGAAGAAGAAATCTATATTTTTTAAAACTTGATGGACAATATTAATTGATCAACACAATTTAAAATTGCATGCTATAATAAATACATATTTTGCATTTAAAGAATTCATTGGAGAAGTCCCAAGTGACAACTACCTTCCATTTACTAACCAGGTAAAGGCCACCTTTAAAACAGTCATATTCTTTCTCATCATCATCAATGTAAGCTATTTTCAGATAGTTTTTGTAAGTGGCCAAGATTGTGTTTGTCCTCCTGCCAAATGAACTACCATGCATTATTTTACACTGTTTAAATGGTACTTAGGGCACGCACAAAATGTATGTCATCCATGTTGCTTTTTGCCACCTCTGATCACTGTATTTTCCCTTTTGTGGACAGAGGTTTTACTTCCACTCCTCCAAGAGAAAGATTGCGGAGACATGTCAAAGCTTATTATTCAATGAAGGTGTCATGCAAAGGCTCTTCTATGAATGACCCTGGGAGTGTTAAATTCAAGAAAACAGTGCTAAAGGGTATGTGGCCAAGTGAAAGATTTCCATGTTGTTTCCATATTGCAGGGTTTGAGTTTTGTTTTTTTGACCAATAAGATTATTTTTATGTGGCCACCTGAAATGATAAGGGATTATTACCTCTGGATCACAGATTTAAAGGTAGCCTAGGTGTCCTTTCAATAATCATTGTAAAAATAGACAGCAGTTTTAGTACTCTCTCCATTTCCATAAAATATCTGACTTAATGGTTCAAATACTTGCCAGGAAAGAGAGACATGAAGGAGGGAACAAGACTGTTCCATGCTGTGAGTCCCCTCACCAGGGAGAAGACCAGGCAGGTAACAACTGACCCTTGTGACAAAGAAAGCCAAGTGACAAAGAAAAGCATGGAATGTATTTCGGTGACCATGAGAGGAGATGGGTACTGCAACCACCAGATCCATCCCACTCCTATTGTTCTTTCTGGTTCCACCACTTCAGGACAGCCTGGTCACTGCTGGCCCTTGCAGTGTGGCCTTCCATCCTGGTCTGGTTCCATTCTTGTAGAACTGTATGCAGGCTGCATTGCTGTGGACAAAGTCAAAATTCCATTGATGGTTTAGTGCCTGTTCTGAAAAGATACAAAAGATATCCATCTCCCAGGCTGTAAGTGTATCAAGCAGAATTAACTCTAAATTCAGAAAATGTCACATTTTTAACAAACAGTTTTGGTGTTTTCAGCCAGTTCCCAAATGAAAAGACCTAATGTTTTCTAAAGTCTGATTTTTTTAATAAAAAATAATTTCATGTACCAGGACAATGCAGCTTTTGAGTCCTACATGTTTACTGCATATACTCTGAAACATGAGATTTATACAGGGACCAACTGCTTCTGCATCCTGAATCATTCCAAAGATGGATTGTCTGTAAATAAGAGACCTTGAGGGAGCAGAAAATATAAATAAGAAAGTGCAGTTGCTCCAACTAGCACAAATCCTTAAAGTAGGGGTTGGTCTTCAGTACTCAAAAGCATTTTTTAAAAAAGCTGGCAGTTTTCCATACAAAAACACACTGGCAATGCAAGACAAGTGAGAGAAAAGGGAGCTGCCAGATAGAACATGCCACTACAAACCGCTGCAGCATGGCAGAACCCAGACCACAGGAGGGGACCCCCTACACTCATGCTCCTTCTGAACAGCACATGGGCAGCAGAGCCCCTAAGAGGACAGGGGATCTAATCTGCCTTCAGTGCCCTCTCACAGGGGTCTATCTCCCCCTTCCAACACAACTTCCTCTGAGGTCAGACCCTTGGGGACCACTGATGGCTATGACAGAAGTCCCACTGCATCCAAAGAACACAAGAGGGAAGGTGGTAGGGAAGGACACAAACAAAATGGCAACTTTCCGTTTTTCAGAGCAGCAGCAGTGCCCTGTACACTCAGCAGGACAAAGTTTGAAGGCAGCACCTTGGTTTATCAGTGGCAGAGCAATGCCCTGCTCTGTCCCAAACCTGTGGGGGCTGAGTTGGAGAGGAGAACATGTGCCAGCAATGAACAGGCTTATTTATATCACGTGCTGTAAGTGCATTAGTACTGAGATGCTGCAGCCCTGGTGTTTCGAAGATATCTCTTTCTGGGTAGATTTTAGTAACTTGGAGAAGCTGGCTCCAAGTATATGGAGGAGAGTCTAAAATACTATTTCATCACTCAGGTTTTCAAGAAGGAAAAGAAAAACGTTCAAGGATCACCTTTAGGCAAACTCACAGGTGAATCAAAGCAAAGAGAAAACCTTCTTTGCTGATAGCACTTGTGGTGACCAGTGCTTGCCCACAACAAGTAGCTGCAACATCTTCTTCTGGGAGAGTTTGGACCTGTGCATCTTCATTTACCCTTGGAAAATGAGTGCAGAGCATTTCTGAACAGCAGGATGCACACTCCCACCCTCTACACACGGCTGAACATTTGGAGAGACATCTCAGACCTGCCTGAGCTAGCAGTTTTGGAGAAGCACTTCTGCAACAGGAGTCTTAAAGTCGTCATACTGTCCTTGTAACATGCCTAATGCAGGCATCAATAGTTTGTAGTAGGACAGTTAAGAATTGGACTTTTAAACTCACATGGACTTTATGTCCCCCACAAATTGGCCATCTGAAACTACAGGAGTCTGTAAGTCAAGCACCCAAGAGAGAGGGAAGTATAAACCACTAAAATCACAGAATCCTCATATAGGGAATTATTGGCTCGAGTAGATCACTTTCCACTTTAACTTGTGCCTTTCCTAGGCAGCATGTATATCTCCTACTTTTTGTGTACAGTAAATGTAAGCACTGAATCCAGATTGTACCAGCTTCCCTGGCCACAAAAGTTGACCCACTGTCTTTTCTTTCAAAGGCAGAAATTATAAAGCTTGTGTTGCAGTTCAGCCTTGAGTTTGGGCTGACATTTGTTTCCTTCTCCAGATGAGTTCCCTGGTTACATTTCAAGCAGACTTCTGAAAGTATACAAATGTACTTCTAAAACTGATAATAATCTTTGGCGGGGGGGAAGGCTTATATCCTGTTTTTGCTTATGAGAAGGGCCCCAGGCACCCTGATTTAAAAAATGATCTGACAAGACGCAAAGACTCTAATGCTCCTTGACACATATACATCTGACACCTCAGTTAATCAGCATAGTTTTATGGAATTAGCTGAAACTACATCCTCACCCCCCAACCCCCGCTTGTCATGTCACAGCAGAAAACATGCCTAATAACAGTGCATCGCACTAGGTCCAGGCTTTTATTATATTCTCAGTCCAAAAGAAGAAAAAAAAACATCATTTTTTTCTCACTGTTTCTCTTCCATCAGCAGAGCTATTCTTTCCTTGATGCCATATCAAATGTTTAAAAATTTTCCACAGTTTAGTTTTAAAAGCAGTACACGAAGCCAAAGAAGCAAAAGAAGAAAAAAGAGAAGAACAAATGGAGCTATTCGAACTCAGCTTTCAAACAAAGAAGCCTGATCAGAACCTCAGTACTTTGGAGCTGAAAGCCCCAGCCTCCCTTTGGACAAATGCCTTCACTTCTCACTGATTTCAGTGACATCTGCACAGTATGGTCATGGACCCATCTTGTTTCAAAAACTATCTGTCTGTGCAAGATTTTGCTCATAAAAGAGAGCCTAAAGGATGAGTGAGTCATATGAAAGCACATGGATTTGGAAAAGGAGCACTTCACTGTGTAGAGGAGTGCAATAAAGCCTTCCTCGCCCCCTTACCTGAAGTATTTTTGCAACACATATATTTACAAGATTCCTTCTTTATTCTCATCCTCTTTGATCTATGCAGTTCCTTTGATGCATGCAAGTGATAAATCTCTGTGTCTTTCCTCCCAAGACTTGCAGACAGTATGTGCCCTACTCTCATGACTACAATCAGTACCTCCTGAGTTTTACTGCTCCTCTTCCTCCTCCTGCATCCTCCTCCCACTCACCAGATTTACCAGGTTTTGCCCATAGCTATCTCCTTGTTCCTTGGCAGCACTGTCCTTAGATGTCCTTACAAGTGACATTAATAGAAAAATGACCTGCAATCCTCAATCCTGCCCAGATCTACTTGGTTTCTGAGGATGCTGGTGCAAGAGATGAAAAGGAGCTCTGTATGGTTAGGCATCCAGGGACTTGTTTTCATTCTTCCATCTCCACTTCAAATGCAGCATCACAAAACCTGATTTCCTTCACCTTTCCTGCCACCTCTGTTTTTCTTGATGACCAGTGTTGCTGGTCCTGTCTCTGTCTGTACCTGCATGTCTCTCGGTCTTTTTTCTATATGTTGTAGACAGAAACTCTCTTCTTCAGTGCTTTTGTAGTCTCTGGAGCCACAATGTCCCAGCCCATGCCTGGACCTTCCAGCAACTTGAGTCAGGCCATGTTGCTGATGTAATACTGCAGATAAGGGGTTTGGATTTCTAGAAATATTTTCCTTTCTATATGTTTTTTTTTTTCAGCAGTCACCTGAAAGCAGTCACCTAACCACTGAAAAATGAAATATTTACCCAGGCTTTGATTATCTTGCATCTTACTGAAGGTATCTTTTCTACCAACCTTCCAAATTCTCACCTAAACTGAATAAAACACAGTTTCTTTCATCAGGCTTTGCTTTAGCTCAGAGAAACTTGAATTGGGGGGAAAAGTTAACATCTCCGTAATAAGACTAGAAAAATTACAGACACATTGTGTTTTGGCTGCTTATCTGAGGTCTCTGAGCTACCAAGGTTTCCATCAGCTTCAAATATGGAAGCTCAGCAGCTTTGGAGAAAAACAGGTCATTTAGTTCAATACATTTCATTTGAAAAACTGATATAAAACTGTTCTTTTTTAAAAAATTCCCAGTAGCTTTTGCTTCTAAAAGGCTAGGTATAGTTAAAAGGATGGTGTCTGCCTCCATACTTTAGAGCTGCAGATGCCAAAATACACTGGAAAATTCAGGTAGCTGGGACAAAGAAGGCAGTGGGGGATTGGTGTTCCTGCAAGTTTGGCAAGGAAAGTGAAAAATCCACCACAGCAAAAGGACAGAAAATGTACAGTGAGCAGATAAGATACTTCACCAGCCTTACAGCCTTCATAGATAAAGGTTTGGTAATCCAGCCTCACTGCATTCATGGGGGGAGTATTTTGTAAAAGCACTGGCACCCAGCAATACATATTACTGCACAAGTGTTACTATTAATAGGATTAAGGCTTGCATTTATTATGCTGTGCAAAGATAGCAACTGTGATAAATGAGACTGCAAATACTGCCTACTTTAACCCTTTTTATAATCACTCTTCTTTTTAGACATCATTTTCCATCCTCATTTAAATACTTGATTCCATGCCCGTGCTGGACAAAAAAAAATGTATTTTAGGCAGCTCATTACAGTAAACATTAAGTATAAGAGCATATATAAAATATATCTGTAAATGAAGCAGCTGTCTTCATTACATGCTCAAACACACAATTCTACATGTAATTTTGTGAGTTTGCATGTCATAAAGTGTCTCTAGTTTGTGTCATTTGGAATCACCTGGCATTTTACAGTAAAGGCAACACAGATGTCTTACAAATAACAAATCCAGAAATAAATTGCAGCTGTAATCCTTGCACTGAGGTTCAGTGTGCACTTCTGCAGGTAAGAGATACCATCCATGGACAAAGCTTCCTTCTCTGTCCAGGGCATTCTGTGCCAGCCAGAGGGCATGGCCTGGGTCTGAGCAGTGTGAGTCACACAGGGCTGGAGTGTGCTCAGCCTTGTGAGATTTACAGGGTGATCAATGGCTTCAGCATCCTGAATTACTCTGGAGATGGTTTATTAGGAAGGGGCCTTAGGGAGCAAGGAATAGGCGAGTAGATTCACAGTTAAAGGAAGAATTGGTAAAAGGCAATTTATACATGAAAATTCAGATCCTCTTCTGAATTTCCTAAAAGCTTGGGGTGTCTGAGTCCAGGGCTTTGCTCTGGGCCCTTCTCTGGAACTGACGTGCAAGTAAATCAGGCTCCTGTATGAAATCACTCTTAAATGTGTAAGGCACCATCAATCAAAAGCTTTCCTCTGCTCAGTCCCTGCAGAGCTATTCTTGGCATGCTGTTGGAAAAAAAGCAAAGGCAGAGAGATGCTCTTTTTTTCCCTCTGAACACGGTCCCAGAGAGACGGCTACCCTGCATAACAAATGCAGCCCATATTCCCTGTCTGTAAGTCGAGTTTCACAGTGTGTCATCGCCTCATCTGCCAAGGTGATCGATTCCCACTGTCTAGGACCATCAGGTCAGTGTCTAGTCCACACTTATCCACAGATATTTCCACCTCATTTGACTGCCAAAATTTCCTTCTTATTTCTGGAACAGTGTTACCCAGACATGCCCTAAAATTTCATGAGGAAACTGCAGACCAGCTACTGCCTCCACTCTCATATACATTCAGCTCCTCAGTGCCCCAGAGCAACACGAAAGCAGAGCAAAAAGACTGGTGTCCCCTCACATATGGCTGGCAAGCAGAACTTAAAAACTACTATGCAGGACTTTTGGATGCCCTCACAATTAGTAACATGAAAAACCTTAATGCCTTATTGTAAGCCCCTGAGCTGCACCTCTTCTTTGAAACAGAAGCCTTACACTGGGCATCAGGGAGCCTCGCTTATATGTACACACACAGATATTTTAGGTTATAGGACTGGTTTTTGAAATCATTTAAAGGATATTTGCAGAACCAGGAGGAGATATAAAGGCAGTAGAGCCTCACAGGAAAGACAGGAGGAAAAAGGAGTGCTGGGAATTACCATACCCGGAGCTGCAGCACTAGATCCTCCTTAGTATATTGCAGGATTTTATGTCAAGGTTTCCCACACTGACATTAACCCTCAATCCACACATCAATGGCTGTGTTCCTACTGGGGTGTTTCAGGAGACACACTTCAGAACAAAGGCTTTCAGCAAAGAGCACAACGGTGAAATCAGATTGACCTCTGAAATTTTCTTCTATATTATTTTTTGTTGTTACAGTAAAGTCTTGCATAAGGGTAACCGCATATTTTGCAGTGCCAAGATGCATATCATTCACATATAGAGGTTACATGAGTATCACTGGGAAAATGTATCCCTTCAAGATTTGTTCTAATTAGTGACTTGAGCTTTCATTTAATTACACTCTTTAATGCACATCTTGGAATTACAGAGGTGGGTGTAATTTAATTAGCCAAAAAAAAAAAAAAATCCAAGACAGGTTTCTATTCCCTTAAAATATAGGTTACACCTAAGACATGATGGGGATGACACAGATATTTCCCAGGAACAAGGTCCGTACTCCTTCACCTTGAGGTGTGTTCGCATGCAGCCCTGGGCATGCAAGCCTGAGCGTGGCTGGAGGCTGACAGCTGCTCATTACAGGCTGCCACTGGCTCCTGGAGGACAGGTGGCCACATGACAAATGAAACCCCTCACAATTAGCACTAATTGACACTCATGTGGCCGGTCTCCAATGAGAGGTCAGGGAGCAGGTGAGCTCAGAGGCTGAGCAGCCCATCCTGCCAGTGAGGGTCTGTGGTGCCACCACCACCACTGCCACCACCACATTCCTGTGAGCACAAGGCTCAGCACCAGTATTTTGACAGCCCTGGTGTTCATCAGGACTCCCTGTGGCCCCTGACTAAAACTACCCTGGTTTTAGATCTGCTGTGAATGCCTCAGTCTGGCCTCTTACCCACACCAGCTCCATGAAGTTGCCCTATCATCCATGCCCTTCAACCTCTCCCCATGGATGTGCTGGCTTTCTGGAGAGCAGATGCGAGAGTCTGAGTTTGCTACCACCTCCCACCTTTCATTTTTTTCATTTAGAAACATTTCCACATTAAAAACGTACAATAAACTGACCAGCTGCCACCCCTTGATGCTTAATCCTCTCTAATCTGGTCTGGGAACACTGAAATGTACAATTTTGCTTATTATGCAGCTTCCAAAAATAATTGAATGTAGCAAGTAGAGAGGGTAGCAAGTGAGGAAAAAAGGAAACTAACCCCTCAGCTATTTATTTATCATTTTCTAAAGGCCTGTATGGCACACTCACACTGCTGTGAATGATCTCCTCCTCCTTAGAGAGCACATACAGCTACTCAAGCTGTGGACTGAAAAATGTCCCTTGTCCAACACAGGCCCTCTCCGTCCAGGAATGAGATAGCCCATGCCCCACAGACCTTGCAATTTGACAGCAAACAACATGGTCCTCAGGGATGGGATTAATTGGAGTTTGGATTTTATACTGGTTGGCTTGATTGACTTCATCTGAGGCCTCACAAAAGCAGTAAGTCTTTCAGAGGGGCTCCCTATAAATTTATGGCTCACAAGGCAGGAAAAAAATCTCATGTAAATTATACCCTTTGAAAATGATCATGAGGTATGGAGATGGCCCTGGGGACTGTTGAGGAAGTTTCATCTCTTGCTCATTTAGCATAGGTAAGTAGCAATAACTCGTTCTCTTGAAGTAATACAAAAGCTAAGGAAAAACAAGGAGTTTTATCAGTTTACTTATACCATGCCCTGTATCCCAATATGTTGCTGTCTACCATCAGATATCAACAAGATTTTCCCCATGAAAACCAGCAGGTCTAAGGACTGACTGATAAATAGACATACAGACAGATTGATGGTGTCCTTTCTTGGTGTACAGTCTTTTTCCTTCTGCTGAGAAGCCACAGCCATACCCAGATAATTTGGTCAAATGACAATGCCGCATGGGGAGACATTGAAAGTGGATCTGATGGAGCCACTGGCATATTGTTCCATGTTGCTACACATTGATCCTAGCTCATCTGGAGCCCCACAGTCTTGTCTTCAACAAATTTCATAGCTCCAGTCATAATTTCTAATCCAAATGTCTAACACGATCTTTCTCTATGATGTCATCAGCTTTTTCCCAGCATTCAGCTCTTCCTGAGAGAAATAGAAAGTTTTACTGTAAAGTCATAGAATATCTCAAGTTGGAAGGGCACAGGGCTATCTAAAACTAAATCATATCACTAAGAATGTCATCCAGATGTTCCTTGAACCCTGACAGGCTTGATGCCATGACCACTTTCCTGGGGAGGCTCCAGTGACTGATGACTCTCTTGATGAACAGCAGTATCCCGATATCCAATCTGCACTTCCCCTGATCAAATTAATTTCATTTTCTTAATTCTTTGGAGGAAGAATTTCTCTGAGAATCTGACAGTCTAGCTTGTATAAAAAGAGAGTTCATGGCCAAGGCATTTATAGCAAGTGAAGTATTCAGTAAAATTCAGCTTAAAATATTATTTTCCAGTGTAGTTGTGTATCCCTTATCCCAGCTCTGAGAAACACTAAGTCTTTTCTTTTTCTTGTCCTGGGCAAAAGCTATAAAAAGGCAGTATAGAAAGCACTAGAGGTCAGAGTCCTCTCTCAAGCATCTGCAAACTATCTAACAAAGTCATCACTTCTTCACAAAGTGCAATATTAAGAGCATACTGTTTCACACGTGCTGCTTATCATTTTCCACTTTGAAACAAGCAACTACAAGCTCTTCTACAGGAGCATTTTAGTGGTAGCAAAGACAATCAACTTGGAAAAAGTGACTGATTGCTATAGCACTAGTTTGCATTTCATGTCACCTTGCTTTCAAGTTCTCATTAATTACATTACATTAATTAATTAAGCCTGATAGCACACCTGTTGTTAAGAATTATCCATACTTTATAGTTAGAGACACCAAAAGAGAGCTATTAGAAGGCTTGCTTAGAATCTGTATTAAAACTGAAAACTAGTCCAGTCTTATACTAGACCCAGCTTGTATCTGTTTAAATACACGGTCTCCCTCTATTGTTTCCCACTGTACCCAAGACTTCCTAGCATCTAAACACAGAGGCAGCATGAAGAGTCATGCTCTCCCTTCCCAGTATGCAGGAGAAAGCTTGGCTTATTTATGTGTGCAAGAAAATTATTGAAAATAGGTGACAATTGCAAAAACTCCTCTGTTTGCAAGATTTTTTGGTCCACCCCAGCTAGGGCAGGCCACTGGAGCTGGCCCTTGACTTCTGTCTGGGGTAAAGGCAGAGCCAGTGCAGGTGGCTGAGCCCCCATGGAAGGGTTTACTGGGTGATGGTAACAGTTGGACCAGCCCCAGGCACTGCTGGAAAGGGCAACAGATGGAGGCTGCAAGTGGCCAAATCCTCACCTGGCCTTCCCTTCCTGCAGTGCTGCAGAGCAGAGGGAGTCAGGCTGGGCTCCCCTTTCCCTGGCCCCCATGCTTGTGGTGGACAAGGGTGTGCAGACCAGCCTCTCCTCTCCCACCCACCCAGTGCAGCTCAGCCCTCCCCATGCCCTGGGAAGCCCAGCTGGGGGCTACGGCATTTTGTGCCATACTGGAATGCCCTTTCCTTTCCAGACAGGGCAGGATGTCACAGCCAAGCATCAAGATGATGGGGACACAGGCCATCATATCCCAGTCCCTGTGTGATCTGTTACAGATTTCCTGATAATTCTCCCTCTAGGGAGAAATGGGTTGCCAGCTACATCCAGATGAGTCCAGAACCACTCTGGGCTATGGCCCACCTCGGTCTTGGTCTGTGTCCCAAACAAGGGCCATCCAGCCCTTTGCATGGCTTCCTCACAAACCAGAAAAGCAACCCAGGAAAACAAAGACTCCCACCTGCTGGGTTGGGTGTTGAAGAGTGTCCTCTCAACACCTGAAACTTCAACAGCCCGGCTGCACCCTTTTCGTTATTCGCCCCTCCATCTCATTTGTTGCAGATGATGAAGGCATTTCCGTTGCCCAGATGGCTCCTCAAAGGTAGAACAGAGGTAAGGTACCATGCTCCCCCACCCTCCTTCTCTCCAGCAGTGTCCTTGCATGCCTCTGATGCCAGCAACTGAGTACTTCTCAGAGAGTTAATTTGTGAAAAGAAACAGTATCGATTCAAGGGGTGTGCAGCCATAATTCTGGCATTCGGCTTTGACTCTGCACAACCACACTTCATTTTCAGCCTCCAAACAATAAATAAATATAAAATGAGCATTGGCTTAAATGGCATTTAACACGCGTGACTTCCCAAAGAACAGCATAAAAGCAGAATCCATTGCTGCTTTTCCCTTATGTGAATCAATGGGAAATGCTGAATGAGTTTTAAAAAGCAGAGAATAATAATTTTTTTAAAAAAAATAGAGATTATTGTTAGAATAGGGGGTTTTCTGCACTGCTTGTGCTGTATATCCATGATCCTTTTGTGTCCCTCTTTATCCTACCCTGGAATGGAATTAGCTTTCAGTCTTTCCTTTTTTTTTTTCCTTAAATTTGATCTTATTTAAATCAGCCCCTTAGCAGGTTGGCTGAATTCTTGAAAGCCTAACACAGCCTGCAGATGTCTGTCTGTGCAGCCACATGGCAGAACCAGGCTTTGGGGGTCCCCAGAGCATCACGGGGGACCGGGAACTTCTTGGTGCCGGTTCCAAAAATCCATATCCCTTTCCAGTTCATTACAAACACCTATTGTTTGCCATATTTATCTGCCATCACTGCTGTTTGTTAGCAAATGGAAAAAGAAATGCCAGGACTAAATTTCAGCCTGCCCTTAGAATAGTGGAAAGGGGCTACAGGAATTGAATGACAGATGGTCTTTGAATGATATACAGAACCTCTGCCCCTGGGCCTGCTTTGGAGAAGCTGTTTTGGATTGTTGCTCAGAAGAGTGGGAGGTTGTTGTGTGATATGTGATTATTCCATAATAATTTTAATTATTTTGCCTGTTTTCAAACAATAGTCTCAGCCTTTTTTAATTTTTACACTCACTGAGTTGTGACACGAGCATTCTTTCCTCTGTGTTAGCAGGGATTAAAATCAAACCCTGTATCCCTTCCCATTTTTTTTCAAATAATCCATGTTTAAATAAATTACCTCAGCCTGGAAAAGTGAGTTACAGGGCATTCTCCTGACGTGTGTGGCAGAGAGAAAAACGAAGGGCTGGGGAACAGGGCTGGGGGGATGGGGAAGGCTTTATTGTGTTTTGCAGGATGAGATTGTCACTGTAACAAGTTTCAAGAAGAGCTGCTCTTTAACTCCTCTTCCTCGGCACAGAGAGCGCAGCTCTGGGAACCTCATTTACATGCATATGGGTATCTGATTGGATCTGTTCAAAGGTACAGTAGGAGTCAGTCAGATTGAATATGATGTGCATATAAATGAAGTTCCCAAAGTGGGGTGTGATGCTCCAGGAGAGACAGGGAAAATATGCTGTCTCTGCTTCATCCAAAGTCCAATAGAAACTTGGGGATTTTATTTTTTTTAAACTGGCTTGAGATAAGCAAGAGTGGAAGCAAAAAAAAAAAAACAACCCACACATATATATATGTACAAATATATATATGTATGTATGTATATATATGTATGCATTTCCCCCCTTCTCATTTATTGAATTTACATCTTAGGCCAAATGCTCATCACTAGAACCCCATAAATCACATTAGCTCCACATTTGGTTTGCAGGACAGCTGCACATACACCCCTGCACAGGGCAGAGTTGCAGGGTTCACCTCCTTTGCAGCACACACACCACACTTGCATCCATCCCTCCACTGACAAGCAGGGATATGAGGAAAGCTGTTGGGATTTGCTAGGCTTTGGTCTTCCTTTCAGTAGATCCTGCTCAGCCAAAACCACCACTCAGTTTTTTGCCCAGTCAGGGGGTAAACAGCATGTGGCTTTGGCTGAGCTTTGGGCTTGGGTGCAGGCAGCAAGTACGAGGTGTGCATGGGGCAGTTAGAAGTGTCAGGTAAATAATGTTGCTTAGGAGGAGATTTGGTCCACCCTCAGGAGCTGGTGTGCTCCAAAAGGGAAAGGAATTATCAGAAAAATGCCGCACCATAAAAGGTAAAGGACTAAAGGGAACTCTTCTCCTAGCAAAATAATCATTAGCAAAAGCTACATTTCCAGAAAGCACTGAATTTAAATAATACTGCAGGGCTAACCTGGGACAGGAAACAACAGTGTGCCTACAAGCCAGGACTCCTTTGGCTTGTGGGGCCTTCTGACCCTGCCAGTGGGCCAGGATTTGGGACACACCCCCGTGGCACGCAAGTCCACACCAGACCCTTGAGAGAGCTGCATAGTCCCAAGGTGTCCCAGCCCTCTCTCCACAGCTGGAGTAATAGCCAACTCGGCCTCCTCCCCCAAGCTGGCTGCGAGGGGGAGCACATGGAGACTGGGAGTGTCCAGAGACCACAGGGATGTGTGATTTCCCTGAGCCTAGCTCCTATCCTGAGATGTTGCACCCATGGCTGGGGCTGGGGGGAGCTGCAGAGGCAGTGCAAGCTGTAGGTGAGGGGATCCTACACCTCATCGAGGACACCCTCTGTAATATCTCCAGTTCTATTTTCAGCAAATCTGTCTCTCTGCAGCACAGTCTCACTTGTACTGCAGCTAATGCCCAGCTGAAATTCAGATCCATCCAGTCCCACCAGCAAGGAGCACCTAGGGAGCGTACTCTCCTCCACAGGGAAACATAGCTGGGGGATGAAATCTTACAGGTTACTTTTGTGCCACAAGCAGCAAACCCAGTAATCAGAGACCCACCTGTGGAAATAAAAATACTGTGTATTCCTCTCTCCTTGGTGTTACAGGAAGACAAGAACTAGCTTACATAGTGATGAGGATGCTCTGGCACACAAGAGTACCTTGAAGTTAGATGCCACAGCTTCAAAACCTTAAAGCCACAAAGCACATCTCTAAGAGAAATTATTCCAATGCAATCTGAAAATCTATACTTAAAAACTCTGTCTCATTTTTTTTCTTTTAAGCATTCCAAGACTTGTATTCTGGTCTGGGTGTTTCCCATAAAACATTAGATAAACCAAACATTTCAAGCCATCATTAAAAGGAATTTACTGTAAAGCTTTAGGGGGTGCTACCAGACATTAAAAGACACAAACAGAACTCTGAGCACAGGTGAATACAACAGAGAGACTTTTTCATTCCTGCTGCTTAAAAAATATTTGTTTCTGTAACTTTGTGCTACTTGCTATTTGTGTTTCAAAATCTAAAGAGCTTTGTTTAGCCTTTACTTTAAAGCTGCGCTTTGAACTCCATTAGAAAGAGCCTACGACAAGCAGAGCAGGTATCAGGCCTTAATAACAGGGCCTTAACTCCAGTGTTTGTGGAGGATTATGAAGGATGGCCACTGCTGGAAGAGAGGGCTTACAGGCAGGAGCACATTTTAATTTTTATCTGCAGTACAGGTGATAAAATAAAATCTTGTACAACTCACCAGTGACACTAAGACTGGTAGATTGGTAAACAAGGAGAACAGCTTATTGTTACAGGCAGACAGGAATTGCCTGCATGGATGGTTGCAAGTCAGCAACATGCATTTTATGATAGGTGAACGAAGTGTAGTTCAGGTAATACATAGGAGAGCACAGAGCAGGCTCTACCTGAGCCTCAAAAGTCACTCTGAACCACTGAAGACAAGAAGCTCTTCTGCCCCTACAGAAGCTCTCACAGCAATGATATTGCGGAAGGGACAGTGTGGTCCCTGCATAAAGAAATACCTGGTAGAAATCACAAACTATCTTGCCTCCACAATCCTAGATACTAATGCCCATCTCTGGAGAAGACCCCAAAGGGTCCATATACATATAAATTAAATATGCATAAATTAAAGCAGGGCTAAGAAGGGTTTTTCAGCTTCTCCAACGTGGGCACAATACAGATGATGTACAAGAAGCAACGTAAAGCACTGGGATTCCATGTTTGCATGTTAGATGCCTGGAGACATTTCAAAGCAAAGGGAGCATAAAGGGTGTAATGTACAGGGAATTTTTGTGGTTTAAAGGAGTCTTTAATCATCTGTAAAATGTCCCTCAGTCTGAATTGTGGCACCAGCAATTGAAAAGTTACAGTGGATCCTCAGTACCCACTTAATATTTATAATGAGCTTGGAGGTCTCAGTGGCAAATCAGCTATTTGGCAAACCCCTCTGTCAGGCTGCTGATAATAATCTGAGGTCATGGGCAATGAAGTATGGGGCAGAGATCTTCACTCTTATGTTTCCTTGGAGATACTGCTATCTTATATCTGTCCATGCTTCAGTCAGGGCGCTGGACTAAATGACCTCCCAAGGTCCCTTTCAACCTGATTTATTCCATGATTCTACCATGATACCTTATAAAAAGTGAATATCAAGTCACAGCCCCAGTCAAGACCTCAGCCCCAGACCCTGAAGGGTTTTTATGTCCATCACCCTTGTAAGCTCCCAGCTGGACCACTCTTACCACTGAAACACTGCAAGTGCCTCTGTGATAAATGAAATTGCATGTAAGGGAAGTATGATTTTGGCCATCTGAGATTGTTATAAACACCTCTAGAAGTAAAAAAGGAAGTACTCCTGGGAAATAATAGTCATTTGTCATTATTTCAAACTTCAGAAAGAGTTTTGCAAATACTTATACACTGCATTTATATAAAAAAATTAAACCATACTGTACATATGAGACACATAACTTTGCTTCCTTGAATTGGTCAAATATAAAAGAGATTATAAAATGTGAATATAAGTGGTTGCTTAAGTAAAAATTCATATTGAAGTTTGGAATAGTTACCCTAGATCAAGCTACCAGCATAATTAATATAAACAACAACAATTTTTCCCAGTTTGTCATATCTAAGGCTTAGATTTTAGTGATGTGTAGTGTTAATCCATATTGTTTAAATGCCTGATACCCTTCAAAGTATAATCCACCTGGAACAATGAGAAAAACAAGAGTCAGTTACCAGTGGTGCTATTAATTATCCTTCATGGATTAAGTGCTTCAATTTCACTGAGTTATCACCCTGTAACACTACTGCTCAGGAACTTTGCACTACCTTCCCTAGCCCAAACAAGCTGAATCACATCATTTTTTTCATGGTGCTGCTAACATAGTTCAAGGCATCGTCTACATAATGCTGTTCCTGGGAGCCAGTGACTGAGAGAGCACAAAATGTCTGTCCTGAGGTTTTCCAATGAAGGGCTTAAATGGAATAGAAAATCAGAGGTCTGGAGAGGTCTTCTGGTAAAGATTGTTTGCCAGGCCTTTGAGCTGAGCCCTGAACTGCAAGAGAAGTGGGATATTAGTGGGTTTTTTCTCTGTTTTAGGAGCCCAATCCTCTTGAAGTTATTCAGATAGTTCTGATTTTTGCAACAATTTTTTCTGGGTATCATAACTGCAAATTTTATTTCTTACTTGTAATAACTTGACAAAAATTCATTGACATTTCACCTGGAGGCCAGAGGAAAAAGAAGTGTTACTCAAACCTTACCTTGGACTTGATCCTGCAAGTCAAGTCAGTAGGGAGGTGACTTGTGTGAGGATTCCTGGAAAAGATCCTTAGTAGAACTAATCAGTATTACATATTGCAACTATTTCTTGCAAGTAATTGACATCTTTTCTTGTAAATCAGTTCAGAAACCATCTGAAATGAAGTGGTGCAATGGATTTGGCTTTACTTTCTTATTCAGGTCAGTGTTGTGGAGACACACAGAATCTGCTAGCAGAAAAGACATTTAGGGTCTTTCAGCATTAGGCCTTTTCCTAACACTTTCCCAGGCACCCTGGAAGTCCTTCTCTCCCTCTATCAGACCCCATTGTCATCTTACCTCTTAATTTTCTCAACAAACCCAAGCAGCAAAACCTAGTATTGCAAGAAAATATATTCTTACTGAATGCTGAACATCTGTACTTTATTTGTGAAGCCCTTTCCACCACAGACAAGGTACTGGGACACTATTCACTGAGTAAGATTTAACTGTATGGTTTAGGGTTTTTCTTTGCCACCTGCACAACCTTTTTTCTTCAGTTTTTGCTATTTCAAGTGCTAAAAAGCACTATCTTTTCCTGACTATTTGCAAACCCATCCATACACAAATATATACACAGAGGTGAACAAAATTTGCAAACAGTCTAATTAATTAGAACATATGTTCTCTTTCTTTATGAAACTGTGCCCAGCCTGTATTTTTAAAGTCAGCTTGTTAATCAGTATGAACACTGAAATAAAAAGTCAGTATGTAAAAATGGCCTTTTGGGCAATTCTGGGAAACTGCAAAATAAATATAAACAGTCATTTAATGCTTACTAAGTACAGTATATATAGATTTAATAAAGGCAAGAATACAAAGGATATTATTAAAATGTAATATTTGTTATTAAAATGTACCAAGGCTAACTGTTCTCACATACGACTCACCTCTACTAGAAGCAGAAATGGTTAGAAAATGTATCACTTTGCAAAAGCTTGCTTTGGCTGTAAATAACTGCAGGTGAAATCATAGCCAGTGCAGAGAAATTTCCTTTTTTTTTAAAAAAAACCCCCCACATTGCAATGTAAGAATGTAATTTGGAATCTTAAAAATTTACTTTGTGTTTATTTGAATTTCATTTTAAGTGCAAATATTTTCTTACTGCATTACATATTTACATGGTCAGACTATGAATGTGTATTTTAATTATTATGTTATCTTAATGGCAAATTGACATTTTAAAATGTCACTTAAAAACACAAATTAAAGACACTAGTTTAGTACAATAAACATGATGTGTGACTGAGAACAGGTACTTTCAATTTTCTTCTGTTAGCCTAGTAATACTTAATTAAGCTATTTTGGGGATTAATAAAACTGTTTCAAAGCAGTTTATTAAAATGCACAAAGAGAAGAGAGTTTGATCCAGCAGAAGTTTCAACCCCAGATAAGTAGCAAAACCTAAAAAATTCTAAGAAAACTTCATTATTTCATTCATTATTTTATATGACATTGCTTTAAGTAAAGAGCATAACATTTATTTAAAAATAAATAAAATTTGAAGAATTTACTTTTCAGAGTGGAAATGCCCAAAATTTGCAAAAAGTGCTTGAAGTAACTCCTATTTCATGAAGAAATTGAAGATGCTTAACATGACAAGGCAAGGCAGTGATGGCTTATTACTCTTAGCATATAGATGTATTATATTGCAAGTGGAAGAAAACCACTCTGAATGTCTCAGACCCCACTCCCTGATTCCTTCTCATTGACCAGTGCTCAGCTGCTCTTTCTGGCAGAAAACTCCTCTTCCCCATATCTGATATACAACTCCATGGCATCTCGGATCTGTAAAGGACACCCAGTATTGCAGCAGCCCTCTTATTAGAGGATAAAAATGAGCCAATGCACAGGCTTGTTGCTAAACACAGCATAAAAATGGTCTTGGTTTATTCCACTTCATGGCTTAGTTATCTTATATCTCCAACTATTCACTGTCTCTGGCTGCAGCAAGCTCTTTCTGTAGGTTTCCCTTGCAGCCTCTGACTGCTGGTTATTTCCTGCTAAACTATGACTGCATGTATTAGTTTGCAGACTCTGAATGCAGGCTTTTACCTGGCTAGACTATGACTGCAGGTCCAACAACAGGCTCTAATTACAGACCCAGACTGACCTCACAGCAGTGATTCTCTCTCCCTAGGATCCTGCTTTGTGATTCTCTCCTTCCAGCTCCTCAAGGTTCCTCCTCCACAATAATCCTCCCCTTACCAGCTAACCCCCTCTTTCATCTCACTCATCCTTATTGAATATAGCTGTGACTCATCAGGGCGAGGCTGTCTTGGTTAATTAACACAGTTGTTACTTATCAGGGGTGAGGTCACGTGTATTCCCTCCTCCTACAACCCAGATAACTCAAACACCTCCCATTTTTACTTACCATGAGTTAAAATTAACCCATATCCTTACTTTTATGTCTTCTTCAGAGGAAACAAATATAACCATGAGATTTTTTTTTCCTCCAACACTCGTGTTGGCTGCGCCTGTTCCTGCTGCCCTTCCCTGGCCCCTCCTCCCTCCCGAATATGCGGTACGTAACACTGGTCTCTAGTGCTGAGCACCCTGCTATCTAAATATCTGCATACTAACATTGGATGTGTAGCTTTAATTACTCTTATGTAATGCTCTGGATGTACATTCATCATTACAACCTCCAGCTCCTCTGCTGCCAAACTGCTCCCTTGACAGTTATTCCCTTCCTTGCATTTCTGCAGTCAATCATGCTTGTGAAGTGTAGGAGCTTGCATTTATCAAAGTCTACTCTATTTTTGCAGATAAATTCCTAAAATATTCAACATAATTCTGAATTCTAGCCCTGCCCACCAATGCACTTGAAGTGTTTCTCAGTTTGATATTTCTCTAAGCCTCTCAATCCTCTGCAATTAGTGCAGACTTGCAGTGTAGCAGTGAAGGGTTGCCTGTTTTTTTTGGCCAGATTTCCAGTTAGCCATTCACCCGTCTGCCCACAGATCATTTGTTTTTCTGAATTTGCTTGTGAACCTGCCATGTGACACATGACATCCAGCAATCAAGATCTATCCTGAATATCATTTTTCTTTCTCCATGAGAAGAGTTGAGTCTGTTGCCTGAAAATTGGTTACTTTGGATGGATATATTTGGCTTGATGAGCCAATTACTAGCTGTTGGATGCTTTTTTGTTTTTATCTAGATGGCTAATCCAATAGCAAATGGATCAAATAATCCAAAATACAAAATAATATTATAAATATAACCAAATAATTTAGTTTAAATTAGTCTAGTTCCTGGAATCCCTCCTTTTCTTTTTCTTTTAAAGAAAGACAGTAGATCCCCAAACTGCCATCACCCACACTTCTGAAGTTGCACACTCCCTTCCCAAAGGCCGGCTAATTCTCCAGTTCTTTCAGGCAGCTCCCAAGGTATTCAGCCCTGACTTGTCCAACTGTTTTGAAATTTCTCAACTTTCATGTAAATTTCTTTCAGATTTTAGCCAGAGTCCTTAGCCATTAGTTAGTCTTACTATCTGTTTTAGCTATCTCGTTTAATGCTTCATGAAATAGAAAGAAATACCAAACCCTTTGCCCTTCTTGGTTCACTTCTTGTTAGATTTTCCTCACTGTTGAAGACTGGACTGATATTTTTGCCTTGTCTTCCTCTTAGCAGTTCCATATTTTCAGAATCATGCATCTTTTTAAATTAACTTCGTTTGCTGCGCTTCCACTTAACTCAGTAAACACCCTCTAAAATCATTTTTATTTTAAGAGGTGAGCACAAAAGGAAGATGCAATTGCTTTCCATAACATAATCAAATAGAGGTTTTTCGAAGTTCCCATGTCATATAAATATGCCATATCAGTAGTGGCATGGTGAATGCCAATGAAACACCACTGTCGTACTATACCCGCATCATTCTGCAGGTAAATTTCTCCATGTAGACAAATCCTTAGCAGTATTCCCCAGTGTTCTTCCCATTATGAGTGACATTTCATAGACCTGAAAAGAATAACATTGAAATGACCCCAAACCGTGATGGAGCATGGCAAAAATGCTGAGGCTTTGAACATGAATTATTTTGGATTTTAAATACATCTTTCTTCTATTAATCTAGTGGAATTAGGAAGTTATTAAGTACAGCAAACCAAACAAAAAGAAGTCGAGAACTGTCACACAAAAAAATTATTCCAGTCAAAGAGAGACCACGAGGCTAATAAACCTCACTGCAAAACACCGACAAGGTTACCACTATTTGTACACCTAGACCCTGGTCATATTATTTCATGTAGTGATAAATGCAAGCTGTGCATATTTTTTTCTGGAAATGGTTTTTAATAATTATCATAACCATATCTATCTCTAAATACCATGTAGTTACTCTGCTCTTGCCAGCCTGTAGCACTTTTAAGCTTTTGCATTTCCCTTGACAAGCAGTGGCTTCCCAAGCTAGGAATGGCTCTGAGAACATCTCCAACTTTTCCCCCTGCTCCAGAAACAATTGCAGAAAGCCACTAAACTTGGTTGAGGAGGCAGCAAGTCACAGTCAAGGTGTCTTTTTCTTGGCTGTCCTGCAGCAATGTCACCTCAGCTGCATTGAGGTAGATGGCATTAGCTCCCATGTGTCAGTCCCTGCAGAAAATACTCAGAATTACAACAAAACTTACAACTCTTCCTTCCATTTGTAACTTTCAGGTACAAAATGGCCAAATCAGCATGTTCTCTTCAGTAAATTCTCAGCAAATGATGCATATATATAGAGAGAAAAATCCCAATCATAAATTAATTGTGCACCAAAGGAGGTCACATCTTGGATACCTGTTCACCAGAAAAATCTTCTACTGCAAATTTTCTCCCCCAAAACCTGGAAACTTATCAGGTGATAAACAAATAGCAATAAGCAGGATTCCATCCAGCTGGGATTTGAATGCCTGCGAAGATGGAGACTCCACATGCTCACTGGGCAACCTGTACCCATGTCACCCACATCACAAAAAAAGCATTTCCTGATGGTCAAGAGGGACCCTCCTGTGTTTCAGTTTTGTGCCTATGGTCCTGCCACTGGGTACCACTGAAAAATGCCTCAGTTCTTTGCACCCTCCCTTCTTTATACCTTCTCTCTTATTCAGGTTGAACATTTCCAACTCTAATTCTTTTGTATGGAAACTCATCAACTTTAAATTGCAGTCTTAAAAATAGACTTAACTTAGACACTCATCTGGCATGGGCACTGTCCAGGATGCCTTTGAGCTACATCAGCAGACCACTACAGAGAAAACTTGGCTGTCATGGGCTCTGCAGTATCCATTTGGGGTTTAAATGGGAGGCTTCCAGTTGAAACACCTTGCATCCAGCCTAGGAGTGGTAAAATTCCATTTGTTTAAAAGATTTGTCTCTCCACTCAACCATTTTCCTTGGTTGCTCTTTGATAATGCTCATTTTGTTCTCACATCTTTTTTTGCATGATTTTAAAATGGGTGGGGGAAGATATTTCACAGAAAAATATATATATATATTAGCAAAAAGAGTTTCATGCAACTATAATTCCATTTAGATCACTGTCAGTGACAGGCAGAATTTACTTAAAGATATTTTCTGTGCTTTACGGTTACTCATTCATGCAAATAAAGATAGCCCTTGAAGCCAAGTCACCTTGCCCTCTCAATCATCCACCTTGCCCTCCAGAGCTCTGGGGGGAATGCTAAATTAAAATCTGTCTGCTCTGGCAGAGGTGGTTTTTTTGATATAAAGCCAGAATAATTATTCAGACATATGTTTACAGCTGCAAGGTTATATTTTGCTGAAGATTTTTTAAAGTGAAATGTAACTTGGTTGCTAAAGGGTTTTCTGTTTAATCACTGCAGAGGTATGGAAGACAGGAAATTTTTTGAATTTACCCTCTTTCATCTCGGTCCTTGTGATTTGTTTGTTTAGCTCACTCTTTTTTTTTAATAACATAAAATTTTGGAGGGTCCAACATTTTCAAGTCATATTATTTAAAGAGTTTCATTCTATTTTTGTACACAGAAACAGCGTTTCCCCTCTTTTTTGCCTTCTGTGATGATAATAAACACCAGTCAGAGTGAAACGAAACACTACAGGAAAGTTGTGTTAGTCATGTTAAGAAGAATTCAATGAAGGGCTTCAAACAATATTTTGAGTTGTTTTGCAGCAGTGAAAATTAGCTTCAAGGATGACAAATGCAAATTGAGAAATGCCTAGCTGGAATTTACAAACTGTCCTGTAATGAAAAGAGATCCAGACTTTATTTTTTTCACTGTAACAATCCTTGAAGCAACAAGAACAGAAGAAACAGAAGGGGAAAATTCTCAAAAGGACAGCTTTGATTATTTAACAGCACTCATGTTTCATAAACTTTGCAGGAACAGGTAATATAATATAATACAAAACAAAACTTCTTCAAGTATGGCAGGATTCCACTTCAGGTATTAAACTCTCAAGTAGTGATGCATCTCAAGAAACTGTCATCATGCTAACTTAGTGAGAGACATGAAATACCTCTACTTGTTCCTCCTCACTTTTCATTTAGCCCTCTTCTCAGTTCAGCTGGAGCTTTCAAATGATGTTTGTTGCAAAGCAGGTCTGGATAGTTTGGCAGACTGTCCCTTTTCACCTCAACAGCTGGAACATATATGCAGTACATGAGGCACCTAATGCAGCCTGATTTTTGTCTCTCTCTTTCATTAGTGTGTTGTCTAGCTGATTCTGAAAGAAAAACGATTATAGTTAGATCAGTGGTTTTCAGACATTCACCTGCCTTGGGGTTTTCCACTGCCCTGGAAGCACTGCCTTGTGAAGCTGCACAGTCAGGAAGTTGGTCAGGAATGCCAAGGCTCTGAGCAAGTGGAAACATTGGAAAAAGCTCAAATGATAGTAAACATTCAGAAAATTTGCCTCATAGTAAAAGATTCCAGAATCTTAGTTTTTATAGATTTATTTATTATGTAAATCATATACTTTATAGAATACATGTTATATAAATATATATTATATAAATAATACTGCATATTATTTAAACAAAAATACTTAAGAAGAGATTGACTGCTGCAAGCAGACACCTTCAAGAGGTGCCATGATCTCTTAATGCTGCATGGCTTTTATGTTCAGCAGGAAAAGACATCCCGGTGTTCAAAGCCAAAGCTAGAGAAAAAAGTATAAACATTTTTTTTAAAAGGAGTTTCATTAACATCTAAAAGAATCACGGGGTGGAGTTTCATGAATCTCTCAAAGCTTTCATTTCAGGACTGGATAAGTTTCTAAAGATGCTGGAGCTGTCTGGGCATAGAGACTGGAGAGGAGCCTGGCTTGTGTCCTGAGAGAGGTCACACGAGCTGGCCACTGCAGGTTCCCCTGTCTTTGCTGTCCCACAGAATCAGAGACACTGTGAAAAGAGTTTCAAGAATCTTGCAGACAGAGAGAAATTACCTGGAGTCTGTGAATTCTTACTTGAAGCGAAGAATCAGTTCTCAAAAAATCTTTGAAACTAGGCCACATTTTGAGGGTTGAGAATAGGCAAAAGGAAGAAAAAAAATTGAGATTAATTCAGAGAAAATCTGCTTGTTTATTTTCTTCATCTGCCTGTCTCATAATACATTACACATGGTGAGGTTGAAGTCTTTAGTGTAATCTAATAACCTAGAGAGTTTGAGAAAAAATTCATGTGCACAAAGAAACTTTTTCTCAGTTATAATCTCTAAGCCTGGATAATGACATTACATTTTTGAGACACCAAGATGGACGTTGCAACAGCCCATTCCAAGATCTATCAGCTTTCATTCACACAGCGATTCATCCCTGCCCTCATCTTTCTTAAACTATTCAAACTGTGAACCAAATAAAATGTCTGTATCCACATGGCTTAAGTTTTACTGAAGTCTGATATTTAGCTCTGATTCACTAAAACATCTGCCTGCCACTCTAGATTTGTACATTGATTTTCAGGTAAGACATCTCTCTTTAAAAGACCAGACTTCATACTGGAATTTAACACTGAGTACAGAAAAAGGCATACTGACATTCAATTCAGGGGCTTAATGAATCAAACCAGAATGAATCAGGTGGTATTAATAATGTTATGTGTTGTTTCATCTTCTCCCCTGCCCATTTAATTTAAGAATAATCTTTTGTCACAGTTATTTTTTTAAAACTTAGGAATCAGGTGGACTGCAATCAGGGCCACTTTCTGATACAATTTTTTCTTCTTTAATAAAATGGCAGGGTACTTTCTAGTCTTTCTGAAAGAGGCTCATAAAAGGCACCTTTTTTTTTTTTTTTTTTTTTTTTTTTTTAGGAGTAGATTTCTGCTCTTTGCAGATATTGCAGAGAGTTGTCCTCTTGTTTAATTTAAAACCAGCCCTGTTTGGAGAAATTCTAGCCTCAACCTGTAGGCTGATGTTTTCAAGGTGTCTAAAATACCCAGTGTTCTGTTTCAACTGTGTTAAATTGTGAACTGGCAAGAAGCTGGGTTATCTGCAGCAGTGCAGAGAGACAGACATCATAGAATCATCACAGAGTCAGAGAATGGGTTGGGTTGGGTTGGGAGGGACCTTAAAGATCATCTAGTTCCAACTCCGTCATGGGCAGGTACACCTTCCACTAGATCAGGTTGCTCAGAGCTCCATCCAGCACAGCCTTGAACTCTTCCAGGGATGGGGCACACACAACTTCTCTAGGAAATCTGTTTCAGTGTTTCACCTCACTCATAGTAAAAAATTTCTTCCTAATATCTAATTATCACCAGACCTCCTGCATTTCGTGTTGGTACTGCAGTCCCATAAACAGGCACTGCTGTTGTCAAAGAAAGAAAAATCTCTTTTGAGAAGAGTTATTTAAATCCAGAGCAAATCCTCAAAATTATTTTTATGGCATTTATCAATAACACTCATTTATAGAGAGTCCTGTGAGCATGTGTTGCTAAAAATAAGGGTCAAGACAGAGGAGTTGAGGAGTACAATTGCACCAAGCCATACAGAGAACACCAAATACTTGCCTCCCTTTGTGACCCACCCTGGGAATCAACCTTTGAAGTAGTGTTCCAGTCCAATCCCTTCCTTCACTGGAATAACTCCTTATTCCCTGAGTACCCTTGCTGATGGAGAGGTAAGGAAGTGTGGGAAACCTTTGCCTGCATAGCAACCTAAGGAGCTTGTGAGCTTCCATGGATCAAATAAGTAAGGTCGCAAGTCCATTGGAATCATCGCCTGCACACAGGAGCTCATAGACATGCCTATCTACCTGCATATACATATATGTACACATATGTGGCACTTAGACTCTCATGAAGCCCTGCTGACTGGATGGGATGATAAATTTCAAGCAAGAATTTTTGCAAATGACCATCCAAATATCTTGCAACAGTGGAAAAGAAAGAGGCAGAGCAAGCCACGATCTTCTGGCAGGAGCATAGCAAGATCTGCTATGAAACATCTCTCTTCCTAAGCTTCTGCAGCCCTCTCAAAAAGCATGAGAACTCTGTGCAGAGCTACAGCTGTTTCCACATCAAGAGAACCAACATGGTGTTCTCCACAAGTCACTAGCTACAACATGAAACTCTGCACTGCATTCTGACAGCCATCCATCTCCATCCCAAGCCTGAGTCTCTCTCCTGCAATTGGATTTACCTTCTTCCCAAAGGTCCAAAATCTCTGAGCTCTCCCTACTACAGCTTCTTGCCACTGATTCCCAGAGAAGCAAAGCTGGAAAGCTAAATAAAGCCACAAAGACAGCTTGAGGTATGACCATGAGGAGACACAGGCTGGTGCAGATGACATTAATTTCACAACTGTCCCCTGGAGAGGCAAATTTTGGTGCTGCCTGGTGTGTGAAGAGACTTTCCTGTCTCCCAGAACACTCCTGTATGTTAGCAGCAGAGTTTTCATAGATATCCAGAGACAAAGACTCGTGACTTTTTGCCATCTCCCTTAATACCACTGGGGGCCTTTGAGCAGGTAATACTTCCACCTCCCTCCACTGTAACTGGCACCACAGTGCTTGACAGACTTGTAAAACCATAGGCAACTCAAGTTAATATCATCCCTAGGGATATATGGAACTTGCTTGTAACAGGTGTTATTTAGCTTTTGAAGTTCCTGAAATTGCCCAGAAGTTAAGGAAGAGAGAAGAAATTTGCACAAAATATGTTAAAATACTTTTGGGGGTGTAGAGAGGGCAAAGATACTGAAACCAGTGCCATGCAGATAATGCTAAAGTATTTAAATTGCAACATTTGAAGCTTCAGATTAGCTGGTTATGGTCAAATTTTCAGTCTTAGAAGCTAAGTAATAAGATCTAAATGTGGACAGTGCAATTAAACCCTTGTATTTAGAAGCAAAAAAAAAGTACAGCTGTTTGACATCTCCTGAAATTAGGTGAATGTGTGTGTTAAGTACTTACAGACTCTAGTAAGCTCCTGTAGTTTTAAGAGAGACACAGTACCTCATCCTTAATCATTCATGTCTTAAACCAGTTTGCAAAGATGCCTCAGGTGAACTCAGAAGAAAATAAGCAGGACAGAGATCTGAATTTTAAAGGTACGTATACAGTCTTGTGCTGCAAACAAAGTTAAAACCAGAAAACAGGTATTAAACACAGGATTCTGTCTTATCAAGTGATACAGTGGTGGTTCTCTAAATTAGAGTTGTAGCAGCCCTTGTAGAGGAAATATATTTTCTATAGCAGATGGAGAGAGAATTTATGTTCTACACTGATGAAGTCTAGGTAAAGAAAACCACTACCAGTAGACCACAAATATATGGAAGAATGAGACAAGATCTATTTTGAAGAGGAAATTTTTGTAACTAATTAAGGAGATAAAAGTAGCCAGTAGAGTTGCCTCCAGTAAATGGGACCAAATGGAAATTGCAAATGTGTCTTCCCTGTTTGATGAAGAGGTTTCTTCACAGAAACCAGAATTGTGCTTTCCATACCAAAGGATTGCCCAACTCACATTTCCTATGTTTCATCCATGACGATGAGCCCTCAGTCAGCTGCATTAATCAATGTCCTAGTATACCCCAGGGCCTCAGAACACGTCGTGTCTGGGCGTGACAAAAGTGGCCTTGAAACTGCATGATAACATTAAACATCTCACCATGACCCTATGAGATGGAGCAGAATTTTGTGGTAATTCCAAGGTGACAGACACCATTTGGACAAGATACAAAATTCCTCGAAGACAAACTCACACTGGATTTCTGTCCTTCACTTAGATTCATGTTAGACCAACCAGCAAAACTCATTAAACTTCTGGGCTATGTTTTATCTGCAATCAGATGAAAGAATGACAAGAAAAATAAAGGGAGCCTAAGCAAGCAATCCCTGCCATTTAAAAACTTTCAGTTGAAAGCCTATGTTAAGTTTCTGGATAACCTTTTTTTTCAGGGGGTCCTTATGAAACTTTACGTTCTTGTGTTCAGGATCGTGCAGAAACTTCAGTGCTTGAAGTATACTGGCATGCCCAGACTGCCTCATAACTTCTCCTCCTCCTCCTCCAGCTCCCTTAAATAGCAACTATTAGATAAGAAGTTTCTTCAACTTTTTCAGCATTTCTGTTACAGCACCTGAGCAAGCCAACCTGATCATGGAGAAAGAAAGGAACAGTGCTCATTGCCTCATTTACTTTCCTTTCTCTGCATGGTATAACCAGCCTGAATAACACTGGAAGCCACAAGCCTGGTGTGCATCAGTCTGATATGAGCCTTTACTGATCATGTTTATCCAGCACCTACTCGGTTTGATCTGCATACCGAGCCACATGAAGGCTGTGAGGCAGAAAGTGCATTTCAAAAATGTGATTTTCCTTTCAGATAAATGCGTTTTACTCAGAGCAAGCTGAATTCTAACTTCTCTGCCGGATTTTGCATTTAAAAATTACTCTTGAAAGTTGAGCAGCTAAGCGTCCAAATCTATGGGGAAAGTTCCAGCATCGGTGTGTAAGGCAGGAACTTTACTCATGCACTGTGGTTTCTACTTCAGCTTTTGGTTTGTCTGGAATTTATTTACTTTTCCTTGTTTTAATCACAACAATTTTGGATGCTTTCAAATGCCCAGAGGACTGCTGATCAATTGATGTAATTGGGGATACAACCCACTCAAATCTGTGGGACTGAATGCGATCCACCCAAGGCTGCTTAGGGAAGTGGTGTAAGTGCTCACCAAGCAACTTTCCATGATTTGCCAGCAGCCCTGACTAACCAGGGAGGTCCCTGTTGACTGGACGTTAGCAAACGTGAAGCCCATCTACAAGAAGGGTCAGAAAGACAATCCAGGGAAGTGGTGGAATCACCATCCCTGGAGGTATTTTAAAAACTGTGGATGTGGCGTCTGGGGACGGTTTAGTGGTGGACTTGACAGTGCTGTGTTAACTGTTGGATTCAATGATCTTAAAGGTCATATCCAGTCTCAGAGACTGTATGATTCTGTGATTCTAAAATTATCAAAAATAGGAAAGGTCTTCTTTTTCACTGCAGTTACTTCTTGTTAGTCAGCTTTAATTGACCACTTTAACTGATCTTCTTTACATCAAAAGAGAAAGTAGTGATTGGGAAATGTCCACCCAGCTGTCACTGCCCACAGCTGCTGTTATGGCTTACTCATCTGGAATGACTACTGCTTTTAGAGAAATTTCATGTATGTAGGACATGATGCTGCAAGGGACCACATGGAGGCTTTCTTCAGTGTTGCAACCAGGGTCTATAGCAAGATCAGACTGGTTTTTCCTATTCTTTCTGTGATTTTGCTGTGCAATACTCCAAGGCCTAAAGAAATATTTGGCTATATGTAACAAAAATAGGAAAATGAGCTGAAACAATAGCTGGGCAGATCAGAAAATGTCAAAGTGATGAACAGAGAGTCACAAGAAAAGATGTGTCAAGAGCAACTGTGCTTTATATATATGTGCTCAAATAGAAATACAAATGTTTGGGGACAATAAAGCCCAGACATTTCGACCTGATCACCTGAAAAAAGTCAGCTCCTCCTTGCCTCCACTTCCCATATGTAAGACAAAAATAGCACTGTCACCATCACCACCCTCATTGGAGAGCCATGAAAACAAAGCAAGGTTTTTGAAGCACCTCAAAACCATGGTGTTGAACAATACAGAAAAACTTCACAAAAACTAACAACTTCTGCCTGTCGAGCCAAGACTGAATAGTGTACAGAGACCACACACAGAATAATTCAAAAATGAAGGGCTGAATAGTTGCCTCTTAAATAAGTATTGCCCCTTCCATGTACAGAGTAAGGCCACAAATCTGTGGGAAAAATATTGTGCAATGCTATGACTAAAACTTCTTATGCGGGGGGTAAATTAAAGGCTGCATAGAAAACTTGGACAGTCTTGATGTATCTCTTCTGAGTACTTAACCACATAGCAATTTCTTTTGAGAGCATCTTTTAGTGTAATAAATATAATTGAGGGAGAGAAAATTATTTAGAGCCATGTGAAGATCCAGAGATAAAAGAAATATTTGGTTTGTGCTCTTGAGCCAACTCTGAGATCAGCGTTCCTTATATGGATTTCTCTGATTTCACACCCTTTATGTAAACTTTCCAAAAGGAAAAAAATCAGTAAATTTCTAGAAGCTAGAACAAACACTAAATTAAAGTTAAATTAAATTAAATTAAATTGCTAAATTAAAGTTTCTTCTGTTTTCTTTTCCATACATGCCCACAACTAATAGTAAGTAAATTGGTTTTTTTCTGATAGTGTTTGCAAAAAGGCAAATACAGCTGTTTGAGAACTGGTTTTTATAATCCAGATTAATTTGTGAAGAGGCTGTCACAGAGTTTCTACTCAAGTTCAGGTTTATAATTATATGTCCTCAGATCCTGAGGCATTCCAGGAAAACCTCCCAGAAGAGAAACCCTAAAAGGTTTAGGATCTGTTTCTGTATCTCCATATCCAGTAATCTCTCGATATATCTGTATATAAAAACACATATGTGTGTACTAAATATAAAATTATTAGATGTATTCATATGTCCATATATTTCTATCTGGATATAGCAATGGTATATTAAAGAGCTGGAGAACCAAATATTGACTCCCCAGTGTGTTGTAGACCCAGCCTGAGTGTCTGGGACATGCACTAGGGAAAGAGAAAACACTCATGTACTGATGTGGCTGCAGCCTCATCTCGTCCCAGTGCCAGCAGAGGCTGCCTAGGCTCCTGCTGGTGCTCCCAGCCAGCGGGGCTGGCACTGGTGGAAGCAGCAGGACAGGAGCAGGACAGGGACTGGGATGGGGTCAGAGGGAACTGATCCATGCCTTGCCAGTGAGGTCCCCAGTGACAGCACAGGTATCCCCTGCTGCAACTCAGCCTTCCCAGGGAAGACAGGGCTGGGGAGAGGAGGGGAGGCTTGGTTCCCCAATTAAATTTTATACATCCCTCCACTGTTTCTCAGGTTGCTTTCAGAATCAGAAAATCCAAGAAATATATTCACAGATGTTCCCTTGTTTATTTGTTGACTCTGTGTAATTTGTTTGCCCTAATTTGTTTTTGTCTATCATGGGACTTCCCTTTTTAATTTCCCTTTCTCTGTTTACCACTCTTTGTGGAGCAGCGGTCTGTTAAGCTGTGAGAGGCACATGCCAAATTAAAAAAAAAAAGGGGGGAGGGGGGGGAAAGGCATCGCAGATTGTTTTAAGCACTGGCTGCCCCTTTGGGCCTGAAGGCCTTGCTTGCAGCCTGCACCTGCTCCTCCTCTTGAGACACGGGGCTCCTGATCTTTATCCCCTGCCTTTAAGCTGCCTGATTCCTATTATCCAAACTCAAACAGCGTTCTCTACATTCACGCCTCCAGCACTTGGCATGAAATTAATAAGCCTGGCTGATATATTTCCCTGGAAGCCTGCCACTCTTTAACAGTGGTGTTAGATTAAAAATTTTGGCATGGTTAATGAACAGGGAAAAGCTGAAGCCAAAAGTTTCATGCAGCAATGCAAAGATTTGGGGGTTATGAAAAGAATACCAACTTTGTTCACATTTTCTGAATGCCGTCCTAATTACAGGGTTAGATAACAGACACAACAAAATAGTCATGGCTAGAAGAAAGGACGTGTTCTCATCCTTCCCTCGCACTTGATTTTATCTGTAGCCTTTTCAATCACATCCCATTCTGCTGTATTGTGGAACCTGAAACACAGTGGTGCTCAGTTGGGTTCAAAACTCTGTATTCGCACAATTAGCACTGAAAGGGGGCCACAAACCCAGATACTGCCCTGTCCCACCCTCCCCAGGTTCTGGGAGCAGTGTAGTCCTCCTCCAGAGTCTTCTGGAGACTGGGAACAACCTCTTCCCCAAACAGCAAAGTCCAAGATGGATTGCAGTGGCAATCATGTCCCCAGGTCATTCGGGCCTTTGGGTATTTCTGATTTTCATCCATCTTTGGTTTTAACAGATCTCGTTTATAGGATACTGACAGCATGGTCAGGATTTTTCATTAGAAAAAATAATCCTAACAAGAAATCGCATATGCACCCATGTGTGGGTCATAAATACATACTTATATACATATATATATGTAAGAAGTGCTGTTGATTCTTCCAGGTGCAAGCCTTGTATCCAAATTTGTGTGACACACAGCATGCACTCACTGAATTTCTGTTCTCCCACTTTGAAAAGGAATGATCTTAAAGTGTCCCTATAAGAGTCACTTTCTGCCTCCTGGTTACTACCTCATGGCTATGCTGTTACTACAAAAGGTATAAAAATACACTGAAACATACAGTCTGCCAAACTGAAAGAGACATTAAACTAGTTCTAAAGCATGCTTAGCATGTCACCTGTGGGCCTGAGGTAGCATTAGGAAGAACATGAGACCTGTCTTTTTTCCTGACTGCCACGGGTCCCATAGCTGTAAAACCACAGTGTCCTACTAGTGGCAGAAACGTTTACCTCTTCCATTTCCTATGGGCTCTGGGCTGTGCTCCTGAAAATCCCTTGAAGTACCTCACCAGCCATCTGAATTCCACACCAAGGGCCATCCTCTCTTGCAAAGAGGCCCATGCCAGGAAGAGCTCCAGCAGTCTTTTTGCTCTTGAAAACTGCAACAGTGCTACTGACAACAGAAAAGAACAACTTCTCCAGCTCAGTGCTCAGGGGAAACTAGGAGTGAAAGGGCCTTGTATCACCTTACTATTGTCCTAGTTGCTTTCCCTACCCTGCCCCTTTTCTCCTCCCTTACAGACAGATTTGTCACCACGCCTTGACCAAAGCTGTTTAACATCTCTTCTGCAGCTCACCCCTTCCCTCTCTCCTTTCCTCCTGCCTTCCGGGATGCATTTGTATTCTGTTTGCTAAGGTACTCATTGGAAGTCCATTTTCCTGGTCTTTTCATGTAGCTCTCATCCTTCAACACTTCTTCTTCCATACTCTGTAGTGATTTCCAGCTGACTGAAAGGAACATCTCTTCTACATTAAAAACTCTTGGCCATTCTGCAACCACTGAGGCGGCCAAACTCCTTTCCCTTTAGAGTAATGGTCTGCCCTCAGTACTACTTTGGCAGGAGTGAAATGTGTCTCTCCCTTGAGTTCTGGACATGAGGTGCTCAGGTTGGGCTGGCTGTTATCTCTTTGTGCACCACACCATGGGGTGTGGCTCGGAAGGGCCGGTGGGTGTCACACAGCACCAAACGCATTAATGGTTCGCTTGCATTACCCACCAGCTGCGAGCTCGGTTGACACCACGGAAAAGTGTGAAAGATAAGGAAATTGCTAATCTGAGTGATAGGGCATGGCTCTCTGTGTAACTTCTACCTTTCACAGCTGCTCCTTAGACATGCATGCCCTTGGACAGCTTCCCAGGCTGCCTCACTCCAAGGCTCTCCTGGAACGCCCCTCCTCTCCACCTAGGGTCAAGTCATCTTCTCCTATGCTAGCACCAACAGCTGGAGGCCAATGACATATGAAGTGCATGCTGAACATAATAAGAGTTTACAATGCTAATAACTTAAGCAGGCAGCATTTGACCCAGGCATAAAAGTGACATGGCAAAAAAAGTGATATGGAAGCACAGGTTGTCAGGCTTTGCATCTTACATCTAGATGAAAGAGGGCATCTGCAAAACATGACCTTTCCTAAAGTGTCCTGCTTGACCTACTGTGGAGCTATTTCAGGAAGCAGGAGGGACAGGCCCATGGGGAGCTGACTAGACAATGGGAGCCTTTGTTTCAGAAGTTTAAAATTTTGCTGAATGTCTAGAAACCTTTTTTTATTCAATTGTCTGCCAAAGAGCAGGAGTTTATAGTTTTTGTTTTGCAAGCAACAGTTTAAAGGAAAATTACTTTACTTCAAATTACCAATTTCCCATTTGAAGAAAACAGACTGGAAGGAAAGTTTTCAGCCAGTCGCAGCCACCAAGCACCAGTTTCTTCATTCTGCAATCCTCCTTTATGAGTCCTTTGTGCACCATTGATCTCCACTCTTCCAGCCTACCTGACAGCCTCAGGCACAGTGAAACTCTGATTTTTTCTGTACTTCCAGAATGGACTATGCAAAAATGCTATGCATTTCCATTAGATTATAAGGCAAGGTAGCCTCAGCCATACGCTCCAAATATTTGCAAATTTATGATGTTTTGAATGTCCAGCATACTTTTAATTTTTATTGACGAGTTGCACATTAGTTCATCATTAGTAAAGCATAATCAAAATTAATTGATTATGAGCTCACTGTGTATTAATCAGAACTGTCTGCTACTGCTGGAAATGGCAATTAGTCTATATTACCACTGTGTGAAAAGCAAACAACTGGTCTAAACACGTGCTAAGTCATCATTTAGTATTACATGGTTCCCACCATTCTGGTCTCTATTCCATGTAAAAATGGCAAAATCAAAAAAGATGTGGAGCATAATAGGCTTGCCTTAACTACTGCTGGTATAAACAACAATGCAGAAATTATTTGTTCATGTGACATTTTGGAAAGAATGTGACAAAAATGTTAAATATCTCTCTACATAATTTCACTGTATAAGCTGTTCCTAGTGTCTGAGTCAGCCATACTACAAGATACCACAAACTCCTCAGACTACATGGAGTTTGAGAAGTGCAGATAAACACAAATGTTATAATTTCCAAAATAAAAGAGTGTTAAGGCAGGCAGAATCCAGTTTAAAACCTAGCTTAAGAGACTGGATCCATTCTCTTTCTAAAACAGCTTCAGCTGAGCACATTTAGAAATCTCCCTATAAATCTTCATCTGTAGCAGTGCTTATTTCCTTCATTCCCAGCAGGCAGCCTGTTGCCTCATGCCTTGGAACCTTTCTTTATATTAATTTCCCTTCCCCCTATATTTTTTCTGACTCGAAAAAAAATTCCCCCTTAATCTTTATTATTGTTTATGTTGACATATGAAAACTAATGAACATAAGGGAAAAAGACATCTGTATTTAGACTGGCTTGCAGGAATAGTTGGCATGACAGGTGCTGGGACCTGGTTTTCAGCATTTTCCCAGTAGATGCTCTGAAGAGCTTAGCAGTCTGCACAAAACCACGACATTAGTCCCTGTTTCAAACCTGTTCTGACACATTTGTTTATCTTCTTTCACTGTCCATCCTGTCCTCACACCTCTTTCCCAAAGCCTGTGAAAGCAGGTCCCAGGCTAATGCTGGCACACAGTGAGGCACCAGCAGAACCAGTGGTGCACATCAGCGTTTAAGGTTGAATGAGTTGGGGCTGAGAACTCCAGTATTTCATGAGGGCTGTGCTGAGGACTAGGGCTGTGGGGGTTATTGAGTGAATCAGGGAAATGACAAATGGATACTCTGTGTGCATTGTGCATGTGTTTTGGAGACCCACACAAAAGGTAAGTCACAAGGACAATATGGTAGGAAAGATACGCCAGAACTGGACCTGAGGACAACTGTCTGTTTTCACTTATTCCCCTGGCCTCTCCCAAACGGTGTCAGATAATCAGAGGTCAGCTGTCAAGTAGCAGAGACCACAAACCTGTGACAATGCAGCATCTTGGGAAGACCATCTGTTCTTCAGAAGCCTTACCAATTCTTTATCTTCTGTGTTCACAAGAGGGTGGTTTGACTACTTGTTTCCCCAGAAATAACCATCTCTTCCTTTTGCCCCCCATTTGTCTTCCTAGATTAATTGTTGATTGTACTAATTTCAAGATTTTCTCGCATGATTTTTTCTAGCAGAGGAAGTTTCAGGTGTTTCCCATGAGACCCATGCAGCTGATGTCCCCTCACTCCCGCTTTGCCACAAGGCACGGAGGCAGGACCACCACCTCTCCCAGTCCCCAGTCTGTGTGATGCCCCTCACTCCCAGTCACACATGGGTGCTGGGGAGCTGTGGTATGAGCACAGAGCACCAGCAGTGCATCTCCTACAGGGTCCTGCTCTCCCAGTCTGTGATTTGGCATATTTTGGGAGGTCTTTCATGAGCAGTCCATACAACTACATCCATCATATGACTCAATATGCCAGATTTCCTCCCCAACATATGAGCGAAGAATTATCATAGTACCTTTCACACTCACCTAATTCCAACTTAAATCTCAGCAGCTCATATTTCCTGTCTTTATGTGGATTTCCTTCTCCTCTGGCTTTTTTTTTTTTTTTTTTTTTTTTTTTAAGGCAGCAGAAGGTTGTCAAACACGTTATCTGGACAGATCAGTCCCAGTCAAAGCTGTAACACATTGCTGGAATTTTTCCCTGGAGTTGTCTGGGAACTCCATGCAGCACTCTGTAGCAAGCTCTGCCTTGCCCTGCAACCAGCAAAAACATCTTTAACTACCCCAGGTGCCAGCTGCATCCTGCCAGATGGTCAGGGATTTTTCTCCTTTGGTTTCAGACTGACCCAGCAAAGATGGCACACTCCCATCTACGTGACCCACCACAGAGCTATGTCCTTACGCTCAGCCAGCTTTGAATGGTTGCTCTCCCATAAATGTGATACTGTCACTTTTTTTAAGGAATATGGGAGGAAAGGATCAATCTTCATTAATTTGTGAAACAGGGACCTTACCGTTACCGAATGATTTGTTCCGTGGTGCCTGGGAGCACACTGTTGCCTCCAGCCCCGGAAAACCCCAGTTCCAGGCACTGGAGACACCTGGTGTAAAACTCCGTGCCACGGACTCGCATCTCACCACATATTTGCTGGAACGCCAAAGGCCAGACAGGCTGGAGATGCCATGAGTTATCCTGGGGCCCTGCTGACACCCTGCCAGAGTCAGGCTGGCAGGAGCTGCTGAGGCAGACGCCTGCCCACGTTTCCCAGCAGAAGCCCTGCCGAGCAGTGACTATCCAGCAGAGGGGCAGAGGTACAAATGGAATCCTCAACACGAATGAAATCCTCAAAGTAAGAGCATGGTGCACTCGTGAAATCTGAGTCTTTCCTAATTATTTCACTTAGCATTCTTAATGCTGCCAATTATACAGGAGGGTGCAATTATTCATGCTATAAGAATTGTGACATGAGAGCAGGTCAGTGGACTTTTTATTATTAGATAAAGTTCATCTCTCCAGAAATATTCTCATGGGCCAGTCTGTGGCAGCCAAATGAACTCTCACAGGAGTGGTGAACCATTGCTAATTCCACCTGATCCATATGCAGAACACATTTCACCATCCTTGTAGTCTTTAACACTATCAGCAAGGTACCTTTTAAAAAATCTGAAAGACCCTACAACAAATGCCTCTGCAGCTCTTTGCCATGGAAAAAATACAAAATTTAAAAACGAAAAATTAAGTAAACATTATTCAATGTAAGTTAGAAGGATCTTAGTATAGACAAGCTGAAGTTACTGTTATTGTGATAGAATAGAGAGAATAGGACAGAGCAGAACAGAAGCTGCTTCTTTGTACAGACCAATTAGCCTATATTCTGCAGTTAGGAGTAGTTTCAGTTGATGGTACAGTCTGCTATCTCTTTGAGTCATTTTTATTTACAGGCACGTGTACAAAGCCTTTTTTCCACCGTCCCAGTTCTACACCTCTTCCAGTCCACACTGTATCCAAAAAATGAGTTCTCTTCAGTTGTCTTTTTCCAATACCAGGTCTTCTTTCCTTTTTCTCTAATCTTTTAGATTTTCTTGGCTATACAGCTCACCAAACTCTTCCTCTCCCTCCCTAAATAAATTCATTTCCAACCAGGTTTACAAGAAATCTACATTTTCTGCAAATGTTGTATCTATTTTGGTCCTGAATGCAGTGTAGTTGCCACATTCACAAGTTTCGATCAGGTTTTCCCAAATCTCCACCATAAAAATAGAATAGTCAACCAAAGTTTGATAGTGTCCAGTGACAGATGGCTTGAAGAAAGATTCAAAAATCTTCATACAGATAATGAAGGAGAAACCTGCTCTTGGAATGTGGAACTCTACATGGAGGAAGTGTCTGCTTAAACCCTGTCTCTTGACTGGTTTCTATATTCACTGAGGCAAAAAGATTTATATTCCTCTTGCATTTTTCGTTGCATCTAATATAGCTGTAGACCTCTTCATTATCTGCAATTGCCCTAATAATAAATGTCTAATTTGCTTTTAATCCTGCTAACCACTTGGAGCTCTATCATATCAAGCCACCATGACTTCATGTGTTTATTTTGTATCATGTTAAAAAAGCTTTTTTTGTTGTTTTCAAGTAGTAGTAGTGCTTTCTAATTTAGATATTCATTTCATCTGGCATTACCAGAAAGAATATGCAATCTATTTACTTTTTTCATTTTCAGTGTTATATATTCTGCCAATATGTTCCCACTTCCTTATTTTCTTTCCAAGCTAAGCAGTCTTAGTCATTTCAACCATAACTCAGATGGAAGCACCTTCTATTTTAACAACCACCTCTGCTACTGAGATGGCAGCTTCTGCTTCATGCTTCTTTTTCGAGACAAAGAAAGCAGAACTCAGAACAGAATTCTGGGTGATGTCGTATTTTATGATTTTCATCTTCTCATATTTTATGATTTGCGTCCTCATGACATGTCAGGTATGACTGAAATGTGTTCCATCTTCAGCTCCATTCTGTGCACAACCCACCTTTCAATCCTTTCACCTACAGCTCTGTATTGATCAGCCACTTCCACTGGCTATCCCAATTCTTTTCTCAGTTATGTTGAACTGGGATCCCAACAATATTTATGAGTAGTTTAATCTACTCCTTCCAACCAACTGTATTAACAGAATAATTTAAGCTCCCTTGTATTCACTATGAACAGAAATCAGCACTTTCTACATCACAATTTATTTTCTTTTATAAATTCTCTTTTCAAAACCTGATAGTCGACACCAAGAGATTTTGGCATAATCTCTTCTCTTAGGTCATTGAATTTTTTCCTACTGGTCTTAGTTTTCATCCCAATACTTCCTACCTGAGTTCTGTTCTAGGCCTGAGTTGATGTGTCCACCTCCTTCATTATTTCTTCGCATAAAATAGGGGAGTTGATTTCTCTCCCTGTGTATCATGAAAGATTACATCCAAACAAGGAAAAGTTTACACTCTGGGTCAGTAACACATGATTGTGCTGATACTTCCTAGGCCTTGACCTAGTAGTTCCATAAACACAAGGTCCAAAAATACATTTTAAGTCTTAAAATACATTTTAATGTATTTTAATTTTACTTTTGCTTTAAGGCTAAAGTAAAGTGATGCAGAACAAATTCCAGCATTCCCACCAAAGAAGACAGAGGGAGAGAGTGAAAGAGAAGCATGGCCTGCTGATATAAGTAGGACTGAATATGGCAAGTCCTCTGCAGTAGGTGGAAGAACTTTTCTTTCAAGTTTTATAACCATAGACACAACAGTCAATGCATGAGGTTATCCATAATGACATGTCTTCGGCCTAGCTTTCCAGAGTGTAAATTGATTAGAAATACAGATAAACAAGAAAAAAATGTGCAATTATGCCTGGCCCCAAAGTTCTTAACAGTTAAATAGTATCACTGGCCCACTTGCATGACAGAAAAACTCCTGTCTGGACAGTGTCAGGAGACACTATATAATTATGTAATGAGGAAAGACCAAGATTTTCAAAGAGGGAATGAAGCATGGAAACCTATTACATGACAAAAGGAGCCATCTGACCAAATTTTCAGGGCTGGAAAGATGGCAAAGCCTGACCTTGCTGATTTGTGGGTTTTTAATTATGAACAGGAAGAAAAAGAAGCCTGCAGAGGTGATGCATTGCCATCTGTTGTAGATGCCTGTCTGAGGATGTTATGAAATGCTCTCTAGAGATAGAGAGATACTTGTTCTATACATTGGACACTGAAGGGTGCCTCCATTATATCATTCTGTACAGACCCAAGAGAGTAAGGGAGCTTGATTTGATTTAAACACCTAACTTGAAGACAACTGAATTAGTTTGGATGTACTTCAGCCAGTCTTCCTTTGTTTAATTCCATTTTCCTTTCCAAAGGAAAGATTGTGACTCCTGTGAACAGTGACCTCAGGTGTTCACCGTGCAATGGACCCAAGGAGATGCTGACAACAGCAGCAGCCTGCAGCAGCTGACATTGCAGCAGCTTCTCCAGAAATGAGCTTGGCCACCTGCCTTTTTAGCTAGGAAGACTCCAGTATATAGCTCTGCTTTCTGCTGCAAAGCACAGGAAGACTGAGGCTGACACTTTATGTACTTGCATTCACCACAAAGAATCAGCATTGCTTGCAGTCACCTGAAGAAAACAAAACACAAAATTTTCCCTAATACCCCACTAAACCCAGAATGAAGAGAAGAAAGGGAAACATGAGCAGCCATGAGAGGCACACTTACATGACTAGGTGCAGACGGATGTAATCTCACTCCAATGTGGAAAACAGAGAGCTGCGTTACTGCAAGGATGTGCATGAGCTAAAAACTCACTCTCGTCTCTCCTCAGACCTGAGTTTCATTGCAGGAAGGTTGGTGGGGTTGGTAGTTGTGAACACCTGCTTGACAGAAATGAGTGTGAAATGCAATACCGCTTGTTCAGCTCTTTGGCAATGTTAAGTGCCTCTAAAACACTGCAAGTGCTACATATATTATTCAACTTTTAAAGGTGTAACGGGAACTGGCAATCATTATTGGCCTGGCCAGAGTCTGTGTCAGATTTGTTCTTGCTGAAATTAAAAAGCATGGCTATTAACATTTGAGTAGGAAAACTCGATCATTAGCTCATATAATTGCCTCATAATATATAAGGACTGGTTTATCCCTCTGTGGTCAGACCAGGGAAATAAGCTCATAATTCTCATGGCCCATATCACCAGCTTTACTACTGGCCATGGAGGGCCAAGAGTCCAGCTCAAATTCTGCCCTGGTGAAAACTCTGTGTAGACCAAGAACAGGCAAAACAGCTGAGTACAATATGAACTTCAGAGATAATGACAGGGAATGATAAAAAGCAGAAAACAAGATAAAGAAATAGAGTCCTACGCTAAAGATACAACAACTCCATCAGTTTGTTTCCACTGAACTTCTCTTGCCATCAGACCTCATCAGACAGACCAAGGTTGTGCTCCAGCAGCTGCCTTGCCACACAACATAGTCCAGGCAATAGTCTATTCCACCAGCCAGTACTGGCACATCTCCTACACACCCTCCTGGCTCTGCTCTGGGCTCCTGGAAGTTCATCCAGCCCTGATAACCCCATGGTTTAAGGAAGAGTTTATTGAACATATAAACATGCAGACTTCCTAGAGAATTTAGTTCCCCTGCACAAGAAAAAAAAAAAATTCACTGAATTCCATTAAAGCAAAAATAAACGCAAGCAGGCTCATAAACATTACAAAAAATGTAAAGTGCTTTTAAATTGCACTTAGTAGGAGTCTTTGTCACAGACTTTCCCAGAATTTGCATGTTTCAAATGCCCATCTTCCTGGGGAGTAGAGAAGAAGGGCATAGTTTGATAATGATATTGTGTTTGCTACAGGAAAGCCTTCTGTGAGAAGGTACCAGAAGCTTCCCCTATGTCCACTGGAGCCAATGCCAGCCAGCTCCAACACAGACTCTGCTGGCCATGGCTGAGCCCATCAGCAAATGGTGAATGGAGCCTCTGGGATGACAAATTTGTGCCAGGGTAGGCAGGAGAAGGGAGCAGTGCAGCAACAACTGCAGCTGGAAAAGAGGAGCAAGAACACGTGAGAGAAACAGTTCTGCAGACACCAAGGTCAGTGAAGAAGGAGGGGGAGGAGGTGCTCCAGGTGTTGAAGCAGAGATTACCCTGCAGCCCCTGGTGCAGACCATAGTGAGGCAGCTGTGTCCCTACAGCCCGTGGAGGTTCAGGGAGAGCAGCTGCATCAGAGCAGCTGGATGCCCAAAGGAGACTGGGACCCTGTGGGAAGCCTGTGCTGGAGCAGGCTCCTGGCAGGACCTGTGCACCCATGGAGAGAAGAGCTCACACTGGAGCAGGTTGACTGGCAGGACTTGCAGCCCTGTGGGGGTATCCAGTGGAGCAGGCTGCTCCTGGAGGGCTACACTCCGTGGAGGGGACCCACACTCCAGTAGCTCATGAAGAACTGCAGACTGTGGGAGGGACTCCCCATTGGAGCAGGTAAAGAGCTGAGGAGTCCGCCCCATGAGGAGGAAGGAGCAGCAGAGGCAATGTGTGATAAACTGACCACAGGCCCCCTTCCCCACTCCCCACCCCTCTTCCTGCTCGGATGGGAGGAGGTAGAGAATTCAGGAATAAAGGTAAACCCGGGAAGAAGGGAGGGGCGGGGATGTGTTTTTAAGATTTCGAGTTGTTTCCCATTGTCTCAAATCAATCTGATTTAAAGGGCAATAAATTAAATTAGTTTTGCCTGTAATGTTGAGTGCTCAGGGATCTCATCCCACAACACTTTTGTTCTCTTTCCTCTCCACTTTCCAGCTGAGGAGAAGAGTAATAGAGCTGCTTTGGTGGGCATAAGCGAAGAAAATAATGAGGCAACATTTCAGGCTGGGCAGTACAGGCATGGATCCCACCAAGGTTTGGTTTTTTGAACCAAAATTAAGAGATGCAATGAAGGCGGCCCAGGACTGACTGCACAGTAAGAGATGAATCTGAAAGAGCAGGATCAGATCTAGAAGATGAGGAGGTTGCTCAATTTAAAATGAAAGGGAATGCTATTAAGGTGAGGAAAAAACAGGCAGTGAGTTTGAGAACACCTCAAAAAACCTTTTGAAGGCCCACTGGAAAACTGCTACCACCACCTTCATTGGAACTTTAACTGGGACTGATGTAACAGGTAAAAAATACTGAATAAATTTGGTCAAATGTATCAGAATTCCACTGGCATGCAGCAGAGATGGACTTGATCTACTGTTCTGACACTATAATTATCTGGTAGCTGATTTATCTTCTACCCTTTATAAGATATGACAGTGTTCACTGATCAAACATAGCTTTTTTCAATCAGAAAAGGTGGTCAGACCCTTTCGTTTTGTGAGCTGGTGCCTGGCTAACCAGACCTCTTTGGATTAGTATTCTGAGGGTGTCCCAGCAGCAGAGTAGCATGGAGGGTACCAATTGTTTTGTTTTGAGCCCACTTTGTGTTTTTCAGCCCCAAGCATTGCCTCCAGCCACTTGCACTTCCTTAAGAGGATTATTTGCCAGTGATATTTTCTTGAAAAAGCATCAACACATTGTAATGCTGTTGCTTTTTCTTAGGAAAATAAGAGAAGTTAATGACCAGGCATATGTTCATGAGGGATTACTGATGTCATTAACATTTCTTGTTTATTTGGTGACTTAAAAATAACAACAGCAACAAAACCAGACTTGTCTCAAAACTCTTAGTGAACACTAGCTGATCTTGGTAACCTCATGTTCTTCTCTCCCCTTCCACCACCCACTTCACTGCATAGCCTGGGAAAAGAAGCATTTGGCTTTCAGCTCTACAGGCAACAGAAATAGCTCTCAGAACCAAAATTTTCCTCCAGGTTGACTCAGATTAGCTTTTTTTTCAGCTTTTTTTTCAGTATTTCCAGTTAATTTAGACTGCATTTGGAGTCATTTTTGGTAAAGACTAAATCACTTGGGTGAAGTTAGAGTCAAAAAATACCTCTCATGAGGGGGTAGGTCATGATGAAGAGGACTTTGTGCTCTGGTGCTGAAGGTGTTGGTGGAGGTTGGGGTGCATTGGTGTGGGGTTGGCTTTGGTTCCCTCTGCCTTCACTTGACACAGGCCTACCAGCCATAGGCAATAATTCCCTTTCCACCCAGAAAAATATGTTTCTTACAGGGGAAACATCAGAACTCCTTCAGTGGGAACTTCATAGTTATGTTCCAGGTGGGACCTGTGTGTACCAAGGCAGGTTTCCAGCCTTCTACACAGCATCATTTGTCCATGTCTTTACACATTGCTCCCTAGGTAACAACACTCGATACAAAAAAAAAAAAGTAAAAAATATCTATTGTTGGTATTCATACATCTCTATCTTAGGACACCAAAATCTCAGTTTCCAGTGTATTTTTCTTCAGAAGAAAAAATGAGAGAGTATTGTTCCTACCTTATAAATAGAGAACTTGGAGGCCAGCTGTGCTGCCAACACCCAAAGGAGATGAGTTTTTAGAACTGGTTGTTGAGAGGCTGGGAGAACATCCAGATATCAAAAGTATATATAAAAAAAAAGGAACTGTCTGCTTATTGGTAGATAGGTCACAAGGGACCAGCTGGCTGACAGTTGGCAATGTTCAATATTTGAAACAGTTGAAGTGGTCACACGCCCCATGCTGCATTTGCTGCTGAGGGGAGGTAACACAAGTGTCTCTGCAGATATGGATTCTGTATTACTTCCTGTTTTGTTACAAAAGTCATCTACAACCTATTTTATTAGAAGATGTTTCTGTCAACAAACTTACTCCCCTGACTATTGAGGTAACCAATTAGAAAAGGGAACAAGGATCTAATAGCAGAAATGTTCTCCCTCTTCCCCCAAAAAATCAGTTACTGGTGGGCTGTGTAGGGATTTGTGCTCATGCACCAATGCTGGCTATGAGCCTGAAGGCTCAGTTTGATATAGGTGTATTAGTGAAAGCAATGTAAGTACAGAGAAATCCCACTTCTTGAAGTTCAATTTTACATTCAATTTTGAATGTAAAATCCAAATGGATTGGATTTTGGATCCAAACCTTAATTTGAAAGAAACATGTTGCAACCCAAGGCAGATCTGGGAGGCTGAAATTCCATGCAAAATAAACCAGATTTGTAAATCTGTGTAAAACCACCGAGAGATAAATCACACATGTACCTGCACAGCAAGTCCAATCCATTCACAGTGGGCATGTGGAGTCCAACCCAGCAAGCATCAGGCTGGCCAAATCAAGATTTTCATCAGTCACCCCATGGTTTCTCATCTGCCCTTCATGGTTAAGGGTCAGGCTCCTTTTGCTTTTCCAGTGCTGCCTGAACATCCCTTCCTGCCAGCATGGGCATGCTGAACCCTGCGCCAGGAGCTGGTGGCCAGCCAACCTGGCAGTTGAAAGGATAGGTCAACAACCTACTGTTATGCATTTGGCCAGTGTATCTGTACACTGTCTGCTACATGGGATCAAAACTACCTCAGCGCCAGTCACAGAGCTCCCACCTTGTCAGCTCCTTAGGGTGGCTTCTCCATCAGAAGCTGGCAGAGATTGTACTTGGGGAAATGTAAGTTTTGCCTCTGCTGTGACCTCCTTTGTCTGTGATGCCTCAATGCAAAGACTGGCTACTCTACTGTAAATGTCAAAAAGCTCCAGAATGCTGAAGAGCTGATACTACTCAAAAGACGTCCTCTCCCTACAATCCTAAAGTTGCAAAATGGGCTCCTTGACAGACACTCAGAGGTACTCTTGTCCCCAATTTGCAATAGGGAAACTGAGGCATGGCAAGCGTGGGTGACTAGCACAAGGTCATACATGCCAGTGGGAGTTCTGGGAATAAAGCCCAGAAGTTTCTGGCATATTGAGACACAGGCATATATTTCATACCGCCTTGGCAGGCTGCGGATGCTCTCCTCTCCTCCCCTCACTGTGTGTGCCACAGAAACAGCCTTTGTTCTCTGTAACTTGCTTCCAAATGTTTCAAACATCACTTCTGCTGTGAACTGTAAAACTCGTGCTCAGTCTCTAAGGAGCACTTGTCCAGCCAGTATGTGGCTGGTTCTGCTTGCTGCTAGGCTGGACTCCCTCTGATCCTGACTATTTGCCAATTTCTATACCTTTGATCAGCATATAGGGTCAGTCTGAAGAGCTTTTCCTGACATTTCTAGTTGTTAGAGACCTTCTGGTCACTAACACTGATCATGAGGATATTTGTTTTCCTTTGGTTTTACCAAAAATTTCTAATTCTGATTATAACCAGCACTTTTATCCTTTGCTAACTTAGCAAAAAGCTAAGCCAAAAAGAGACACCAGCCTATTAGCAACCCAGAGGAGGGTCTAGAGCTATGATTTTATTAAACTGTTTGTTGGCTGAAACTTGTGTGGGATGTGGGACAGGTCTTTCAATGAAGAAGGAATAATTTGGAGTGTATCTTGGACAACCTGTGAGCATCACAGATAACCATTAAGCTGTTTGTGGGCTCTCTGTTATTTTTTTTCTTGGAAGGAAGTCCTGACCTTGAAAGTTGTCCAAACACAGGAGTTGTGCAAACACGTTTCCCCCGCTCTCTTCTTGCCCTGCATGCAGCACCAGGGATGGTATCACACGCTCTCCACACACTGCTGATAAGCTGAACTAACAAGAGTATGAGGAAAATGTGCCAAACCCGCAGAGGGAAATGAAAATCAAATCCCCTTTCTCGCATCAGCGTCAAATTTTTATTTCTTGACAAGATAGGAGCTCAGTGGAAGGGAAACGAAACTATTAAAAAACAGATAAAAACTAGAAAGAAGCTGCATATCCAAGTCATTCACTGCCCTCCCGTGGCTGTGTGTAAAGCACACCTTTGGCAGCAAAGGAAGGCCTCCTCTTCAAGTCCATGCAAATACATTTGCCAAATTAGTAGATTCTCTTTATCTTGTCTTTCCCCATCACTTAATGTTTGGCTGTTGGCTGAAAAATAGTTCATACCTTAAACAGTAGTAGAACATTACTAGTAAATAACAGAGGGTATGTTACATGTACAACTGAATTGAAAAACCGTGAGAAGGTACAACGAATTACTGTTAATAGTTTTCTATAATTTTTGAAAATTATAGTAGTATATTCTTTTGACAAAGGGAATTTAAAAATCTTGCTATAAAAATATAGCCATGTATTTTTATCTATTGCCATATTTTATATAGAAAATATAAAAATATAGCAATTCTCTGTTCAAAAATCAAGTCAAAAATATTATCTGAAATTAACTCCATATTTTTTCCTTAATACAACACAAGAGTTCCTGAAAAATTCCTGATCAGATGCAGGTAGGATTACACAGTCTTATTAATTTTTCTGTGCTGTTGCCAAAGGGGAAGGATTGGGATTGTCAAGTGTGTTGGACTCATTATTTTGCAGTTTTTAATCCCGCCGCATTTTTGGCATGTGCTGTATTTGTTGTCAACAGGTACACAACTGAGGTTTAAGAGATGTTCAGCAATCCTAAATCAAAAAATTGAGTACATTTTTCAGAGTTTCTGCTGTTTGCCTAAACTGTTTCCCACTTTACCCCATCAGTAATCTACAAATTGCTAAATTACTGCCACACTGCCAACACCACACAGGTGTGTCACGTTTCTATGAAGATAATGGAAAGATGTGCTGTCACCACAGAGAAGCTGAAGGACAGGTGTCATTGCAGATGTGATAATTATGGGCCAGCATCTCTTCTGTGGATGTCCCCACACCATGCAGTGGCAGGGGAATCCAGTGGAGGGATGTCCTTTGGGGCCCAAATCCCTGTGAGCTGTTGCAAGGAAAATCCTAAGCAAGGGCTGGAGAGGGAATTTTCAAGGATGTAAAGGTATTTCTATTTAAATACAGGTTCTCAGTAAGTAGCCAACACAGAGGGAAAAGGCTGGGCCCTGGTTTGCTGTCCACAAGAACACAGAAGAGATGACTGATTTGGTGAGATGCAGTAAAGCCTGAGGCATTTGTTTCAGCACAACATCGTGCATTCAGAGAGTACGTACACTGGGACAGCTAAGCCCAGACACCACAAAATGAAGAGTAGGTGGTCAGGAACTGAAACAAGAGAAACTAGGGAGGCAGATTTGTCAGCACAGGGGGATCCAGGAGTCAGCCAAGCATGCTGGCAATGCTGTGCTACCACCACCTGTGTATCTATCAAGGCAAGCACAGAAGGGGTGTTTGCAAAGGAATGATTCAGGACAGAACTGGGAACTTCCCTGCAGCAGACAGCAACTCATCATCAACAAGGAATCTGCAACAGAAGAAAGGACCACAAACAATAGAATTATGTACGCTTCCCTGATGTATAAACACAGCAAGATTGGATGGGACATCTCATGTCTCTCTTTTCTAGGAATAAAACGTAACTAAAATCAACAACGGTGTCACATGGGCAACCCCTTGAAGAAAGATGTCAGGGTCTTTTTTGCAGCTTCTTCCAGCAGATCTCTTCAGAGTCTCTTTCAATTTTCCCCAGGAAAGAATATAGGAATATTTATGATCAAAAGTTTCACTACTCAATCCTCTCCTAGTGAGATGGCAGACTGCATGAACAGGAGGATGCACATCATCGTGTGCAGGAGCAGCCAGCTCTGCTGGAGACATGTCAGAACAAGCAAGCTGAAGGCAAATAAGGTAGAAGCCCAACTTCAGTCATCCACAATGATGTTTTGCTGAATGCAAAGTGGATGATTTATTTCTGCTTCCTCATATATGGCTGCTAAGAGATGAAACACCAAGTAGGGAGGACAACACATTTTAAAACTATGGTATGTGTGCATTAGATGATGTAATTTTGCTGCTGAAAGCTTGTGGCCTGATTCATTTGGCTTGAATGCTAAACTGTCTGATTATACCCTGCTTAGGATGGAGAGATTACAGGAGGGAAAGATCAGCACTTCAAATTACAAATATCATTCAGTCATTTAGAGTTCTGGAAAAACAAAAACTAATGACTTTTTTGAATGCATATGGAACAAAATGCTGACTAAACTAGGCCAGAAGGGGCGCATCCAAGGGGTCTGACATCTCCAGTGCCAGTCAATCACTCATATCTATTTCATTTCATTCACATGTCAAAGAGAAAAAATATTTACTTGCCTAACAAAGCTTTGTGTGCTTATGTTAGCAGTGGTCTGATGACATGAGCTACCCCCAGCTCCGGTACAGGGGCAAGGAGGCTTAGATTGCAGTTAAAAACAGCACTTCTGTTTGAGGGAGATTAGACACAGAGTGAGAATGAAAAACCAGCTAAACAGGGACTTTGTTGGGCCTTTCCTTATTCAGGGCATTGTTATACCAGATCAAAATCAGGGTGATTGACACCTAAGTTGTCATTTTAACCCCAGCACGAAAGTTGGGGGATGTGCAATTAATAACTGGTCCTGGTGCCTCCCAGCAGTATGGAATCAGGCAAGGGGCATGGTGTGAGCTGCTGCTTGGGCCAGGGCTGCCTCAGACTCATTTCTCTAATTTTTATTTTTTTTTACTTCAAACCATCATGAGGTCTTGAACCTGAATGGAAACGGGAAAGTTTCATAAGATTTGCAGGCCAAAATGCTGCAGGATGTTCTGCTTCAACATTTTTTGCCTCATTGAGTGGCACAGAGCACGTGGAGAGGCTGCCCCAGGGGGCTGCACCATCCCAGGCTGCAGGGAAGCATTCACCCCAAAATAAATTACTTGTGGCTCCTTTGAGTAATTTCCGTCATGTTTCGGTATCTGTGAAACTTAATCATCAATATTTGTAATAAAGGCTGTACGAATTATGATTTTATAAATGTTTACCTGAATATTAAGTATTGTATTTATCATTTCCGTCCTCACTCCAGTTTCTTTTCCCTCTTCCCATCTCCTCAGCGATCAAAAGCCAGTGGAATACAAGATTGTCTGTAGAGCTGAGAGACTGTTTAATTTAGATGATGAATGAACCTCTTCCTGACTTACAATTCAATGAGACAAGTATGCACTTAGATTTGTGCAAGTAAACAATGTCACAGAATCTACTAATGGTTAGTTCCCATCCTGAAAGAAAACCTCAAACATCAGCAGCAAATCCAGAAGTTTCTCACCCTATTGGCGTGGGAAATTCTCAGTGTTAAGGTAATCTGATAGAAGCCGTCCTGAAACTTTCAAGATGCCACCAAGCTTCAGAGCCTGGTTTTAGACTGGTAAAAGTTTATCACAAAATCTACCTGGCCAGCAGCAGCTCCCTCAAGACAGCCTAAGCCATAATTGCAATGAAGCAGGCTGCTTCATACAGACTTTGTGAACAGGAACTTGCCTGCTGCAGCCACCTGATCTCTATTGTCAGGTATCACAGCACTAAATAAGATGGCAAGAGACACCCTCCTGTGGATCTCATCCCTTTTCTTCCCCATGAAGCTTTACAATCATACTAGCTAGAATTTTAAAGCTTCACATAATAACCATAGGTTTGCATGTGTAAAATGATTGCCTGTCTTCTATTATCCTCCTCCTATTCAAAGCTCCTGGTTTACCCCATTTGTTTAAATGCTTGCTTTTTCTCCCTCACCAATCGTGGCTATTTGCCAGAGTACATCACAGTACATTGTCCTTTCTGATGCTACCAGGCTCATGTGATGCATGGTTCCAAAGCTCTCCAAAATCTATGCACAGATTTAAAAATATATATAATAATAGGCAAGGCATATCATTATGAAGCACTTGATATTTATGCATCTAAAACCACAGAGAGATTAGTTTTACAGTCATACCATTCATTCTTGTTTGTCATATTTTTGGCTTATTGTAAAACTACCAATATTTCATGACTTTCAATTTAAAAAATGAAGACTTTTTTAACAACTTTTTTGAGGGATTTGATTTTGTGAACTACTGCAGTAAGCAGGCTTTAAAAAGGCTGCTATTCACTCTGATGCTTCAAGTGAGTTGCAAATGTATCCACAGCTATATAAATGGTGTATCAGATGGAGTTGCTTTTTTCTCCTCTTCAGTTCTTCTCTTTTGGCCTCAGCAGATATCAAATACCTAACAATAGTTACAGCAGCTAGAAATTCTTCATATCATCCTCACACTTCTACAATTCTTTGTTATTCTGCACGATTTTGGTAGCTGGTTATGTGCTACAATGAAATCCCAACTCATGTTTGTTAAGACATGGAATAAAGTGAGTGTAATATTTGAATTATTTGAATTATTTTATGGGGATAGCAGAAAGTAGCTGGGAGAATATTTACTATTCAGATAGCACTAAGCTGGGCAGGCAGAGTAGCTACAGTCCCACCTTTAAAATGTGTAACCGTACTTTACAGTTGAAATATTACACGAAAATTCTCTGGAGCTGTAAAAAGCATGGGCTGTTCACAACTTGCTCAACAACTCAGGAGAGAGAAGGCACAAACTTCACCCCCTGCTTCATCAAAACATGCACACATTTGGGAGCCACCTGCTTTCACAGTGATGCTTTCTTCACCAGCAAACCTTCGCATTTTCCTCTTCTGAATCATTGTGTGACAGTGAATCACTGATGATCTTCAGCGGTGGGACCAAAAATAGGGCTGGGCGCAGAGAGAGGCTGGGGTAGGGGCAACCTTTCCTATGTTCCTGTGTTCCTGGGTCTCCCAAGCAACAGTGAGCAGGCTGTTCTACCTCCAAATACTTCAGATCCTCCTGGGAGCAATCACCTTTCCCTGCTCCACGGGCTATTTCTGCAGTGCTGCACTCACAGTGCCGAGAAGCCGCGGCAACAAGAGCCGCATTAGCATGCGGTGAAGTTTGCACCCCGGGTAATTATGGTTTTCTTTGTCACTGTGAATCACTGCATGTGAAATTACAGCAATTTCCCTATGCAGAGATGTAGTTGATAAATCAAAGCTGCTTACTAGATAATAACTGTGCTTCAGGTGGCTCCTGAAGAAATGCTGCCTTTGAAACAATGGCGACGCACGGCCTAACCTCAAAGCCTTCATGCCTAAGCAGAGAAAACTCAGCTCCTTTCACTGCTGTCTGTAAGGTTAGCACACCCTCAGCCACTGCAGAGTCTTCTGTGAAGGACAGAAAAACTGCTTCTGCCTGGTGACAGCCCATGCGTCCTCTCTCCAAATGTTATTATTTCTGTATGACATTTCTCCTTTAAATTTCCTCCCGGTTTTGATAAACAAGTCTTTATTTTAGACCCCCAATTTCCATCCTAATCAGCACTTCTCTAAGACCCTCTAATCTACTTAAACTGCATCTGCTAAGGAACTCTTTGATGCCTATTACTTTTTATGTCTTTCCTTCTTTCTTTGAGTCCACCCACTGGTGCTTCCTATATCAAATTCCAATTTCTTGCACTTAGTTTCAAGGCTCTTGACAACTCTATCTTTCTAGTCTTGTCTATTACTGCATTTACCAACTTGTTAGTATTTTTGAAGCACCCAGAAACCATGGTAATGACTGCCACAGAGAAGCTCATGAAGAAATTAATCATTCTGCTTCCATTGTAGGACTTGAATCCTGCGCAGTAAGTAAGGCTTGGGGTTCAAACTTCAAAAGAAATCCCCACCAGCTCATCATTAATTCATCACTCTACCCCCTGCACCAAATGAGGCAGAGGTCTTAATGAAAAAAAAAAAACAAACAAAAATCAAAACAAAACAAAAATAAAAACAGAAACAAACAAACAAAAAGCAGTAAGAGAAAGAAAGAAAGAAAGAAAGAAAGAAAGAACTGAAATCTGCACTTCATATCCATGCAAAAAGAGGTGGCATTAAAACTACATTTGCAATGGAACTCTGGTATTTCCTAACCATGGAGTGCTCAGTGTTAAGTCTGAAGATCCCTTGAACAACTTCCCCTGTCTGAAACGGTACATCATGCCCCAGAAAAAGTATCAAATTAGAGGTGATCACTGGGCTTTCAGGTCAAGACACAACCAGTTTTGGGTGGGATTCAGCCTGGGATTGAGGTGTTAATGTCTGACCATAGGGTACACCCCTGAACCACATTCATCTTCCACAGTCCCCCTCCGAGCTCTGGGTCATGCAGCTGGAGCAGTTCAGCTCACTTGACAGCTGACACTTCTGCTCTGCTGAGGAGCCCTGAGGCTGCATGGCCACTCAGAGCAGATCTTCAAGGATTACAAAAATGCAGGCACCTAGAAAAGCCTAGAAAAGTCTTAAGATAAAATCAAATGTTCATGGCTAAATGCACAGCCAACAATGAAACAAGATTATCTTTCTCTTCTCTCTCTTGCTGCACCTTTTTTTGCTCAGACTGCAAACTTTACAGTAGGTAATCTGAGCCATTGAAGAACACTGCATGCAAGGACTCATGCTGGCCAGATTATTTGGGCCCTACCACAATATAAACATTGAATAACATTAGTTGCAACGCCACCATCACTTTCATTTTCCCTTTAGTCATTCACTTTAGGTAGGATTTGTTAGCCATCATTTCAGATGCAGCAGATAGCCTGCCTGGCCTCCAGCTGCTGCTCCCGGTCTCAGGTCTCACCTGGATCCTGCCAGGCTTCTCTACACAGACGCCTCAGGTCTCCCAGGACATACTGGGCACCCACCTTGTGCCCTTGAGCCCATCTCACAGCAGACATCAGTATGAGGGAAAAGCTGGCAGAGACTGCTGATCAGCTGCTCTGAACAATTTAACTGGAAAATGAGCAATATTATAATGTTTTGGAGTTGCATGGACCTTTACAGGTCACCTAGTCCAATCCCACTGCAATGAGTGGGGACATTGCCACGCAGGATTTGGCCAACAGATAAATGGCTTTTCAGGGAACTTATCTGTGCAGTTCCCCAAGGGCTGCTGTCCTGGGGCACTCTTGGACCATATGCCTGCCTCCAGCTCCTCATGCAGAGAACACAGGCACCTACCCTCACCTTTCTGGCAGCATTCTCAGAAAAACAGATCAGGTCTACCACCAGTTACTATAATTGACCAAATTCCTGCTGACAAAGCTGCAGTAAGCAGCTGCGTGTGCTCATATGGCCCAGAACTACTGTGTAGCATCCAGAGTATTTCTCACACGGCCCAATTTAAAGTTTTTGGGAATAGGGGATAAAGAGTTTGTGAGCTTATAGTTTGATAATAATAGTTTGATAAATAGAAGTTCACTGGAACAGAGAGAGATCTGAACTTGACAGGACTCTACTTTGGCTGCCAGCTCTTCCAAGCTTGCAATGTTTAATGTTTCAAGTCCTATATTTAAACCTAGGTGCATGTTTATGACCCCTGGGTTTATTAAACACATTGAAATTTCTAGCTTTCATGGAGAGAAAAAATCTATAAACAACCTCACCAGCCCTGAAAGCTTCAGGCAGTGAAAGGAGCTAAAAATCTACTAGAATGGTACTACTAAAGGCTTGGGCTTGACTTGTCTTTGGGTTTTTTGGGGGGGTTGTGTTATTTTTGGTAGGTTGGGTGTTTGGGTTTTGTTTTTGTTTTTATAATGCCACACTGACAGCACCACTTAGGAAGCTGACCTTGGTGTCAGGCCTCTGTGAGGCCTGAAAGACCTGTGTATAGTTTTGCACCTTTATTATCTGCCCGCTGTTGCCCTGTGTTTGTTCCAGCCAGGTCACATCTTCTGTCCCACAGCCCCTCTGTTGCCTTCAGGGAGCATGCTAAGCCTGGATAAGGACTTCACTTGCTGAAAACTTTCAAAAATATGGTGAAACTAGCTACCACAGTGCTCTGAGCAAAGGCCTTAAAGCTTCTGCACTCCTGACAGAGTTGCCTTCTCAGGATTATGTATTTTCACACAGGTAGCAGTAGCCATAAGAACAGAGCAAGGAGAGCAGGGACCCCTCCTCACACCCAAGTTTAGGTCAGTTCTTCCTCTTGTGCTACACCCTGAAATCCTTCCTGAGTGTCAAGGGGAGGAGAGGGGATCAATGACAGAATGACTCCATTCAAACAATGCTGATGGCTAAAATATTTTCCTGGGGAGACGAGGGCTTAACTGACTGATCATGAAAGTTTCATGCAACCCCCACTCTCAAGACAGCAATTCTCAGCTGTTCACAGCTCTACAGAAAGCAGACACAGAATAAGGACATGAACCAGAAAGGTATTTTAGATCCATTAGTTATAATTTACACACCAATGACATACAGCATAAAGACAAAATATACAGATCTTCATAGATATGTACATTGATCAACACAGTGCACAATTTAAAGTTATGTTACAATTAAGTGTACAACTTTAAATATGGCTTTATAAACTAGTAATAACAGTGCTAAAATGACGTATGTCTTGTGTAGTTCATAGACAAACAACATAATGCAGCTACAGCATCAGAGTCCCCATTTAGAAATGTGTTGCTTCATTTTGTTAGTTAAACCTTTTACACTGCACCTAGCTGGATATATCCCTTGTCCATATACATATTCATACATTTTATTCTTGCTGGATTGCACACCCCTGTCTTTGGGACTTGCATTCTTCAAGTATCCTGAAAAATAAAAACCTGTACATTCAAGGAAAGATAAGTCAGAAGAACAAATTAAGAAGTGAGGGAAGAACACACACAATCATAGTGCCCAGTGAAAATATCAATGTGACCAGTGCAGCCAAAAAAAGCACTTTTTTTTAGGGAGCTTACAAAAGAACAACAGTCACATCTTATTTGCCTTACTGCCCCCAATAAAGCAAAATTTTACTTAACTATAATTAGACAGGAAAGAGAAAAGTGGTAAATTCAGGGTCACTTGGAAGCTCTGTTGGAAACTCCGGCACCGCTGAAGCAAATGGCACTTTTGTCAACAACTTCAAAGTGGAGCAGGATTTTATTTATTCCACAAAACTTGGATGCCTTTTGGAAGCATATGTTTCAGTTTTAGCTTGTTGAGCTGAATGTGTAAATCATTACATGAAATCCCACAAACCTCTTTATGCTGAAGTCTGACTAAAAGCCTGTAATGATCTCCCTAGCCTTGAAACACCTGGGAGTGGTGCAACCAGGACACAGAACTAAGAGTTTAACACTGTAGTGACACACTGTGTTTTCAGTGACTGGCATTCCTGTGCTGTACACAGACTAAGACCATTTAACGTTCCAAATTGCTCAGAGAACTGCAGAAACCTCTGCTAAGAAGTATTTCACACTGGGGCACCTCCATAAGGAATGAACACAGAAGAAGCCCTCCCCCATGGCCACCAAAGAGAGGATTGCCCCAAACCACTGAGATGGAGCTGATCCATGTTGCAACCCTTCTCTCCACCAAGGCAAAGCTGTGAAGACTGGGGCCACTGGCCTGAAAATTAAATGTACACACGTGGTGCAGGGGGAACACCTTCCCTCTACAGGACACCAGCTCAATACGACAGCCCACGTCCACAAGCAGGATCAAAGCTCTGCTCACTGCCAGTGCTCACTCCCCAACAGACCCTTGTCTCTGCAGCTCAGCCACGGGATGACAACTGGCTAATGCCCACCATATGAGCCACAGCTACCAAGATGAGCCCCTGCACAGTCTACCCAGCACTAAGGAATACCCAAGGCACAGCATATATGGACAGCCCACAGCACTGATCAATTGCTGAAAGCCACTGCAGTCATTCAGAGTTACCTCCAGTCTTCTGCTTCCATGGGATTAAACACCACAACCTGCCTGCTCCTCTGGATCACAGCTGCTGAGATGTATGGGCATGACTCACACCTATGGGTACCCATCTCCATACCCCAGCTACAGGACCATCCAATTAATTCTGCATTTAGAGAGCATAACTTGCTTTATTAGTATCACATGCCTAAATCATAATTTTGCAGTATTTGGGGAGGGAAGGAGGGCTAGGCCAAACAGCTACTTGTCAAAAAACAGATTCAAATTCTTATTCAAACATCTAAGGACAAGACCCACTTGCATTCATCCCCTGCCACAGAAATTTCACTTGGTGAGCTGCCCTGCATAAATCTGCACATAACACACTTTTCCAGCAGGCAATATTTTGTAAGGCTTAGCATCTGACAGATACAGGCCTTTCAAGGAAAACAGTATGAAACTGTCATGATTACTTGAGCAGACATCACTGACAAAAGCAAATTTGTGCCTGAACTGTTGCTGCAGAAATATTTCAGGCAGTATTTTTTCAAAGAGAATATAGATCTGGAGGGACATTGCCAAGGTTTTAAAGATCAAAATGTGTTACTTGCAGTGCTATAATTGGATGGAAACAGTCCTCCAGATCTGAAACATCAGGTTCAGTTTGGTTTTTAAATCAAACACCACATTTGCAGGATTTCTGTAGGACCTATACATCCCAGCGCCTGTTTCCCCCACTCGGTAACAGTGAGCTCTGCTGACAGAGCCAATGAGACCGACAGGGGTAAACAAATCTCTTTTGACATGACAGAGTGTCACACAGTCAAACACTGCAATTCACATGGAAAAAACCCAGCCGACTCCTCAAATCTAACTCCACTGGAAAAGCAGGGCTTGCTTTGAACTCCCATTTGCCAAATGAGGGGCAGACCAATTACTCATTCTTTTAAAGCAGCACTATGGAAATACAAAGGCAGTACTCAGCCTTTGGCAGTATTTAAGGTAAACTAAGGAGAGGAAAGGGGCTGTCTCCTCACCAGGATCTGGGTTCATGCTCCAGCTCATAAGCAGGGCACGTGTCCCACCCATCCACTGGAACAGTGGCATGAGCCAGGCCACAGGTGCGGCCCTAATCCTCCTGCAGAGACCCACCACTTGGCAACTCCCTGTATCCCACTGTCCCCTTCTCCACTGCCTTGTCCAAGACCATCCAAGGGCTCCTCTGCCCTGTTTTGAGAAGGGCTGGACAGTGCAGAGGAGCCACAAGACAGCTTTCCTCCTGCCAGTGCCCTGCACCGCCATCTACCCACACCGGGCTGTGGCTGGGCGTGGGTTTGGTGCTGGCACCTGTGATGCTCTCAGAGACATCACTGATATCTGACTCTTGTACCAAGGGCCCCTGAACCCTTCCTAACATCACCCCACAGTGAGTTTCTGGCTGTGGCAGAGGGACTGCCAGCCAGGGAAAAACCTTATGTGGTCTGTGTCACCTCAGACATGATGTCCTGGCATCCATCAGCCTCCAGCTCCTGGCAGAAGCCGCTATCCCAGCTCACCTGCCGGCAATCCACAGCTGTCCCAGGTTTCATGGCTGCAGAGACACCTGCTGACCCTCAGCCCTGACAGCAGCACAGTCAGGACCTCCAGCATCCCTACAATGGACTCGCTCACAATTCTGATCGGTGAGGGAGGAAAAAAAGAAAAAGGAAAAAAACTCCAAAAGGAAATAAAGATGCTCTCCGACTATTTTTAGTTCTGTACAGCCCCTCAACACTAACATTAAAAATAGATATGATGGGATGGGAAAAAAATAAATAAAAAAAAAATAAAAAAACAGCAAACCAAAAGGACTGCAGGACTAAGAAAACATTGTTCTTTTAGCTAAATTTTGGAAAGTCCAAAACAATTGTTTCCTTTTTAAGAGAACACATCTTTTTTTCCCCATGGAAACCAAAATAAATAAACACTTCTTAATTTATTTTTTTAAACTTTTTCTTCGTTTCACTGCACCAATTTACCAAGACACCTTTCAAAAGAAAATGCATGGATTAAATCCTTTTAAAGAGGTCTGACCATCCTTTAATGGTCTTTTAATGACTGGGACTCATCTGTTGCAAGCACACCTTGCAATGCTGAACAAATGGAGAAAGCACAGCCTTCGAACATGCATCAGTAAATGAGTGACAACATCTCCATCAGAATTTCCAATGCCCTAATGATTTTAAATAGGAGCTTTTTGATGCGGATTCCTTTTATTCAGAATACCAATACCTATATTTTTGGAGATAAAATCTCTCCTGACTTGGCCATGGAGTTACTCCGGCATTTCAGGCCATCACCTCTGCACTTTCCAGCCCAAGACTTATCTTCTTGTGCCCTATTTCTTGTGCTTAGTTTCCTGAGAAGGGTCCCAAGTAACTAGATGATATCTTCCTCCTCGGTTTTGGTTCCCTTTGCAAATGATACTTGCCCACAACATTGACTGGAACATGGCTCCAAGGACATGCCTAGGGAATTGTGGAAACACGTGTAAATTCACACCAAACTTGGTCAGCTCTCACTGCAGTGGCTCCCAAGCATGAACAGACCTGGGGCTTCAGTGCAGACAAAGGTGTCCCTGATTTCAAAGCCACGGCTAACTCCTTGTTTCCCCAGAGCAGGCACGTTCCTCTGCACAAGGCACTCCAGGATCTCAGGGTGCAAGCTATTCTTTGAGTGCTGGAGCTATTTCAAGCTCCAGACTCTGTACAACTACCAACAATTAACATCCTAAAGCAGCTGTCTGCCCTATCTGCTCCTAGAACATTTGCTACAACCAACACAGTGTAAAAATTTTGCTGAGGCATCCTGATTCATCTAACTGTAAATCACTGAGAAAGTCATAATTAAAATGGGCCACCAACAAAGTCTGCAGTCAAATACCCAACTTTATATGCATATTTAAAGAGACAACAACTCAGTATGTTTGATATGCTGTCTCTACTAAAATCAACTGATCATGGCCAAGCAACACCGAAGTACATGCTTAACTTCAAAGCTGTGAGTAAATCCAATGGATTTATTTTCATCTCTAACCTGCATTTAGGGAGACATGAACATGAAGCATGTCAGAACCTGCTATCATTTTGAGATCCATATCCACATATGTGCCAGCAAAGACAACTTACATTCAACTCTGGTCATGCTTTCAGTATCTGAATTCCCCCACACACATGGCAGTGCTGAGGGAACTGTCCCATCTCACCTCCTCTCACGCATCAGCTTTAGGGACTGTGCACTGCAAGCCAGCACAGTGCCCAGCACTCCCTGAAGCACCTTCCTAGGCAGCTACAAAGCATTCAATTGCTTGGTCCAACATCTTGCAATCACACAGCATCCCATGCCTACTAATACCTCAAACTGCTTTGCAACCTTCATGGGTTTACTGTGTTTGTTGGTAAAGAACACAAAGCACCCACTTCTGAGACACACCAGACTTTTAGCAACAGATCACATTAACCTTGCCTAGAAATAACAGACATCAGCCATGGGCAGGGAGTACAAACGTAGTAGTAATTCAAAAACACAGAAGAAATTTGACCAACACACATTCCAGATGAGTTAACACTGACATCTCCCTCCTGCATAAAAATATTCTAGAGTAGTACTTTCAACCTTCTGCAAAGAACAAGAAATACTAACCAGTTCCCTTCTGCAGGAATATGTTTTCCTCCATACTTCCCTGACCATCTCCAAAAGAACTGGGAGCAGTTCTTTCCTGCAGACCCTGTAATATATGCACCCAAAGTATGGGCAGCTATCAAATAAAATTCCCCTGAAATTTCGCCAAATCACAGAACCTTTTAGGTTGAAAAAGACCTTTGAGATCATCAAGTCCAAGTGTTAAACCAGCACTACCAAGTCCACCACCAAACAATGTCGCCAAAGTGCCACATCTACGTGGCTTTTAAATACCTCCAGAGGTGGTGACTGGGCAGCCTGTTCCATGCTTGACAACCCTTTCAGTGAAGTTTTTCCCAATATCCAATTCAAACCACCCCCTGGTGCACCTTGAGGACATTTCTCTTATCCTAGAGCTCGTTACCTGGGAGAAGAGACCAACCCCCACCTCGCTAGACCCTCCTTTCAGGCAGTTGTACAGAGGGATAAGGTGTCTCCTGAGACTCCTTTTCTCCAGGCTGAACACCCCCAGCTCCCCCAGCTGTTCTTCACCAAGACTTGTGTGCAAAACCTTTCACCAGCTTCACTGTCCTTCTCTGGACATGCTCCAGCACCTCAACGACTTTCTTGTAGTGAAGGGCCCAGAAGAGAATACAGGAGCCAGGGTGCAGCCCCACCAGTGCTGAGACAGGGAGACAATCACTGTCCTGGTCCTGCTGGCCACACTATTGCTGATACAGGCCAGGGTGCTGCATGAATCTGATGCACCTCAGCACACCACTGGCTTAGACTGAGATAGCAGCCAACCAACACTGCCAGCGCCTTTTCATTACAGCATCAATCATTTTCTTCCATGGAAGAAAGCTGTGCCAGTTATACCTCTTCCATTTTTGTCCTCAACCCGGTGCTGCAAAAATAAGTTAACAGCACAAACCAGTTGTGACAAATGTTCCACTTCCCAGAAGCTCGTCTCACTTGGATGGGGGATCTGGTTTTGAACACGAACAAAAATAGATTTAAAGGTCCTGCTGCCCTCTAGACCTCCTGTTTGCCCACATGTGTTTTAAATGTGTTTACCTTGGTCCACCTGAACAATTACACAAAACAAAATAAGGCTGAAATAGTCCAAGCAGTATGTGACAGCTGAATCAAGCACAATGGTCTCTTCCAAAGTGGTATAAACCTCTTCCTGACCTGAAGGAGAAAACAAATCAGAGTGATCCCAAGAAACAACTTATCTGCACAATGGGAGACACTCGCACATATCATTTGCATTGTTCATGATCTCTGTACTCATCCATGTCCACATCCGAGTCAAAGAGGGAGTGTCCAGTGTAATCTGTGTCAGGAGTCTGGGAAATACTGTTCCCTTCCTCATCAAATGTTTCTGTCCTTGAATAAAAACTGAAGTCCTGCAAAGGGGAGTAAGTCTTGCTTGCTTCACTGCTTTCCTCAGATTCATACAGAGTGTTGTCATCATCGTGGTGCCATTCTGGCCAAAATTTCCTCCTTATTCTTTCACAATACATAGCAAGGTTAATCAGTTCACCTGCAACACAACACAACAGACTTGAGTAAATATATCCAGCCAATAATGCTCTAACTCACCTGATGATGCAAAAATACATTAGCTGTGTTTGGAAACAAACTGCATAGGGCCTTTCCAAAGAAATTTCAAAATTCCAAGATGCCATCAATCCTCTTACAGCTCTGTTTTTAACTTTAATGTAACCACATACAACAAGAAGGGTTACACAGAAATAAACACAAATGCATGTTCATGCAAATAGCAAAGTAAGTATCCCAAATTCAACCTCTACAAAAAGAAATCAAGACAAGACACTAATACAGTAAGGTTTTTGTAGTAGAACTTTTTGCTTAACTGCAAACACCGCCTCCTAAAGACAATTTGATCTTACAGACGGCACAGTATGCTTATTAAATACAGTGAATGTGGGGTTTCCACCACCAGATGGCAGCGTTGTCTGCAACATAAATTCACATTTAATATGGCCACCGGCTCACTCCTACAGCTTCCAGCCTTAGTATCTTATGCCTTGTTTATAAATACATGTATGCTAACAGAATGAATCATAAAAAAACTCAAAGAAGAAAGAAATAACAGCATATTAAAGGGGAGGTCCATGTAAAACCTGTACTCATGACAGCATAAGTAGGTTGATAGGTACAGAGAATCAATCACACTGCTTGGGTATTTCACTCTGTTATCTTCTATTTATTTTCATTAGACACAAACTAATTCAACAAGCATAGTAATCCTTCTAGACAGCCATGAGCCCTTGAGAATTTTATCCGTGATGCCCCAGACATCAAGGGGAAGAACTGCATAGCCAATATTTACACCCTCATCTCAAGTGCTCATTCCCTGAGGAAAAGAGTAGGTCTGTGCCTCTTAACTACAAGTTTAGCACAGCTCTCTTGCACAGAGTAGGTTTACAGGTCAGATTCATTCCTTTTACATTCCTTTTACATCCATTTCCTCATTAGCATTTCCCATTTTTCATGCTATGTGGTTTTAATATGAAAAGGGATGCAAAGATACCTTAACATCTACATCTCCCCACAAAAAAGAACCAAACAAAAAAACAACCCTCCGTGGAAAGGAGGGGCATGTTGGTTTCCAATTCATGCAAAAGCAAAGTGATCCAAAGCCAAGCTGGATTTCTTCCTTGTCTGGCATCTTCAAGAACAGCAAAGGCTGTAATTTCAGTGAGACAGTAGCACTTGCAGTTCTACTATCAAGGAAAGTACTCAGTTCAGCAAAATTTGGTAATGGCTGTTCTTCTGTTTTCTCATACTTTACCCAACATTCACTCCTTAGAGGCCTTAAGGCTTTGCCACGTTAAACAGGGAAAAGATCAAGTACAGAAATAAAATCAATTACTGTGTAGACATTAAAGAGAAAACAAAGAATTTTAAGAGAAAACAACATTACAGCATACAAATGCTACATCAAAGGCAAGAACAGTCTGCTGAAGTACTGTAGTCTTCAAAATGTCCTTCCACAGTACTCCATGTTTGAACACGGAAAATGCCACCAAGAGCTTTTAATCAGAGATCACTTAAACTTTCTTACCTTTGATTAGCCTCTCTGGTCGAGTCCCTGGTAATGTCCACATTGCCTGTGCCAGATGTCCAAAGACAGTGGCATCAACAGTGGAAACAGTTGATCCCATAATGTACTTCTTGTCACCTGTAAATACAACAGCAAATATTTCTTGACTGGATGTCACTTTTCCCCAAATTAAAAAAAAATCCACCTTTAGTATATTTATTTTACTGAAGTAATTTCTATGAAAATTTCAAACAAATTTCATTTGTTCAAAGACAGGGATTTCAAAGCTGTTTCTAGGGTTCAGCAGGTGAAATCCATTACTGCAGCTACCCCTGTGCTCAAGACTTCTATAACCAGGCCAATTACAGAGCCACCACTGGCCAAAGAACCTCCTCTGCTCCTCATAGCTGGCAGCCCTCACACACTGTACTCGTGCTGCATTTAAAATCTGCTCTGCAGCTACAAGATGCTTGAAAACACCATTTTTGCCTTGGTGCAAACCCAAAACTGCTCAACCACAATTCAAAATCAGGAACTTGCTGAAAGAAGCTAGTCACCCTTTACCTCTCATACATGCAGATCCAGGTTCAATTTACTCATCTGATCAGCTGGAAAAAGAAAAGTCACACCCAAAGTTTTCCTCTCTCCCTGTTTGCTCAGGATGAAATGGATGCACCTGCAGAAATAACGTGCATTCTCCAGGAAGAGGACAAAGCTGTAGGCAGGAGTGGACAGGTCCTCTCACACACCACCACTGCAGTGCCCTCACCGCCACTGACCCCTGACAGGTAGAAATCAAATAGAGGCATGTCAGGCATGCAGGCACTAAGGGAAAGAGCAGCCTGTTCGGACTGGCCTGGTGCAGTGGAGGGAGGGACATGTCTGCTCCTCACAGCAGCTCTGCTTAACTCTCTGGGCACCCCAATGTCATGACGGTCCTAAATGGCCACCACAGCACAAACAGATGGGTAACTAACTAAGACAAGGAAGAAAATACATGTTTCAAAGACACTGTTTGCAACACAACAATCCGCTGTAGACTTGTTGTCCCATCACAGGCAGAAGACCTGGAACAAAGACCACGCACAGAGCACACAGTGAAACATGAAGTATTGCAGAGGTCAGGTTAGCTGGTTGTACTGTTCCTCGGCCTCGGCCCAAAGTGCTACAAAACTCTGTGCTACCTAATTGAATTCTCAAAATCCAGTTATCCCCGGGACATACATATATCTATCTCCCCAGGACATTCTTCTGAGCTGCCTGTAATTCAGCAGGTTATTCAATGTTAGGTTTATTGAGCAAGTCCAGAGGAACTGTCCAGTGTAAAATGCATCAAATTCCACTGTACAGTACAAGACATGCTGCCAAACTCCTGTACAAGAGCACAGCAAAACAGTGCTCAGGAATAGCCAGTTAACAATAACCTCTGGCCTGTCAGATGTCATTTGAACATGCAGTTAGTTCTGCCCAGCTCTTCCACAGTTCCATCAATTTATTGTTTGAAAACTCTGTACATGGTAAATGTTGTGTCTTTTCAGTGTTTATCTGACACCTAAGCACTCATCAATCTCAAACACAGCTCAAAAACTGGTCCCTAAACCAGAATTATATGCCAGCACTAGGAATTTAGCACCATACAGCTGGGCCTTGAGATTCAATCCATAGTCACGCTGTTCTGGGAAGAAATACTGTCATTTCCATCTTGCTATAACTAAAGCAGGCTCTGAGTGAGGGCTGCACCATCCCACCCTCTGGTCCCCCAGGCACAACACCCCACACCTTCAGGTGCACGGAAATGAAGGGCAAGAGGAGAAAATAAAAGTTTTATGATGTGGGACCACAAAACTCCAAATCTTAAGTCATGCCGCACCACAAAATATGCATCTGTGCACATTTTCTCCCACCATTTCCAATCTGCTCTCAAAACTTCCACTGCAACTTCAGTCCAGAAGACTTTCTGATAGATCAGATATCTCTGAGTCTGTTAATCTTTGGCAAGATTACACAGTGCCTGTCACATCCAGGCTGCCATAGCACTGATCATCTCAAACACCCTTCAGCATCCCCTGGCTAATCCAAGAGAAATGAAATCACCTGCTCACACTGGACTTGGATCAACTTTGTACTGCCCAGGAATTTGAGAGTACACAACTCCACTGTTTACAAAACGCATGCACCAGCTACTTCAACAGTAGAAACCCCAGCAAGAAGCAGGTCTGTGGGACACAGGTCTGCACCCTTCCACAGAGGCAGGTACAGCACTTGCAGGCTGCTACAGAACATTTAACTAACTTTAGAGGCTCAGATCCAGGTTAGTCCAACCTCTGAGTTTTCAGCTCTGAGCACCCCTGCTCTCCCCAAAGCATCAAATGCTTTTCAAAATCCACTTCAGGAAGCTGCTGCCCTGCAACTCCCTGCTCAAAACCCCCATCTAGCAAAGACCCTGAGAGGAAGACACAACAGATTTAGGGTCATTCATCTGCCTCTTCTAAACAATTACCAAAATGTGTATTTTCATATATTGCTAATTCATGTGCTCATTCTCCATGGTTTCTTACATTATTACCAGGCAGTAGGAAATTGCTGCAATACAAGGGTATTACATTTGTGGTTTAAAGACTGCAGGACAGAGAGAAAGGTGATACCAATGGGACAGGCTGATCCATCACAGTGGGATCAGTTCCAGTTTCCATGTTTATAAGATCTGGAGGAGTCTGTCAGGGAAGTGGTCATAACAGAGATAGAAAAGTTATTCCCAGAAATAAAAATAAAGAATAAAAAAGCATCAGAGATGTGATTGGGAATGTCAAAATTAATGTCATAAGAACTGGCAGCTGCAAAGTTATCACTCTCTGGAAGCAGCTCTTAGAATTAGAAGTTATTCTTCTTCCTATGTGAATGGTCCCTGTTAAAAAAGGGGAGCATTAATCTGATATTCCTGATGGCTGACAGCTACAGTTTGGTATGTGCAGCTATTCTGCACCATAGGCATCTTTTTTAAGCTCTTAAGATAACAGTCAAAATCCCAACTGCTTTCTCTTCTGGGAAAACACTTGGGTACATAAATATGGAGGGAAATCTCACAAAGATTGTGCAGGCAGTAAGTTGATTGACTGCCTTCTCCTTCCCTCTTTGAAACAGGGGAGCCTCTAGTCAGGCTGGAAGTCTTCATCCCATCTCCTGTCCCCATTCCAGGATACTACCTGGAAGCCACACCTACTAGACCCAACCATAACCACAGATGGCTGGAGAAAACATGAGCATAGTAATGTTAACAAAAATTAAGGCAATTACAGAAAGGTAGACAAACTCGCCAATAATCAAAAGGGAAAATATAATGATTAATGTAACTGCACACTGACTAATCTGACATCCATTTCAGAGGGGAAGATGAAAAAAATGTACAATATTCAGTTGGTAATGTAATAAAATAACAGGAATGCAGGAAATGCCCACTGAAGCTTTGCGAAGTACACAGGCACATTCTCAACAACAATCTGGAATTAAGAAGAAAAACTCTGCTGCTAACATATGTATAATACAATTAAAAATTTGATAAACTGAAGAAATGCTTGAGGATTTCCAATGTATTTTCCACAAAAGCCAGAGACTGATTACAGCATTTACCTTCACGGGGAGATGACCCAAGCCACCCAGGAAGAGAGAAAGAAGTAGGAAGAGCATCTGTCTGCAGGCTAGAATCTAACAAATTCTCATCTGAAACAAGTCCAATTTTGAACAGAAGTAGATAGTGACTAACATCTGTCAGCAAAACATGGTGGCACCTCCACCTGCTGAAATCTCATAATTAAAACTGGAAGGCTTTTAGAAAGCCATCCCCAAGCCAGCAAAAAGGCACAGGCCTCAAGACAGCACTCACACACTCTGATCCACAGGGATCTGTCTAGATGATTAAATGATCCCTCTGAACTGGAAATCTTACAAATCTGAGTGTCAGTATGCACTCCAGAGAAATAAGCAAATCAAGATACTTTTACAGCTACTAAGGCACACGTTTTAGTTTTCTCTTGAAAGTTCTGTCTGCTCTTGGCAGACAGGGATGACTTTAGCACAGACATATCCACTGCCACTTCCTTTCAACCTGACAGAGCTGTCTAGCCAGAACCAGTGGGCTTTACTAAGCTACTAAGTCATAGATTGAACTTGCTCCAGCTCCTGTCCCAACCCCACTCCTCCTCGTGATGAGCATGGAGCCACAGAGCACCAATCTCAAAACTACAGCATCCGCAGTCCCACAGAGGAGAGTACCTGAAGATGGCCACAGCTCTGCAGCAGGTATGACCAGATCTCCTTTTCTAAAATGAATCACTCCCTCCCTTCCTCCCTTGCAAAGGAAAGGGACCTCTTAATCTCCAAACAACAGATTTTCTCTGAAGAGGCACTAGAATAGATAATTGCTTCTGTTAACAAACAAAATGCAGCATAAGAAGGTGCTGTCAAAAGAGAAGCTGTCAACAAATCTTCCCCTTGTCCATTGTGTCCACATGCTTCACGGGTTTTTTTCCACCTTGTTTCCAATACAGCAACTCAACAGGTTTGTTTCAGAAAACAAAGTTAGAGAAAATTCTACATCTGGGTCCACTGCAAATACCTTCCTTTCTAAAACAGCTTGGAAGTCCAGAAGCATGCTTTTTCCTTCCTTTTCTTAGCAAGCACTCAGCTTCTGCCTTCTGCTGGGCTCTCCCCAGCTTGTTCCTTTCATCCACTCCACACTCGTCTCTTTACAGCACGTGCAGTGTGTTCCTCCTCTGGAGCACAGGGCACAGAGGCATCCTCCTGTCCTCCACTCAGCCACCTCTTTAAAGTAATTGTTACAGGGAACAACACACAGGTACCATCTCTCTTGGGTTCTTACACAAGAGAGACATAAGGTCAAGGAAAGCGACAACTTGCAGCACAGCAATTCCTCAAAATTTACACAGATGGACAATAAGCTTAGCTCTCAGTGGAGTAGAAGACAAGAAGCACAGTGCAAAACAGTTTCAGTGCATATTTGAACCTGAGCCACACAACAGAAATGGAATTCTAGCTAGGTGAAGTCAACCTTAAGACTAATTGTATGGGATCCACCCAAGACAATCACGAATCCTAAACACCTACTTTGGCAGCACAGAATCATCTCCTACTGGGAGCTTTGAATAAAGCTGCTGACAGCAACCAAACCCAACAAAGTTCAGCTCATCAAAATAACACCTGCAAAGAGTTTTCAAATGGCAGCCTCATAACAATCTGTCAAACAGCCACGAACAAAAAACAGGAAAGGAAATACAACCAGAAAATAAAAAATGAGCCACACATCCCCCAGCACCCCCCCCAAAAGCTATAAATAAGAGGTTTCATTTGCAGAACTAAACACTACATTTTCCTAATTTCATATTGCTAAATGCTCTTCCAGAACAGCAGGCCACATTTTGCTACTCTACACACACATACAATGCTCAGAGAAGGAAACCCCTTATGCCTCTAGACACACAATTTGGAAGCAAACAGTGGGACAAGAAACAGTGTCTCTTCCAGAGCAAGGAAGGCACTAAATGACAGGCTCTAGCTTCTGCCAGAACAAGATTATTTGTGTGTGATCAAGCTGTCAGGAAGCACTGGAAGTCAATTCACCCTGTGGAGAGAGGGGCTGTGAGCAGAGCACCATTAACTCGCTGTACCTTACCCAGGAGGCCAGCCAAAGTCCTCATGTCCTTCTCCATCAGCGTGTACATCTCCTCCTCCGAGAAGCGCCCGATGCCATGGCCGTACATCTCCCTCTTCACAATGCCTTTGGTCAGATGGCAAAAGATCCACTTCAGCAAGTCACTGAAGGGGCCAAAAAGCGAAACCATCTTTTGTGTCTCATGAAGATTTTCCACCCACTGGCAATAAGCTAAAGTCCTAGAAGGAGGCAGAAACAAGTTACAGCAGTGTAACCCCCCGAGAGCCCAACACCACCCTGCAGAGGCTGGCACAGAGGTCAGGCAGGTGAGCACTCACTGCCCTGATGGAGAGGCAGCTTCCATACACAGCAGACTCTGAGGCACAGCAGACTCCAGTGCCAGCAGAGCAAACCCAATTTACAGTACTTAGGCACACTGCCCAGTGCTTATTCTCTCATTAAATCATGACTCACTTCAGGAGAAAACAAGATTCGTGTTCAAATATAAAGTAAAAACTGCAGAATTCTGCTAAACTCATGTAACAAAACACAGTGCCAAACAGATTTATTAGCTAAAGACAACTCACTGCACAGACATGGGCAAAAAACAACAAAACAGCCCCCCAAAAAATCAGTCTTTCTCACCAGCCTTTCTCCTTTCTATACTGCTGACACTTAGGCAAGCAGTAACTTTGTTCCAACATAAATAAAGCAGTAATTTTTCAGAAGACTTCTCCCAGGAAACTAAGAATAACACTATCTTTTAAAAATAAAATATAAAAAGTTAACAGGTAGTGGTTATTGGGCTGGTTTTCTCCTGTACTCTTTCCTGTCTTCAAAATGCTGATTTTATGAGAGAGACATTTCTAAAGGACTCTGCTGCCTTCCATGTTTTATTGAAAGGCAAATAACATTCTTTTGAAATGTCTTTTTATAAAAACTTGTCTCATCAGCCTAAATTTTTGTTTCCCACACGAGTTTTTGTCCTTTATTAATATTATAGGCAAACATCTCGATTTGCTGCTCCAGAAACTTATAAAAAAAGAAACATTAACTTTTTTAATATCCAGCATCTTCAGAAATTACAAATAAACCAAAAAGACCATATATATGTGAACTTTTGTCACCAAGTCCAAGGGTTGTTGGAAAAATTGCTAAAGACATCTCAAAGTAGACAAGATAAACACAGGAAACCTGCAGGATCTCAGAAACACTGGGAATTGATACACGTACTCCAATCCAAGCCATTCATTGTTTTAGCTTGGAATATGACTTCTGTTTTATCACTGTACATATTTCTAATTCCACATAATTTTCTTAGTGCTAGTATGATTCATCCAATTCAAGAAAGGAAAAAAAAAACACACCACTATCTCCTGGAGAACTCCTGTGACTTCTTTTGATAATGTACATTTTATCAAACTCACACTGTCCACTGCAGTTCAATGCCTTCTGCTCTAACTGGCTTCACTGAGGTGAGCAACAATGAGGTGTGAACAGTTTTTGCTGCAAATGTATAAACAGGGAAGAACAAAAATGCATCTGCTCTGCTACTGATGGCTTTGAACCTCAATAGATTACTCCACAACCTCTGGCAGTGTACAATTACAACAAAAGCATCCTGCTGACATTGCACATGCTTCAACACCACTTTCAGAATGGGGTGCTCTGCACAGTCCTGTTTTTCCAAACTTGATGGATGAACTCAAGTCATTGAGCAGGTTTCAGCAATGCAAAGTTTGAATCAGGGACAGATTTAGCAGAGGCACCAGCAATACAGAAGGAGCGTGAAGCCAACAAACACAGCAGTAAAGCACTACTGAAACTCCTGAGGCAATGACTTAATCTGGAAGATGTGGGGTGAGACTGCCCTGTTCCAGGAACAACAGTAAAACAGGATTTAAGACAACTGGAAAGAAGGCTGGCCTGAAGGTGTAAGGGCACTCTATAGAGCAGAATGTTGTAGTAGTCATGTTTCACTGCCCTGGCAAAAGACAAGGTCTCTTCAGCAGGTACGGCTCTGAATAGGAAAAACTCTTGATGCGAACACTAGGAAACAATTACAGTACTATGACTTGGGTTGGAAGGGACCTTAAAAATCATCTACTTCCAACTAGATGTCCACTGCAGGGACACCTACTCCATGGGCAGGGATATTACCCATTAGATCAGGTTGCTCAGGGTCCCATCCAACATGGCCTCGAGCACTTCCAGGGATAGGGCATCCGCAATTTTCCAGGCAACCTGTGCCTCACCACCCTTCAAGTAAAGAACTTCTTTCTAACATCTAATTTACATCTCTCCCCTTTAAAACTGTTCTCCCTCATCCTATCACTATCTACCCACATAAAAAGTCACTCCTTTTTTATAAGCCCTGTTTAAGTACTGGAAGGCCACAACAAGGCTTCCCTGGAGCCTTCTGCTCTCAATGCTGAACAACCTCAGCTCTCTCAGCCTGTCTTCACAGGAGAGGTGCTCCAGGTCTCTGATCATCTTTGTGGCTTCCTCCGGATCTGCTCTAACAAGTCCAGATCCTTCTTATGCTGGGGACTACAGAACTGGAAACAGATGGGGTCTCACAAACACAGAGTAGAAGGAAAGAATCATCTCCCTTGACTTCTCTTGACACAGCCTAGGATGCCATCTCACGCTGTTGGCTCATGTCCAGTTTTTTCATCCACCAGAGCACCCAAGTCCTTCTCCACAGTGGTGCTCTGAATGAGTTCTTCTTTAAGTTATTATTTATTATTTGAATAAACTAAGAAGAACTTGATCTCTGAAAGCACTGCTCTGTCTTGCTGCAAAGACCCTTCTTCCCCATGATGGACCTGACCTGCTTCATCTGGCAACTCTGCAATACAATTTAGTTGCTTTAGGACAACAGGCCTGGCCTGGAGAAGGGCAACAAGTAAAAGATGTCAAAACAAAACAGAGAAAGAACACAGGAACTCCACTGAAGCATTTTTCAAATCACCCCAGTTGCACAAGATTAAACCTGGCCCTATGGACTTGCCATCATTATTGCTCACTCCAACCACACCAGTGAGCTGGCATCACACCAAGAGTGATCAACCATGTCAAAAATTGTTTTAATTTCATAAAACAGAATGAACAAGGTTTCCCACAAAGCTAATTAGCCCACACTTTATTGCAAAAATACATTCCCCAGAGCTCACTTGCTTGGCCTGGGAGAGAAGGTCTCTGGGTCTAGAAGAGGCAGAAATCAGATCAGGTGTTTAATGACCACAACAGCAATGGAGAACTACACAAGATTTAGGTAATCCTGCTTAGGCTAAACTGTCAAGCACAAATCTTAAGATGCCTGCTTGTCTCTCTGAATGAGCAGAATTGTTACATGTCCCAAATCTCAAATTTACATGGGCAATGAAGGCAGCTAAATAGACAATCACAGAGTTTACTTCCAAAATGTTATGGTTCTGAGTAGACAAAACAAGGAAAAAAGTAAGCTCCTATTCACGGAGAGTTAAAAATTTCTAAAACTGGCATTAGAAGCACTTTGTTAAAAGAATTCTCTTCAAGGGTTCATTAATTTGTGTTTTCTACCAAAATATGCTTCTCAGCATTTAATTCCACCCATCACTCCTCTATTCAGACTATATTATTGGAGTATTATCAATATTACAAAAGGTTAGGAAATGCCAGAAGTTGGGTAGTCTACATAATCTACTTCAGTACAGCATAACCATACATTTTACAATGGAGTAAGTGTTCATGGGATGACATAATTATTTTAAATATTGGCCTGAACGGAGCATTTTGGGAAACATTACCATTCGCATTTGTACCAGCACATCTGTACAAATCTCAGAGTATAAATAAAACAATAATGCATTAAAGAGCAATGCTGTGGGGGTGAAGTAAATCCGAAGTCTAAATGTAACTGCAGCTTTGGACTCAATACGTAAATCAGGCAAGGAGATGAAGAAAGTGACTCATCAACAGCAGATTGCCTGATTATCCCAAAACTGTCTGAACTTCAAGGCAAGGGGAAGGCATTCCCAAGGATGTGAACAGGGGATTATTCTTCCTATCTGAACCTGTGCAGACTAGAATTTCTCAATATACAAAAGGATTATAACAAATTCGTTCCACAACCAGCTGTAGAAACCCCACCTCCTGTACAACTTCTCAGAACAACTGGCTTTTAATCCACCAGCTGCATTCAAGCCTCATCACTGTTAGCAGTAGGAGACATGCTGCTCTTAAAACTGGTTTGATGTATTTAAACATATTTACATTATAAAAATATTTTATTTTTAACATGTGGCAAGTCTGAATACTGACCAAAGTCAGATTCATCCGTATTCTCATATCATGTTCTTCCTGTACTTCAAGTATTCATCACATATGATGCTTGCTTCTTGAAAGACAAAATATATATTTGCAAGTGTATATATACATACACACACATTTACAAATCACACACATACACACACATTTAAATCACAACAGCTGTATTTGACAACACAGCTCAACCAATCTAATGGTTAGTCTGCTTAAGCTGAATACTCAAGGCTTTATGTTCTCACTAAGCACATTAGTGACACTGACCTAAGACCCGCCTCCTGAGATGGAAGTGACAGAAAGCAGCTCACAGTCACTGCCTGCCCTACGGGCACCAGAAGCTGCCTGGCTTGAATCCCAGCAGTATTGTCAAGCCCAGCATGCCAGTTCAAGAAGGAAGTGAGATTCAGACCTGTCTTAACCAGAGGTTCAATCTCACAAATGTGGTACAGTTTCACCAAAAACCCAACGCATTCCCCACAAATGTGGGTGTGGGTGCCCCACTGGCTTCTGGGGGCCCACGGGTCACTGCAGGCAGTGGAGGTGGCTCAGAGCAAGCCTACAGCAGATGACTGAGGTATGCATTGGATCCAGGACCTGGGGTGCAAGTCACAAAATTATTCCATTTTCATCTCTTCACTGCTGGCTCGCCTCGACACCCATTCAGATTGGAGGGCTATTTTTTCTTTTGCCAACTAAACATAGCAAAAGCCTGCATTCTCCAGGGACTGGAGCTCCAGCACCAGCTCCAAATCAGTCTGTGCATCTCAAAGAACAACCCCAGCATGGAAACAGGCATGCTCACTTGTCCTTCTGCCTGAGCCCTGCTGGGTGCCACAGCCCAGGGAGAGAGACGGTGTCCAAACACACTGAGGTTCTCAAAAGCCTCACACCGCTCTCAACTCCAGCCAGAGCAGTCGCTTCCACACGTAAGAGGCACTAACTGCTGAAGATGAGCCACTGCCTTGGCAAAACTAAACATTTCTGGAGGAAATGCTGAGCATGCACCAGGATTAGCTCTACCCAGAGACAGCACACCACAGGGCGTACTTTTCTTTGTCCGATGAATGTACTACAGTATTACTAATTTATGATGAAGCCACTTTGCATGCTGCTGGCAACGAAACAGTAGGAGCCACATTATGTATCACTGCTTTGGAGGCTTGGTTTTATACACCTTATTCTGCAGAAAGGCAATCACTGTTTCAAATTTCTTACCATGGGACACAAGGACACCAAGAAAAAACCCTAAGTTTCTGGTGGGAAGTGGGCAGGTTCAGGGACAGATGTGAAGGGATCCCACAACCACAGATGCAATGCTGTCAAGGAGAAATATGGTCCTACACAGCGAAAATCTGACTTTACTTTGGTGTAAGTAGAGGATGGTCAAAGTTGTTATCCAGGAATTACAGCAGTACAACTCCAAGACCTCATGGCTCAGGCCTACTACAAGGAATCTGCAAGGTATAATCTCACCAACATACCAAGCCTCTGGTACAACCAGAGAGACATACAGTAAGGCTTACAGGTGGACTTTTTACTGCACTGCAGCAAAAATACATGTCTGGGAGGAACTCAGCTCTGTGACTACTCAGGAAAGGCAACAGGGATACACACCAGGCATGCACATCTCTCTTCCTGATGTAACTTTGTCCACCTGTTTTAATGTCCCCTCTCTGGGCCAGTGCCTGAATTTGCAATACCTGTCTTCCACACTTCTACACAATGTCATGTCCAGCAGTGCCCAGCCAGCTCCAGGGGAGCCTGGATGGATGGAGAACACCTTCACAGAGGAAAGCACTTTGTAATTGAGACACAAGAGCAGTATAAGCCTGCCATCAGTAATGATACATTTAACGCAGTTAAATCTATGAACCACAAAACAACTGACACTAAGGCAAGGAGATGAAGCATTAGGGCACTAAAAGGCTTCATCCTCCCTTTGGCATCTGTAATAACTGAAGGTGGAAAAATGAACCAAAAAAAATGTTAATTTACAGGCTGCCTGTATCATGTTTGGAAGGCTATGACTGCAGATGGGTATAATTGGTGAAGACCACACTTCTTGGAAGGCAGAGATTTAATTTCTAAACCAAATCACTTAAATCTGCTAATTACTGAGTGCTAAAATTGTTCTCAGGAGACATTAAAAATTATTTGAAGAACTTTATGTACACATATTGCTGCTGATCTTTGATCAAGAGGTGAAAGAAAAGGCAGGTAAATGCATTCAATTTCAAAAATCACACTTTTTTTCAAGAAAAAGCATAAATGCAAAACTTAAGTGTAGCAAGGACTTAAATGCATACTAGAAAGTAATCTATTGGGAGAAAGCCTTGTGCCTGCTAAGGCTGAAAATGCAGCATCCAAGATGCATGTCCATCTGATGCCTCTATGCCCAAACTGGAAAGGGCACTTAAAAAGGACTGAAATGTAAAGCAGAGAGGAAATCACAGGTATCATTTTCAAAGCTGTCAGTAAAATGCAGAAAGTACCAGAAACATTCTATTTTCCATTCATATACATACTTCAGCTTCTCAGGATATTGTGACTAATACTGTACACAATCAGCTGGCAGCATTGTCAACAAAATATATCAAAAAGAGTATCCTGTGTTACAGGAAAGGCAATGATCCATACCACTCACACATAATTAAAATCAGTAAGAGTAAGAAAACAATATTCTGGATTCACCACAAACACTAGATTCATTCCTCTATGCCCCCCAAACTAGACATATATTCAGCCACCTTGATCTTTTGGTGTTCATTAACAAGGCTGCTCTTATACAGAAGTCACATTGAACAGGGGAGCCCCCCACTGCTGCTTCCTTCTACAAAGCTGCAGTCAAAGGGCCTGACTTTACCTTGCTTACATAGCACAACTTTTCAAGGGAATTATCCCTGGCTCATACCACCACACACATAAAGGAGCAGCAGTTTCCTAGAATGAAGAGAGTTGTGAAGTTAATAATTGGGTACCCAAGATTTCTGCTAGAGAAAAGATGCATTCATGTGGAGGCCCAAGCTCAGGGACACATCTGACAGCACAAGAACACAGCCAGCTTTGCCATGCAAGCTTACCAATACAGGTGCTCCTCCACCATTTTGGTCACAGCTCTGGAAACAGCCCTTTCATGTGGGCCAAGGTGTTTATTTAAATTCACTCCAAGTTTCTCTTCCAAAAAGTCAATAATGAACTCGGTGCCAGATACCTTCTTGTGATTGTATTCAATCCAAGGCATTTTCCCTTGAGGGGAAAGTTTTCCATCAAAATAGTTCTAAGGAAAAAAAATCAAGTAAATAAACAAATATACAGACAAAAAAAAAGCCCTTCAGGTTCTGTTTCAATGAGAATAAATATTTTTAAATAATTTTCTGTTTTTAAAGAAACAAATCTACAAATCCAACAAATTTATTTTTTTTTTAATTAACACTCTAGAGTAGCAGTGGCTATTCAATCACAGCAGCAGCTTTACCCTACAAAACACTTCAGATAAAATTATTTCCAGGCACTGCAAGATGTTCCATGCCTTTATGCTGAATGCCATGTAATATAATATAACTTAAATTCTATTATTTATTATTTAAATACCTGGGTTATTTAAGGGTTGGAGATGCTCAGATTCCCCAGAAGACTTGGCCTCGTTATTCTACACAAGTTTTAAATTACAGGACTCACAACTAAATTCAGTTCCTTCACATACCTGTACTTTTCATGTTAAAAGTACCTTAAAAAAATAAATTCACTACCCAACTCGGACAGCTGCATTGCCTCCACAGACAAAACACACACCATCACAAGTGTATACGAAAGGCTTAGCATTCCCTTCTGAGCAGAAGGGAAATCTGCTTTCAGCAGCTTCAAAACTTAACAAATCCCAGACATTTACACTCCACTTGCAACTGGGTCTCCCAAGAGCCCAGCACAGTAGAGCAAGCACTACTGCACTGCTGAATACTGCTACACCTGCTCAGCACAGCACCACACAGAAGATGGAATGTGTTTTTCCCATGACAAGGTGAAACACACAGATTAGAGAATTTCCATCTCATGTAACAAGCATGAGAGGAAGTGCTGGCTGCCAAAACACGATCAGACTTTGGTCTTCAATTCTCTTACTCCTGAGGGCAGAGACACAAGCCACAACCTTTTTCTCTTTCTGTGACTCCCATCCTTGTATCCTGTTATTTAGTGAATGAAAATTCCTAGTATGGAAAACTGAACAGTAAAGGCTCCACACTCAATCTCTGGCAGTCACCCCAAACATTTCAGGACCTAGCTCCTAATTGCTGGAGGTTTAGGGTTTGGAGTTCTGGATTGATCTGTTTGGGTCTCAAGTATCCTGAGTATTCCCTTCTTGAATCCACTTAAGATGGATTAAGGTGCTCTGGCAGCAAGGAGCACACACCAGAACACGCCTCCGCTCGGTCTGGGAGCACCAGTATCCTGGCTGCCACTCCAAATGCAGATGTGCAATGCACTAGGATCAAGCTGCCATTCCCAAAGGCTCTTCCCTTCCGGATGAAAACAAACGCGTAACGCTTCTGGGAAACAATGCCTGCTGGCTGTAGTCTCTTCCAGGGTTTGTGCCCAAACAAACAGCACGGTAGGGACGCTGGATGATGTCATGTCTCACCGACCACACCCCTGCGTGGGTGAATAAAGCACCTGAATCCCTCCCACCTGCACGTGTGGGTGACACGGGGGCCAATTCCATGGCACAAGCTCTAAAGCTGCTGAATGTCTGAAACTGAAAGGAGAGCCCTGCCCTGTCCTTCCACCTCCCTAGGCTTTTCCTTCATCAAAAATTGTCTATCAGCACTGAAACTAACTGACACATTTACATAATTTTTCACTATGACTTTACTACAGAAGCACAAGGTTTTCCTGGAACTACACAGAGTGTTTCCAAGATCCTGAGCATTGCTGGCTTAATCTTCATTAAGCCCTTCCATTAAGGTATTTCTCTTCTTGTGCACAAACACTGGTGATTGGCAGAAGCTACTAGACTCGAAGACGTGTATATTACATCTTACAATTACTGTAGCCCATACCATTTGCAACCCAGAAAAAAGCAAGTTGTTTATTACTCAGCTTCTTCAAGCACATATTTCTAATACATATAAACACATTGCCTAAAAAGATTATGGTGTTTCATTACATACGGTTCATCAAACAAAACAGGAAATACCTTTCAGTGACCTGAGAAAAACCTTAGTCTCTTGAGAAATCTATTATACTGTTCTTATATCCACTGTTCCCAAACAGACATTTTTAGGCTTGAAATCTCTGTATCCTTACAGCTGATACTAACTGCTATCAAATATTTATCAATTTTCCACTCAAAAATTGTTCCAGCTGCTAAGCAGGAAAAAGCTATGGTATTATTAAAAACCAAAGGCAAACCAAAAGAATACCCCTTTTCATTCACAGTACATTAAGTGCCTGCAGAGCAACAATAACAATAGCTCTACAGAACCTCATTTATAAGAAATTTATAAAAAGAATGGCACAAGGTATTTCTAGGGTAATTCTACAGTACTATGGCGAATAAATTAGATTTCATATTTTGAATTACTCCTGTTTATGATTTTATGTTTACTCATGTCTTTTCCTAAGGAGGCTGCCATTTTCACAGACCTGGCATGAAAACAGCACATTCCTGCTGTGCTAATTATTTATCAGATTACATAAAGGCTCAGCTCTTCATATTCTTGAAGAAATCAAGAAATACCCAAAAGATCTTGATGAGCACAGAGACAAGGGCACTTTCAAAGCAAGCTGTACCAAGAAAAGCATCAAATGTTTTGCAAACCCAGCTAGGGATTATGACAGCCCAGCTGGGGTGGGGCTGCCCAAATCATTTTTCATGGAAACTCACACATAGAGAGGCAGACTCAAGAAAACATAAGCACATGACAACAGCGCATGTGCTGGGAGAAATTCAGGTGAGAGTAAGGTAGGAATATGTCACTCCAACCCTCAAGTGCCATTAAAGCATGTTGTGTAACACAAAGCACAATACTCAACAGTCTGATGCACTACAATAAACACAAGGAATCACAAGTGTAAAAGCAGTCTGAGCATCTCACTGTCTTCTCTTCACTCCATTTCATAACCCTCCCTTCAAAGCAGTCCCTCCCCAGCAAGGTGATGACCACAGCAGGTCTACCGGGATGAGCACCAGCTGCCACCTGCAGTGCTTCTCCACCATGGACCCTGACAGTGTGCAGGGAAGCAAGGTGTTTCCCTCTGGATGCTGCTGTATCCCCCTACACGCCCACCCTGCTGCCTGCCAGGACACCATCAGGTGCCTCTGTCACCTACAGCATCCTAAGGGTAACACAGTCATGAGGAAACAAAATAAAAGTCTACAGGCAGAGTATAAGAAACTCCAGGCAAGAACAGTGCCCCCTTTCAGCTCCCCTCCTGCTCAATCCCACAGCAGCATCTATACTTTCCTCCACCTGCCAGAGCCCAATGCAGCGCCATACTCCTAACACAAGGACAGAAACGACATCTGCTTCTTCCAGAAAAAAAGAGCTGTGTCCTCAGCTCATAAGCTCAGCTCCACCACACTTACCTCTAAAACCCTTCAGAGGGTCAGTAACCCCACAAGCACTCTAAGCCCATGAAAGCCATCATGGCTAAAAGCGCCAACCTGGTGCTCCCAGCACCCGCAGGATCCAATCCTGCAAAATGGCACACAGATCATATGGCGAACCAAGCTGAGATAAAACCAAATAAACTAAAACAACATGGCTCTAGCTAAGTCAGCTCTGATCAGCCTGAGCTGCCACAGAAAAGCATGTGCAGGAAGGGACAAGAGGAAGCAGCTGAAGGTAGGAATGTTGATTTTGATGCTCTTGTCAGTTTAGTCTACTCACAGCTAGGGATAGAGAGACATGCAACACCAAAAAGCAATGATGACCTTCAGTACAAAAAATAAAGAGGGGAGGATAACCCTCTGGAAATTCCCCTATCTGAAAAGCTGTGTGATTTCTGACCAGCATGAGCTCTTTAAACAACTCCATCCTGAATCACACAAATGCTGTGCTATTTCAGAAGTGACCATATCCTGTCACAACCATCTTTAATAATGCAGCTTGCTTTGCTCCACCAGAGCAAATGTGACCATCACAAACCTTTGAATTGCATCAGCTGCCATTAGAAAGAAAACAGATCTCACCAAGAGAGTCATTCCCTCAAACATGCAATTTCTACCCAAATTATTTTGAGAAAAGTAATGAGCACAAAGTCCCCTGGCTCCAAGGACATGTTCCAGCCGCAGAATCTTGCAAGTTCTGTAAACCAAACTGAGGAAAATACATCCCACAGGATGAAAGTCTTCCTCTCTAGTACTCCCAAGTATCTGATTCAAGTACCACTGAATTGTAAGAAAACATTAAACTCAGGCTTTTAAAGAATTGAGCAAAATGTATTGATTAGACTTTCTTTCTCTTTCAATGCAAACGAGTTTAACCACATATGAAGCTAAATATCAATGGTAAATGTGTTTTTAAAAAAGCTGTAAAGGGCTGGTTTTCAGCTGTACAACATTTGACTTACACAAAACATTCTCCCTAACACCTTGGTATGGAGTAAAATGCCAAACTTACATTACTTGAGAAAAAACAGAGGGAGAAGAAAAAAGGGAAAAAAAAACCCAAACATTTCTTCTACCTTAGACCTTAGTTATATAATCATCACTGTTTTATCATCTTAAAGGCATTCACTGCTTAACACACACAAAAAGAGAAAACCATCCCATGTCTCAAAGAGCCTGTGTGCTGTACAGCTTGCCAACACCACAACAAGGTGTGTGCCACACTTGCAGTGTCCCAACTCGACCTCGATGCCAAGGGGCAAGACTGTGAGATTCAAGTGTCCGCTCTCACAGCTTTCATCTGCTGGAGTAGCTCAGGCTTCATTTCCTGCAGGAAGATGGCATGGGATGCACTCAACCACAATCAAGGAGCAGTATTCATGACCTCTAAAAGCAATCCTGTCTCACTTCATCGGGGAGGAAGCATCAGCCATGGGAGATGAAGCAAAAGGTAAGCATTTCTTCCCAGGAAAGCTTCAGAGATAAGGCTTCCAGAAAAACAAGAACCTGCAGCTGTCTAATCTTTACATCTTTAGCATGGTGGAATTCAAGGATCAAACGGTGTTCTGCTTTAGTTTTGGGGTGTTATTTAGTGTTATATAAACGCCAGAGTATTCTCCCACTTCAGCATTTCCAGTCAAGTTAACTTTTAACATTGATTTAGTTTTGCCAGTTAAATCTACAGCTGTTCCAGATAATCTTATTCAAGTCAGGTATTTCAAGGTTATACACCAAATTTAATTGGAGACATAAAAGTGTTGGCATGCCCACCTAGCTGTAGGTGTATGTTTACACCTCCCTGGGTGAGACAGACTGGGGGGACGAGAGGCAGGATGCCTATGTGCCATTTCACGCAATTACAGAGAGCTGCAAGGCAAAGGCAAGCTGCACCACGTACCTGGTAGGGTAAATCAGCCATCCTCAAGTACGTTTCCATTTTTAGGCAGAACGGGGATAAACTCGGAACGCCATTCCTAGGCCTTGAAAACTGATGCAGTATGATAGCATCTTTCGAATCGAGCTCTTCCTCTTTCCTGTGAAAAAAAAAAATAAACCAGAATTAAAAAAAAAAAAATGACAGGTGCATGATACATCAGTACATTAAACAGACAAAGGAGAAGCCCTGGCAATGCACTCGTCAACCCTTAAGGGGCTGCTGCAGGTTTTGGTTGCCCGGGTCCGGAGGCAGCGAGAGGGCCCAGGCTGGGCCACCTGTGGGGGCGAGCGCAGGGATCGCCGCGGAGCCGCCTCCTGCGCTGCTGCAAAGGGCGAATGGGGGAAAACTGGGGGAAGGGAGGGAAAAGAAAGGTAAATGGCAAAAACACGGTGAAGGAGAGACCCCAACCCGCCGGACCTCGCCAACCTGACCCTGCAGGTGTAAGCGGCTCCGAGCGCCGCCCCGGCCCCGCGGGGAGCGCCTTTGTCTGGCAGCGCCGCAGCCCCCGCGCCGCTCCCGCCCGGCAGCCCCGCAGCCTCACCGTATGGCCAGCAGCTCGTGGAGCAGGTACGCGGCGGCGGCC
>JANPWX010000096.1:1203069-1221812 GCA_024734555.1 Trochalopteron elliotii
CGCCCTCAATTCTGGACAGCAGCTGCCGGGCCCGGGGGACTCCATAAGGGCAGGGCAGGACACACCCGGCCCGGCCCACCCCAGCCCCGCCTTGCCGCCCTGGGCGGCTCCGGCGGCTCCCTCGGCCGGCGCTGCGCGGCTGCGCGACCGGGCTGGGAAGGGAGGGGATGGGGAGGAGAAGGAGGGGATGGGGTGGACCGGGCCGGGTGTGTCCTGCCCTGCCCTTATGGAGTCCCCCGGGCCCGGCAGCTGCTGTCCAGAATTGAGGGCGAGAAGCCGCCGTGCCACGCTGGGGGCTTGCTTGCGAGCCTGCCCTGTTAAAATGCCCGCGGTCGGAGCATCGCCGCGCTGCTCCTGGAGGAACAGAACAGCCTCGTGTTCGCACAGTATTTGGGGCAAAAAAAGCCAGCCCCGCTCCGCACCCCGGTGCCTGTCCGCAGCTGAGCATTGCCACACTGTGTCTGTCAATGCCGCCGCGATTTTCTTCTCATTGTTCTGATGCTCGATGAGGTGGATGAGGAAAACACTGTGAGCAGAAAGGAAAGCAAAATGGCTTCAAGGCAAATCCCTTGGCCCACAAGGTCGTGAGATTTTAGTGGCACTGAGGGTCCCAGCATTCCCTGGCCTCCGGCCTCCCTGCTGCAGTAGGATCTTTGTGTACCCCATGATGGCATGAGCAGGGCTTCATCTACGTTCTGCCAAATACCCTCGGCTCTGCATACATATCACACCAACCCTAAAACAGTGCCCTTTGTCTTTTGAGTAATACCACTGCCTAAATAGTCCTTTGTCAAATGCTGCGGTGTGTACATAGCTGTTCCAAAATGTTCCCACAAGTTGGATATTTTATTATGCCATCAGGCAAGAGAAATCCTTACCTTATCCTTACCACAAATGGACCAACTTTCAGTGTCCAGGAGGGATGGACGAAGTCTGTGACTTTGATGCTTTACCTCAAGATATGGGACATATGGGACAAAGGAGGTGAATGAGGAAGATGAGGTCCCTGAGCAAACTCATGAAGTTCAGAACCATATAGTGACTTCTCCTAGTGCCAGCAATGGCCAGTTCTGCATTTAATTTTGCTGTGCAACATCAGTGAGAGAAACCTGAAGCTGTCAGGAGGCGTTTAGCTTGGATGTTAGGGGAAGGTTCTTCACCCAGAGGGTGTTTGAACACTCAAATAGGCTCCCCAGGGAAGTGGTCACAGCACCAAGCCTGACAGAATCCAAGAAGTTCTCAGGTGTGATTCTTGAAGTTGTCCTGTGCAGTCCCAGGAGCTGGACTTCTGTGACCCTTGTGGTCCTTTCCATCTCAGGACATTCTATGATTCTGTGATTCTATGAACTGTCTCTGCCTCCTGCCTGCTCTCACCAGTGAAGGCTGCTGTGCTCTGCAATTTTCCTGCAGTAGCTCCTTGCAGCATTTTGTTTTGTTCCACACTTTTAGCTTGTTGTTTACACATATTCAGTAGCCACAGGCTGCCATGCAAGTGTGTGTTTGATACTGTGCTGACATTCCACTCTCAGGAGTCAATGGGATCAGAGAGGTCATGGTACATCTCATTCCACATACAGGTTGTGCCCTCCAAAATGTGCTGCACTTCTTTGTACTCAGCCTTAGCAAGGTGCTGGCTGAGCAGCTTTTGGGCCATTCCACATAATAGGTGACGCACAGGTAATGAAACGAGAGTGGAAAGTGAGAGCAGCAGTCTTTCCATGCCACAGCTGATCATTCGCAGCATCCAGTTTTGTTAAATTCTTACGGCAGGGCAATGGAGAGACAAAGAATAAAAGTGCTTTTTCTTTGCTACAGCACCTGCAAATCTCAGGCTGAAGATTTGTTTCAAGTGGCAGACAGCCTAATAAATCTGGACTGTCACAGCCTGGTAGCTGGTCTCAACTTTCGTTCCTGCATGGGAATTGCTTGCTGTGTTACTGATAAGAGGGATCCAGTTACAGATGGGACCTAGTTTCTGTGAGGGCAGGGAGAGATCCTGGGCATCCACATCCCAGCTGCTGCCACTGCTTGACTTTCAGAGACAAATGAGCTATCCTGAAATCTGTGTTTCTATCAGTGGCTGGCACAAGTGGGGAAGATGTGGAGGAGAGGAGAGAGAGAAGGTCCCATTACAGACCCAGAAAAGTTAGGCAAACCTGGATGCATTACTGCAGTTTATCCTCTGAAAATGGATGCTGTTTTGGTAGTCTAGCTTATGCCTTGTTGCCCCAGGTTTCTTAGAGCAGGACTTCAGTCAGGTGTTTAAATTGCTCAGTAAGGGCACTGCTACCCTTCTTTTGGAGGAGGGCTTTATGCTGTGCCAATCTCATTTTGGCTGCAGTGTTGCCTGGAACCTGCAAGGGTCCAGAGCACAACGATGTTTCCTAGAACAGTGTGGGAAGCCTCAACAACAGAGCAGATGTACCTCATGGTATGTCAGATGTAGATCTGAACAGAAACCCCAGCAGCCTTGCTGTCCTGCTCATAAACAGGATTTTTAGAGGTTGATTATGACCTGTGTGGTGCTGACCAGACCTGGCCATTTAAAAGGTGTAGGTCCCAATGTCACATGTTGTTTGCCAGAGTTTAACAGCAAATAAAGAATATGGGTAGAGCACAAGTACCCTCATACCTGTCCCACATTAGGTCATCTCACCTAGTGATGCTCTGCCAGCTTTTCTTCCTTCAGGTTTCAAAGATTTCTGCCAGCAGGTATTGAATCCATTTGGCCTGGCAGTCTGGTAGTTAAGCTTATCTGCTGGCAAAACAGCAAAAAGCATGTCCTTAGCCTGCCTTTCCCTGGCTGTGGAAGAATGCAATGTCCATTCAGGCACTGTTGCCTGTGGCAAATGACTTGTATTGGAGAGGGCTATTAGCTGATAGCAGTGCCCGTGAACCCGAGTATTGTTTTCTGCTCCTATGCATTGCAGGTGCCACAGTCTGGGTGGTTCCTGAGATACGGTCTGATTTTCCCAAATTTGCCTCAAAGAAGCTCACAAGTGATGCCCACTGCACTGGCAGCTGCCTGGCTGTCTCGCTCAGGGAGGTGGGAATCCAGCTAGTTTAGCATGTTTGCTAAATTACCACTGTTCACTTTTGTGGGTGGGGAAAATTAGAGCTAAGTGATACACTTAAAGCCTGTCTGGCTGCAAACACACACCAAGTGCAGCACAGACTGGAACAGTCATCCCTCAGATACATCACACACAGCAAAACAAGGTCTAATACATTAAAGTACACTTCTATCTGTAATCTGTTCTAGTGCAGCTGCCTAAAGGAAGAGAGAGTAACAGAATAAAATAAGTAGGTTTTTCTAGTTAACATAATTCTAAACATGTTATATAACAAGGCAGATTTTTCTTCTGAAGTCTGCAATTTGATTTGGGGGCAAGAGGGCACTTACAATGTTACTAGATTCGGTACATTGACATAAAGACTCTTAATCTTCAGTACTTTTTTTTTTTTTTTCCTTGTAATGTCCTTGAGTTCGTTGCACATCTTTAAAAAACCCTGAGGTTACCATGGCAGGCTGCCCACGAAGGTGGCATCAGGTGTGGAAACTCAGTCTGAACCCAGTGGTAGTGATGGGACTTTGCAGAATGCCAGTGCACAAGCTGTCCCATTTGTGTTTTAGCTCAGAAGTAAGTAAGCTTTTCAAAAATCAGACCTCATGCTCTGAGCTCATGCTTACCACAGGTTTTACTTTCATGTACTGCTGCCAGCTGGGCAGTTTGAAGAGCAGAGTTTCACTCACCAGATCTCCCCTGGGGCTTTAAGAAAGGGCTACCCATTTTCCACTCACTTCCCGCACTGGTATCATCCTTGGCTCCTACTCACTGCCTCTCTCTTTTCCAAGTGCTCAAAGGTGGGGCAGCACGGAGCTTTGGACAGCTCCATGGGTCAGTGTGGGTTGGGTTTACAGGTTGTTCTGCCTGAAGTGAAAGCACCTTGCTGTGCCCTTGCACGGGAACTGGCTGTCCCCAGCTCAGGCTGGGCTCTCACTCCGTGTGCTGCCAGGTTCATCATCCAGTGGTATGGAAATGCTTTCCTTCTCTTTGAAATGGCCCAGACTTTCTGAGCCCTTCACTGCAGATGACATAATTTAATGGCTTTTGTGGTAAGGGCTGTGTTTATGAGAGGGTGAAAAAAAGCTTTTTCGTTGCCAGCAGGTTTCCAGGATCCTTCTAAAACAATCGCTGACTGCTGACTGCCAGGATTGGTTTTGTTGTAATATTAATGATGTCTCGGGGCAGCTTTAGTTTCATAAACATGTCTTTTTAATTATTCAGATAAAAATAGCCAAGGTATAGATGCAAAACAGTAATGCTGTGTTTCAGTTTGGATTTAGAAAAGGAGCTAATGATACTTTAATAACATATGAAGGTACAAATGCATAGAAAATGCAGAACATCAAGGATCTAAACTACTTCAGTGCTATATGGAAGTGTCTGTATGAAAGTCCACATTAAGTGCAATTCCAGCAGTTCTGCAGAGTTTACTTTGCACTTGCTGGTAAACAAAGCCACTTTTCAAGGCAACACATCTGAAGACTGCCCTGAGTGATGTAACTCAAGTTCCTTTCTTTTACGGGGAAAAAAAAAAAAGTTTTGCATGAAACCTCGTGCTTTCTGCAGGTGGAAGTACTCAGGCTGGTAGCTGAGTATAGCTGACTGCTACTCAGCTGGCAGACCTACAGTCTCACAATTCTTTAGTTGTTTTTAATTTTATTACTCTGTTTTTCAAGATTTTTGGACAACTGACAACCCTCACAATGTCATGGGGGCAGTTATATGATTTATAGTCAGGTCCTTCATATAAAACTTTCTCAATAGAAGAATAGTGGTGGGAACCTGCTACAGATTGCTTACCATAGCCTGGTACGGTGGTTCCCAGTCTTTGCCTGTTTATAAGTGCTGTCTGATTTACAGCATCCTCAGAAGAAGTAAGATTTGCAGTACGTACTGCTGTGACCTGGTTGGCATCTTAGTTCATGTTTAACTAACAACAGAGATGTATGAAGTTTTTTTGCAGATTTTCTTACACAGATTTCCTTTCTTTATCATATTTACTTTTTTCTAGAGATCTATGTGGTCTTCAGATTTTCCCATGCTAAGTAAGAATTGTTGTTTTCTGTGGGAAAATGTGTTGGTTCAATGCATCTGCCATAGATTTGCTTGTAACTAGCCTAATAGAGGTAAAAGCACTGGCTGCTGCAGACATTGCAAAATGGAGCAATGTACCATTAGGGGAAACAAACCCTGCCAATCCAGAGCAATAGGGCCACAAAATGGGAAGAGGAGAGCATTCCAGCATGACGCATTTGTCTGCAAATAAGCTCTCAGCTGAAAGCAGTGGGAGGGAAATGAGAAGGGATGAGAACAGGAAGGAGGACAGACCCTTCCAGAGGCCAAGGCTGTGCTTTTCATCTCCCAAGAGCTCTGGAAATAAAGAGAGATGGGAGAGACAGTGGCAGAGCCAATGGCCTGCAGTCTGCATCCTCCAAGGTGAACTGTTGAGCACTGTAGAAGGTAGGAGGATTTTAGTTTATTATAAATTTGGTTCTGGAAAAAAATGCTTGTTAAGTAATCCTGTTGAGAGAAGCTTTTTTGTTCAAGCTATTCAAGCTATTGAATCCACAGATTCAATAGGGAGATTCAATAAGGGAGATTTGCTGTACAACCCACATGGGAATGCTGTCCTGCCTAGACAGGCCAGGTAAAGTTTCTTTCATTACTTGCCCTGAAGTTTTTCAGCCTGCGTAGCTTCCTCCCTTAGTTATCCTTTCAAGGGACATCATCTCATCTGACAATACCTTCAGAAATTTTGGTGTCTTCATCTGGGGTCTCACAGGTTTCTCCAGAGTTCTTCATCTTCAGCCATAGCAGTGTGACCCAAATCCCATCCTGCATAGATGTACTTCTTAGCAGACATCTTTGGTTGGCAGCTTTGGCAGGACTTTTCTTACTGTGGTGTACTGAGAAATGCTGTTCTCGTGATTCTAAATATAAGGGGTCATTTTTCCTGGCTACAGGACAGAGGCCTCTGGACAAGTCCATGATCATAGAACCACCTCAGTATTCCAAAGCTTTGTGCACTTGAGAGGTTAGATGGTTTTGGTGCTAGGATTGGGAGGGCTGAGAGGAGGGTAATCAACACGTACCTCTCTTTGACATAGAAAGACAATCTGGTAGCGCTTCGTTTAGAAAGAACATAGGGGTTTACTGGTTTTTAACATCCCTGAGTGTGGGAGAGACACAGTGCTCAGTGTTCCTGGAACAATGGCAAGCACTGGGTGGCTGTGGACATGCCCATCCAGGTCAGGACCTCCTCAGTTACAGCTGAGATCCCCAGCACAAGCAGGGAGCACCCTGAAGGGGGCCCCCAGGGGAAGACAGGTCCCATCAGTTTTGTAAAGCATAACTTGGAGGTGGATCAAGGAAGCCAAGGTGCTGAGCTGCTGCTTCTGCAACAGCTGGAAGGCAAGGCTGGAAATTAAACCCTGTGTTTCAGTGCTTCATCACAGGGCATTTGAGGTAAATCTGCTAATTTGCGTTTGAGTTGGATACATCCTTCTGAGGTATCCTTTATTGTATGTTTGGTTTACTTTAATTATTTTATGTCTGCAGGTTGTATTTGCATACTGTAACTCAGGAAAATAAACACTGTATCATTTTCTCTATCTTCTACTATTGTAAGTTTTTATAATACAACTACCATGCAAGGCAATGTTAGCAATTCAATCTCCAAGTTGTTTTGGGATTGTTTTTTGGTTTTGTTTGTCTGGGTTTTTTTTAACATACCTCATGAGAATGCAACAGAGATTTCAGATTTATTAATGGAACACTAATGGTCTTCACAATCCTTTTAAAAAGAAAAAAATATTATATCTTTTTAGAACAAGTGAATATTGATCACATTGCTGGAGTGACTCCATGAGGGAATATAAGCACAATAAAATGGAGATCAAAGTATATATCCTGAATCCCTAATGCACTGAGAGGTGGCTGTGCAATTAATGCTTGTGTAAGTCAAGACAGGTCAGGTGATTTTACAGTCTAAGTGAAATCCCAGCCCTTCTAGCTAGAATATAACATGACATTTTATATTGCTTCAGTGGAACACATGTCGATAAAAATAAGGTTTACTGTCAGCACAAACTTTAAGTGATCAGAATTTTGTCCTATAACCTGGAGAGCACCATGAAGGAGAGATCTGTCTGCAACTCATGATTAGGAAGTCACCATCTTTACTTCTAGGAGCTCAGCAAGGGTGTAGGCATTTGGAATGAGGCACTGGAGGTTAACGTGCAAAAGCAAGTGGGAGGCTGTGAACACCTGAACTTCTATGCTTCAGTCTGACACAGAGCCACTCTCCCAACCATCAGTAGCTCCTTTTCAAAGGCACACTAGAACCAGACTGCCCTCTATACCTCTACTTCACATTTCTCCTCTCCATCAGAATCATACTTATCTCCCAGGCATTGCTCATACTCCTTCTATTTCTGGCTTTCCAATGCTCTCCCCCATTCCAGGTACTCCTGGGCACCTCTCAAACCCCTTCAAATACAGTATCGGCACCCACACAGTAATTCATGTTCTGTCTCACTTTTTCTCCTCCAGTCTGCTTCATCAGGCTGTCTAATTGCAGACACTGAGTCTTCCGACTTCTGAACTTCTAGACTGCATGGATTTACTCCTTTCAAGCATTTATTAAAAGTGTATGGAAAATAAGTTTGTTTGTTTGTTGCCTTTTTTTTAATTAAAGCTGAGATTTCAACCAAGTGAAAAACTTCAGAAGCCATTTTAAGAAAAACTTCCAACAAGATATTCATTATTCTTATCTCAACTCACAACCACTGCACAATTCATTTCCCACTCCTTTCTCTCTCTTTTTTTCCATCCCCGGGGAACCTGACACAAGGTGTTAGTGGAAATGTAAGGAAAGAAATTGGCAAGTCCTGCAAAAATGGCCATGAAATGTCACAGGACCACAAAGGAACAATAGGCAATAAGATAGTATAATGGGAATGAAGGAAGCTTCAAGCTGTATTTTTATTTAAAAAGGAGATTAAATGCAGATGTCCTCTGAGGCTCTCATATTACTCCAGTTGGGCTTGAGCACAATTAATATTTCAATTTTTATCTGAATGTGCTGTTCCACAAGACAGCCTGAGCCAACCTAAAAGCCTATTGCCCCTCAAGGAGCTGTTCTGTCCCATCCTCTCCCTGTCCATTTACTCCCAGTGCTTACCTCCCAAATGGCACTACTCCTCCACAATGGGAAAATTCAGCTCCCTGAGCAGCACAACCACCAGCAGCATCCCAGGGAAACATAATAAAAAAAGGAAAGAAAGCAAAAAAAATATTTACACCTCAGACAAGAATCAATCTGAGCAAAGAGCTGGGAGTGGGACCATGTGGAGCAATGTGGGAGAGATGAAACAACAGAACAAGCCAAACCACAGCTGAACAGCCGAGACCACCCAGAACACCATTGTTTGCTCTGCCGGATTTTTTTTTTAATTATTAATTTATTTTTTTAGGATCAGCTTCTTACTCTGATTTGTTTTGTTGCGGGAATAAATGGCTGGTAACAGGAGAGTCAAGCATATACAACTAGAAATAAACACAGAGGCTGACAAATACAGTTTTTTCCCTATCTCAAGGCAAGAATCGCCTTTTGCCTCACCCCTACTTATGGGTGCATGCCTGCTGCAATAACATTGCTTTTTTCATCTCCCACCACCACTATTCCTGTAAGACTGAAGCTATGGCTCCATAAACATGAACAAGTGTAAACATGAACAAGCTGAGAGACAAAAGATTCGAAAATTTATTTGATTTAAATTCTGTCCATTTCAATAGCATCTATGAAATTTCTGCAGCAGCTGGGCTAAGAGAAGTGTGAAAACGTCATTGGTTTTCTATGCACAGATTTTAAGAAAAAGGTTTCTGGAGCACAAGTGCACAGTACAGATTCACTGCACAGTACTGAATTTGGTTACACTGCCAGTTACACATTTATGAAAAAGGTAGGGATGTAAAACACCAAAACCAGTTCACAAGTGTAGGATATTTTTGTACTGTTTCTTATCTCATTAAAATGATTTCTACCGCATTCTATTATTTCTGTATTAAAACAAGGTTGTTTTAAACAGAGGGATGAAATATAGCTGGAATAGTTAGGATAATCCCCAGAAGAAAACTGAGGGGTAAGGACTGGGGATGGAACATATCAGGACATCTGGAGACATACTAAAGGTACAAGGAGTTGTTCAAGCAGTCCCAACTCATTTGTCCACACTGCTCCCGAAACTCTCCCTGACTGACAGGGTTCCAATACACATGTAGGAGCAGAAGATTAGGTACTTGTGATAAGATTTTTCTCAAAACCAGAGGTATCCATGGATAACCAGGTCCATGTGCTTGCTGTTTAAATGCCAGCCATTGTTCATTAGATACAAGATCCCCCTTGTGAGCTTGGACAGAGAACCCAGGCAGCATTAAAGGCTTTTTGTCCTATGTGCAATAGAAATAACAGTTAAAAAAGCAAAACAAAACACCCTTTCCCTAGGTGGCTCACAGTTTAATGAAAAACTACAAGGAAGTAACAAGTAATACACTCTGGAGTTTGACTTAATCCTTGTGTGTCCCTCTCTGTGGTGGTTTCTCACTGGGGGGCTGCTACCAGCAGGCTGCTCACCCCAGACCAACTGCAATAGTTCATGGGTCCCTCAGATCTGCTAGCTGGAAGCGTGGGTGAGGCTTTGGAATGAAGAACAGGCTTCTGCAGTGGGTTTGAAAGGTGTTTATTGTGCAGCTTCCATGTGCAAAAGGCAAGGCTTGGCCTGTCCTTCTCCCTTATGTACCCCAGGACACAGCCTGAGGCCACAGGACAATTCGGGCCAATGGACCGAGGTTGGGTGTTCTACAGTGGGACACCCAGCAAGACAATTGGAAGAGGACAAGTGCTTGAGCACCTGGCCAAATGGGAGATGATTTCTCTTCAAGTTTCCAGGGTGATTGACAAGGGGCTCCCCTCTGGGAGATACCATGAGGGTCAGGGGATGAGTAAAGGGATTCAGGAAGGGACATACCAACATGATATAAATAAAATACATATAAAACTTTGAAAGGCTTAATCATGCATTGCAACACTCTCTACTCAGAACGTTCTGTGAAACTATGAAGTGAGGAAAAACAGAAAGGATGAGAAAGCCAGGATAACAGCTAGTCACACAAACATTTGGACTTAGGGCTCTTAAATAAAACAAATCAGCTCTTTCTGTGCCAGTTTTATAACATTATTTTTATTTCACTGGACAAGTCTCAAAACAAATCAGTGGAGGGGGTACATCTTGGGGGATGTTTCTTGTTGGCTACCTCAGCAATCTGTACAGGTCTCAGTGGTTTTCAGAGCTGCTGGCAAAATTTGAAACAAGAGTCATACAGTTGTAGTAACTTTGATGTTGGTGATTTGGTATGGGGAACTCACTGGAACCACATGGTTTAACATGCCTGAACACAGTTAGGAGCAAAGACCACTGGTTATCTCTTTTGACTCCACATTTTCTTCCAGCATCACTCCTTTCCTAAATACTGTGCACCACACTACATGCATGACCAATGGAGCAGAGAGTCCTTTGCAGAAGGCAGACAGGAAATGATGTATGCCTCCTGTGGACAGCATTAGTGAAACCATTAATGAAATCCTGCAGCCAGTTCCACTGCATTGCTCCAGAAACAATGTTTACCACAAAACTTTAGGTGAACTCGGAAACTCACATGTAGTGGTAATAGCTGTAGAGACAATCTCAGACCACTTATCTAAGAGAAAATTAAGGGCTGACAACTCAAAACTGCAGCTGATAGAGGTACTTAAGTGTTAACATGAGGATGTTAAGACATCACTGGTGAGGTTCTAAGGTGAAACCATTTCAAATGATAAATGATTTATTGGAATGATTTATTTACTGGCATAGTGGCTTCTCCATCACTGAACTCTTAAAATGATGATGAATCTTCTTCTCAAAGCCAAGTTATAGCCCACAGAAATATTATGAAGAACTTATTCATGCTTATGGAAGCAATAACACCAGATACTACTTCTTAATCTTTATTAGCTATAAATTATTATTATTTCTGTTATAAATTAACTGGGCATCATCCAATCCATATTCTTTTGGGCATCATCAAATCCATCAGGAAACGCAGATCTGAAGGCAACATGCAGATACAGTAAAGCAGTAAGAATGCAAACGTGTAAAAAACTTAGCCCACCACACCTCTACAGTAGGAGAAATGCACAAGCAACTAAAACAGGGAGAAAAACAAGAGGGGAAAAATAAAAAAGAAAAATGTTTCATTTTTATCCCTGCAAACATAAACAAGACAGCTTTCTAGCTGTGTACAAGCTGAAAGAAAACGGAGAAAGAAGGAAAGAGAGGCAGTCATAGACACACACGACACTTTGTTTAGAAAGTTCTGTTTCATTGTAAATTACTTCCTTACCTGGGCTCTAGAACACTAAGAATAAATAGGTATGGCACCTCAGTTATAGGACAGACTGCTAACGTGTCATTCTTCTAGCATGGAGCTCTGGTTGTTTAGTAAAATTTTATCTGCAGCTTCTCTTTATTTTGGCAGAGGGAGAAAGTTGAATAAGCACAGATCCAAATATCTTTATGGTGAACAGGCTTTGACAACTTAGGCACTCTGGTCTCAGAGTCTTTTTCCATTTCAGTTACCTCATGTCAACTGCAGAAACAGCAGGACTCAACAGTAAAGGTTTGCTATTTTATTTCCCAGGGAGAAAGGAGTATTACAAAAAAAAGTGTTTGCAGATCTTAAGTGTTTCACATATTTTTACAGAGTTGAGTATCTTAAATACTTAAGGCATTTTATTTATTGTATAGCACTGTGGTTTTTAACTCACTCCACACCTATGCCATTATTGTATGGAGATCTGAGTCCCAGCAGGACTGAAAATGCCACCACATAATAAAGCTTCCTCCAAGCTACCAAAAGAATAATTTGCATTTCCCTGTCCAACAATTTGAAACTACTTTCTCATGAAAATATCTATTCTTTAAAAGTTTTGTTCATTTCAATCTTAAAAGATTCCTGAGATAGTGGGCACTTGATTTTTTTGAGACTGCCCTAAATATTTGGCCAAAAATAGGGCAAGTATTATTGATGCAAACAGGAAGCCTGTTGTTAGCAAGGGTTTTATTGTGTCCATGTGAGTAAAAGCTCATTTTCTGTTCTAGTGACAGTCCATCACCACATGTCAGACAGGGCCATCTGGGGCAGTGCCAGCTGTGGCAGCTGTGGCTGAGTGCTGTTGAATGTCAGTCTCTGGCGGGGTGTCTGTGGCATGTCCCTGTGCCCCAGCCTTCACTGCGTGCACGGCGTAGTTCAGGCTGGTGCTCCCCATCCAGCTCCAGGAGCCCCAGAACGGATTATACAACATCCCAGTCACAGTCTTCACTGAAAAGCCACCTAGGAAAGAAAGGAGCCACATAAAGCAACGGATGTTCTTAAATATTGTCAGTCAATGCAACATCAGCCAGTCTGAAACATGCCTCTTCCTCTGGGCTGGGGAGGAAGCTGGCCTTTGTCAGACACCCCCACACGCAGTGTCACTGGTGACAGTAGGTCCTGCTCCTGCAGTGGCTGCAACAGCTCTGTGTCAGGCCATGCACCACCAGCTGCTACAGAGCTCTGCTGAAAACCCCAGCCTCACACCTCCTCATGTGGCTGACTGGTAACGTTTTCTGTAGGTGGAGACACGCTTCAGATTGACATCACACACCCCAGTATCAAAATCTGAGCACACCGTGGCAAGGATTCTTCAGATTCCCTTTAGAAAAGGACATACATAAGAAAAAGGCACGTGAATGCCATCAAGGACTCGGTGCAAATACAGAGTGATTTATTACTCCTAGCTGAGCATCACTCAGTTCACTTCATGGATCTGCTGTGTCCCAGCAGGATACAGGATGGAAGGCAGAAAACAAACACCCTATCAAAACAAGTCACTCCACTGCACCTGCTTCTCTTTTCAAAGGAAAAACTGAAAGAACCACCAGTATATGAACCAGTATTAGTCACATTCCTTATGGCATGACTGCAAAGTGCCAGGAAAAGACCTTGCCAAGAGAATAGCTCCACTCATACTTCAGTTTCTTTGCAGTGAAGCAAAGTGAAATATGTGGTGAGAGGGTTTTAAAACATCTGTTGTGAAGGAGGGCAATGGGCAGAAGTCTTCCCAGCTCAGTGCTTTGTCTATTTTAAAAGCAATCAGGGTAATTTAACTAGAAATAATTAAAATCAGTATCACAGAGTTTCTCAAGAACTGACTAATGAATTTGTGATAGGTTTCATCTTCACATTTTGGAAGAGATCTTTTAGTAACATAATATGAATAGAGAACATGGAGCAGCAAATCAAAAATAAAAACGCCTTCTCCCAAAGGAAAGGCAGCAAACAATGCAGTGGCAGCAGTGCAGCCCCAGAGTGCCAACACAGTTATTTCCTCAAACCTGACCTAGAGCTTATGAGCCACTTCAGAGCATACCTTCTGTCACCAGAACACAATGGAAACCGCTGGAATTTTTTATTTGGGCTATTAAACAGAGGGCAGCTGCAACAATGATTTTGTTCAAGTAATCACTGCATTCTTAGGATTCCATTTCATTTATTTTATGCAAAATCCAGTTAGCAGCAGTGTCTTTAAACCAGGAATGGTACTCTTAATATACGACTGTTAACTCAAGCAGGAAAAGCTGTGTATTGTTGCTAGCACTCACCCTGCCTAACTTATGCACCATTTGGATATCTCTCTGCATTCCCACCATCTGGCCTGAAACTTACTTGATTCCAGGAGGTGCTCCAGCTCTTCAGGGGGAATAAATTTCTCCCATTCATGTGTTCCTTCTGGTACAATCCCCATTATTTTTTCTGCAACCACAATTCCCAGGACGTAGGACAATTGTGTTTTATTGATTGTTGTAATGAATAAAGAACCATCAGGCTAATTAAAACATTAAAATGTTCAATTAGAAGAATATTTCAGTTTTTTAAATTGTAAATTTAATCACATTAAGACAAATTATTTGTTCATGTCAAAGTCTACACAATGCAAGAGTAAGAACTAATTTCATCCAAGGATAGGGATTTATAACATAAGAAAGAATATAATGTTCTAACAATATGTCTCAGGAACCTTCAAAGAATCAACATAATCGGGTCCTGGCCTAAAAACTATTCCGTAGCCCAAAGAACACCTAGAAAAGTCACTTATAATATTTCCTGCCCAGGAAATGGATAAATAAAAGGTATTAAAGCATATACAATATCTATTGTTTAAAAAAACCCCAAAAAACAAAAACCAAGAACCCAGCGAAGCAAAAAATCAAAATAAAACCACAAACTGCTTTTTTAATTGAAACCAAAGTAAAATGTGAAATGCTTCCTTAATTTTTGAGACTGCTGAATGCCATTTCATGTTTGTTTTAATAATTAAATGGGCAAAGAAACAAAGCCAGAAACAAGTTCTTAAGTCCTTAAAAGCCTGTTTAGAAATAAGGGATAATTTATTTGTCCCTAGCAGGCTAAAACTTAGTAGTGCATTCCATTGAAATCATTTATATTTCTTCTGATGACCAGAAAGATAAAGAGATTAAAGAAAAGCTCTCACTTGCGTGCTGAGCCTACCATCCTCCTTAGCAAATGAACTAGTATCAAGATGAATTACCACCTGATTATCTCCAAAGATTAACTAGGAACCTTTAAGAGCAATCCAGGATCTTATCCAGGATGTGATGCTAGTGCTGGAATAAAATCTTGTGTCAGAAACATCATGACAGAGTTCCCATGCAGTCTGAGCCACAGCTGTCCATCAACAGCAGCACTGCCACATTTTGTCTCACCTGAGTGAAATCAGATGCACCCAGATTTCTTAAGGTCCTGATGCAATGCAAATCTGCAATGCTAGGTAATGCCTTAACACTTTTCTGAGGCTGAGTTGGGGAAATAAATTTCCCCTAACTGTGGTTACTGAATTTGGGAAGATGTATTTGCATCATGAAGAAGAATGGAAGGCATTTCTAGAACATGCTTCTGACTTGGTGGAGAAATGTGTGCAGACGTGTTTTCAAACTCCTTTTAAAAAGCCAATAATAAAAGAGAATAAATATTCCCAATAATGAAAGCAAAAACTCTCTTACCTTTAACACCTGAGAGCAACACTTGATAAACATTTCAAGGTCAGCCACATGCTCCACTACTTCAGAAGCTACAATTACATCAAAGGTTTCCATAGACTCTTCCACAATCTCCTCCAGTGAACTGGACTTGTACTGTATTCTCTTGGCCAGGACTGGATCAAATGACTTGTGCTGATCTGCTGTTCTAATGTTGTCCTCCACAGGATCAATTCCAGTAACTGAAGCTCCCAGTCTAGCTAAAGGCTAATAAAAAAAGAGTGTAATTTATTCTCTGCATGAAAACAATTTACTTAAAGGTTTCTGAAACTTTGCAATGTACATACAAGATGCAGAAAGCATCAACACAAGACAAACAACAGTAAATGATGAGCTCTGGCAGTTGTATTTTAAATGTTTATTAAAGCAAAAACACCCTTAGATTTGGGAAAGGTGATGTTAATTTTCTTAGAAAATTATATACTGGACTATACACACATCTAAATTGCCTTTTAGAATCATTTGTTCTCAATCCATTTTGTTACATCAAATAAAGATTTCTTCCACTACTACTCTGTGACAGAGGAAAAACGAAGGGGGAAAATCAACACAGTAATTAAAGGGGGGAAAACAATGCTGTATTTAATTACTGTCATTACTTTCTTCAACATCCACCTGTAATGGTAAATCCTCATATCTTTTTAATGGTTACTTAATATATGATTATCTCTGTGACTTTCTCACTGCTGAGAACTAAACACTGATGTTTACTAGGATAGCATCAGCCTTGGCTGTCACTCAGGCTTCTCCAGTGTCTTCTTACTCCAAGGTTAACACCTTATTCATCACCTCTTCTGAAACTGAAACAGGCTGCAGAACATGACCACATGTATGATATTCCAACCTGAAATTCACCAGTTGTTCATCCTGAGAAAGTGATGCAGCACACTGGTTTTGCCAGCATTGCTGGAGAGACCCCTCTCGCAAGACTACAAGATTTTGCTCAAAAGGGAGAAAAAACAAAGAAAGAAAACATGGGAGAGGTTCAGGTCCCTTTGTAACACCTCACTTCACATCCTGATGAAGTTCCTAGAGTAAGTCAGCCACATCTGTAACCCTAAATTCACAAACCGTCCCTGGTCTATTGATGGGACACAGCACTGTTCAGAGCCTGTGGGGAGAGTGTTCCACCACAAACAGTAACTTCTCAGTCCCAAGTTTGTGCAGACTTCTCTGGAAGCCACTGTAACATCAGCCCCTGTGCCACAGCAATCTCTACTGACACAGCACAGGTATGATTTGGTGCTTGATGTTATTCCATACATTTCCCATGAGATCAAATCAAAGGCGAGAATCCCCACCCCCATGTAAAACACTGAAGATAAGCAATTCAAATAAACAAATGTGTAAGAAAAGGTTTATAATAAAAAATACATCTTTGGTAACAAGGATGTCATGATTCCAAGTATTCTGGCCCAGACTCATAAAGCAAAAGAAGAAAATAAAGAAATATTCAAGGACTTTTTCATCATTCTTCCCCTCTCCTTTATTTTGCTTGAAATCTTATTTTCCTGATCTAGAATTTCAGAATTTTAGAATTTCTCATTACCAGCTCCCTCATTCTCAGCAAACCACCACCACTACGCTAACCAAATACTCTATGGGGTTTTAAGAGTGCACTGCACTCTACTCAGTAACTAACATATCATAGAAGAGAAAAAAGGTCCTCCTTGGAGGATTAGAAATTACACAGTGTAATTAGTACAACAATTCAAATACCTTGCACGCCTTTTAACAAGAAAACACAGAGCATACTGTTTCTTACCTCACTCAGCAGTCCTCCACCACAGCCCACGTCAAGAATCTTGATTCCAGAAAGTGGATTTCCCAGATGATAATTACTACTCATGCTCAACAGAGTATCTCTGAAAGAAAAGGGATGTGATTAAGGTCAAACCCACAAGGTGCTTCAGTAGATGCAATACGTAGTTATCTTAAGTACTAGTAATTAGCTTTTTTTTTACAATATTTTCTGAGGTCATGCAGAAATAGTACATGTTAAAAAAAAGTCTTCAAAACCATACCTAATAAATGGCACTCTAATATCATTCATAGAATGAAGGGCTGCATATTCTCCTTCTTCATCCCACCACTTATGAGCAAGGAGCTGGAATTTTTTCATTTCCTTTGAATCCACTGATGAGTGTGAAGTGCTGAAAGGTCTCTTCACAGTGAACCTAAATAATGAAAGCTAAATGTCATTAAGCCAATACTAATATTCCATATCAGCTGAAATACGGGAAAAACAAATACTGCATCGGAAAATGCAAAAAGGTAAAACTCGTGTTTCTTTAGAAATTCAAGTTACACTTGTTTAGTAGCATACAGATATTATACACTGTATGGGTAACACATCTTCCCAAACAGATAGATGGCTGCATGCCTGGAATTTTTCAGTTGGCAATTAGTAAAACAAGAACAGGCCACATCAAACATTCAAACGTGAGATATAAATACGGCTCCATGTGACACTGTCACAAAGTCAAATGAAATTGTTACAGAAAAAGGTAGCCCTTATCACACAGGGTTATTTTAGATACAATACTTACATGTTGCTTTTTGTTTCAGTCAGAGAGAAAGGCAAGGTACTACTGGATTTCAGTTGTCTTTTCCTGTTGAAGTCCTGAAGGACACCTCTCTGATCTGTCTGAAAAGACAGATCAGCATGGTCATCTGCATAAATAAAAGACAACCAAATGGAAAACATCAGCTTTACAAGAAGTCAGAGGCAAAAATATATAGTTGTAAGAGTGCTGCTCTAGCACAATACTAACCATGCAAATCTTTGCACATTTGCTCACTATTGTACTTAGGGAGCTGGGGATTAAATAAAAGAATGTATTCTAGTTCACCACCCCTTTACTCCTCAAATTATGTACAATGCCATGTTCAGAGACTGAATGGAAAAGAGCTTTTTTAGGCAACTGAAATGTTTCAGTTAGTGTTAATCTCCCCAAAATGTTTACCCTGACCGTGAGCTGTGAGCGCGCACACACACACACACACACACTCAGCAGCGCTGGGTTCACTACGTGTTGGAATGAGACATACACAGCTGCACACTCATTTTGCATTGTACGAACCGGAAAGGAAACCTAAGCAAAAAACCCTCATGGAGGGTGCACAGACGGGCCAGGGACAATATCCTGCAGCTGTTCTCCACTCCTGCTTAGCTGACGCAGGGCTCTACCTAGCACGGTGAACACCCGCTGACATCCAGCTGCTGCCTGGTCACCAACAGCCCCCGAATCACAGCAATGCCTCGCTGTACCCAGAGTAAACCACCCCCTGAAGATGATTTTTGGCCGCAGTGAGCGATGGAGCGATCTAGACACCTCTGTACTGCAAAGGAGGCGACAGGGGAACACCGCCCTCCCGACGGGCCGGCGCTGGGCTGGCGCTGATAGGCCGGGGGTGCCGTGGGACGCGGCCGGCAGCTGCCAGACACACGCCCGGGGCCGCTACCGGCGGGAGCCGC
>JANPWX010000096.1:1222201-1250954 GCA_024734555.1 Trochalopteron elliotii
GCTCTCGCCCCGCCCCGGTCCGCGGCCGGCAGTGCCGGCTGCCTCGCCGGGCGGGCGCCGGGAAGGTTCCGCCCGGCGCTGGGAGCGGAGTGAATACCAGCCCCTACGCTGGCACTTGGCCCAGGGCTTCACCTGAAACATCTCTGCTTAAATGTGTGACCCGTCATTCCCGTGTCTTGGAACACGAAAAGACCCGCAAGCAGAGGCTCGTTCTGATGACACAGCGACGAGCCCACAGCTTTCAGTCCCTTTCATTACCAAGAAAGACACCGGGCTTGCAGGGCACGGCACAAAGTACAAGAGTCCTCGCTTCGGGGCAGGCTCAGGAGGGGAGCGATCCCAGCAGTCGGGACTGCGGCTTGGAGCAGAACCTGTGGGTACCAGCATGGCTGGGCCTGGGGCAGGCTCCTCACGGGAACCATCCAAGCTGGCATGCCGCTGCCTCTCTCAGAGGCTGCCGTGTCACGGTTTGCAGATGAAGTCCAGGCTGAGTCCCGGGAAGAAGGCTGCCTTCCCTGCTCCCTCGCAGGCACTGCTGCTGCCCAGGGCCCCGAACTGAGGTTCAGGTGAGCAGCCCCGGCAGCTCAGGGCTGACGCACACAAATGGAAAAACAGTTTTTTTAATTATTAGTTTTCTGACACTTTATTGAGCTGCAGGTCCAACAACAACGCGCAGTGAAAACCAAAGCTGTCTGGAAGGCAGCAGTGCAGAGCAAGGCAAAGGTAAGCCGTGAAAGCAGAGCTGGCAGCAGTCCTGTGCCCGCCAGGCAGATGATCCCAGGCTGGGTTCCCTGCCTGGCTGTGCAGATACTGGCATCCGCAGGCAGGAGGCACGGCCTGCACAAAGCCAAGGGCAGGAGCATCCACCAGGCTGCAGGAAATTTGTAGTAGTATAACCAGTCCTGGCTTGACTTCCCTCTAGTGCCAGACTGCTTTATGACCTTGCTTGGTACTACAACCCTCATTGCTTGAAATCTGCCTGTTTGCAGGTCTCCTCCAAATACAGTATAATTCATGTACTAGTTAAAGTCTGGATTATTTTCTTTTTTAAAGCTAAATAAGGACTGCTGAAAGGGCTCAAAAAAGCTTGTCTCGACAGCAATTAAATATATGGCAAACCTGCTTAGTATGTACCTGCCTCACTTTTCTACTCACCTGCTTTCTATCCAACAAAGCTCATGGTGCACTGGTGTTACGAGTTATTAATAACACCTCAGAGCTACGGAAAAAAACAGAGCTCCAACAAATCCTTGATGCTAGGACAGTCTCCTTAAGAGACAAAACTAAGCCTTCCTTCAAAGCATGCATCCACATATTATTCAACTTTATTACTTGTCATTCATTCAGCAAAGCAAACGCAAAATCTGAGCAAGAGAGCCAAACCTTACGTTGCCATTTGTGATTTTAAAATTGGTTACAAGCAAGTAAATACATGCACACTGGCAATGTATTCTACTTAACAGGACAAGCTTGTTTGAAACTAGAAGTAGCTATTCCATGAGACAGTTCCTCAAGCACAGACCAGAGTTTTAGTTACTGTGCCATATTTCAAAGCATACATAGTTGCTCAATCTTTAAAGTCAGAATATTTACTCAACTACTCTTTATTTGGCCTATCCATGGCCACAGCTAATTCTTGTTCTAACACAGTGTAGCAGGCACCTTGGTTGTATTCACCTTCAAAACAATTTGCATGGAAATCATTGTTCATTTGATTCCACACCATCCCTTCTTTATTAAAAAAGTTTTCAAGGGAAATGCCTCCAAATGTCATGTTGCTGCACAACATTCAAAATCCTATGTATTGCTTTCCTATAGTGCACTGAAATGTTTCTGCAGTGTTTATTTTAAAATGATACATTCCCATTTTTGTATGTATTTGCACATTTTAGGATCACTTCAGATGTATGGAACTAAAAAGAATGATTGTTATTTTAGCCTTTTCTGGTGAAAGACATTCCTAAGGGTAGTTTCCAAAGCCCAAAGAAGTTTAATGTTTGTGATGCTGACAAGAGTACCGACGTGTATTTAATTATTGAGTGATGAGTAGGCCATTATAGTAAGATTTCTGAAACAGTTAAATACAGAGATTGTATGCTCTTTTTATTGGCATACAGTCACTACCCATATAAGTGCATTTGTGTCAAAAAATAATTTTCATATTTACAGGAAGTGACAGAATTCCAGTTGTTGGCAGAGTATATAAAGCTTTTCATACACAATCTTTTTTATTATTAGACAGAGAATATAAAATCTGAACTGAAAATCAAATTCAATGCATCCTGGAAACTGTATTCCTCAACAGCTTTTCTTTAGCTTATTTCTAGTTTCTGTCTCTCACAAGACATCCTTCTAGGATATCTGAACAGTTATGCTACCTACTTTCCAAAAATTCCTCACTCTTACCCAGAGCCAAGAGTGTAGTGTGATTGGATCAATACATCGTTAATTATATTCCTATCAATGCATGTAAAAGTTGTGTGTTGTAAATTATGCCTTACTTTGCTAATAAATATGACTGTTTACTCTATGTGAATGATATAATTGAGGGGGGTGTTATAATTTATAACTGATTATTTATCTGTAACAGTGTTTTGATAAACATGCACATATTCACTAGCAATTAGCTTGTTTATTAAACACATAGTTAAAATGTATTTCTTTGCACTGAAGCAGTTTATTTCTGCATCTTATTTATGAAAAAAATTACAGTGGAAAAAAGCTGCAAAGCTGAATTCTGATTTAGTTAAATGGATTATCTGTTCATGAAGACATGCTTTGCAAATTGCCTGTACTTGTGTAATTTCTTCTGAGAAGATACAGCCAATCAAAGAGAACTTACTTGGATGTTAAGCCTTTTACCTTTTTCACAACTGGTGTCATACCAGACTTTTTAGGCACAGATCTCTCCCTGAATTTATGTTCTTCTGTAACAGTCACTGGCCTGGAGTTGGATATTGTTGGTTTGTTTTTTAACTTGTATCATTTCACACTCTTGTTTCTAACAGCAATAGTCAATTTCCTTAAGGAGGTAATCAGTGACCTCTGTCACTTCATGGTAATATTAAAACCAAAAATTTAGTGGCATTGCTAATACATCAATGTATCAGCTTTACATGAGTTACAGTTCCTGTGACACTAAGAACCAGCTTTAATATTCACTACACATTTAATGCATGTGCCAAAATATAAAGTTAACCTACTGTCAGTTTTCCAATGTGTACTGAGTGACATTTATAAACATACTCCATAAAACACCTAAAATTCTGAGATGTGTGTAATATCCCTGAACATCCAAAGATCTCTCTGAAAACTGGGTGAGGAATATAGTTCCAGAGCTTAACACTGCCACATGAGCTCAGTTAATCGCACATATTCCTAATGGGGTTCAGTCTGTTTAAGTATAGCTTGTATTACAGTGATCCATATTTTACACACACAGCATATAGTACCAGCTAGACCAAAAAAAAAAAAAAAAGTTATTAAAAAATCTATCACACATATCTAAAGAAAAATAACATGTCTTTTCTCTGTTCTTCTACACCCCCAAAAAAGTAATCTCATCATGTCCATGGATTACAAGTGTTTTCACGTTAAATCTTTTTCAAGTACTTTAAAAATCTGTTATACCAAAAAAGCTGCCTTTTTCTTTTTTTTAAAGTACTTTCTACCATTTACCACAAAATTCAGGTGCAAGAATTTTAAACAAAAAATGAACTAAAGAGCTTTATTGACATCACAGTACATTCAATAGTAATTTTAAGAACATTACAGCTGAAAGAGAATGGCCTGTTTTATAGTCTTAGTAAGCACTACCGTTCTTGAAAAAATGTAATACAAAGAAATCCTATTAGGTATTTAATTCTGAGCAGCATTTGGAAAAAATACACCTATTTACACATAAAAAAAAAGGATTCTGGTTTCACCTACATAGCCACAATGTGCCTCTATAATGAGACAAGCCTTTTATAACTCATGGAATTTTTAAACGTCATAGCACTCGTGCCATTAATTCCTCAGCGTTTACGATGAAGAGGAGTTGTTGATCTGAAAAATAAAGGAAAAGGGGGAAAAAGTTAATTGGAAAAAATAAAAGACCCCCAAACCCACACACACTTTAGGCTTAGTAATTAATAGTTTTACAAGATTTTCCAAAGTTACTTTTGCCTAAGACAAAATGTTTAATAAATACCATACTTTATTAAAAAAGTTCATATGCCGTACACATGAAGACGAATATAAAAAAAACTTAAAAGTCAGACAAAATACTTAAAAAGTATACTACCTTGATCGTGACTTAGACTTGTGTTTGCGGCTTGCCTTCTTACCAGACCTTTGAGATTTCTCCATGGAGCATGACCGAATATGCTTCGATTTCTTAGCCTTCTTTTCTTTACTACTTCCTGGTGATTCAGAACTACTCCTTGCACTAGATTCAGAGCCTGATCGTTTTTTGCTATCTTTGGTAGTAATTTTTTTGCTTTCTTGTCTGGAATCCTGTCTTATTATTTTCACACATATCGAATCACTGCGAGAGAAAGTTCTTTCGCTGTCTCTTTTTCTCTTTAATCTACCGTCGTCATGATTGCCAGCCTTACTTTCTTTTTCCTCTTTTTTGGGCTTATCTTTTCTTTTCTCCTGATCTCTCTCCCTTTCCCTGTTCTTTTTTTTGTCTTTATCTACACCTCCACCCTGCTCCTTCTTCCTTTCTTGATCTTTACCCTCACTTTTATGTTTGTGCCTATTTCCAGTAGGGCTTCTACGCTGGTCTTCGGCTTTACGCCTGTCCCTGCTCCTGCTGCGGCTCGCACGGTTGGCTCGCCGGTCTCTTGAGCGGCTGCCGCTTCTACGCCTATCCCAGCTTCTCTCTCTCGAAGGACTCCGATTTCTCCGCCTCTCCCCTCTTTCAGCACTGTGATTTCTACTAGATCTTCTCCTTTCCCTTATTTTCTCCCTGCTCCTACTCCTCTCTCTCCTGTTTCTGTGGGAGTAACTCCTGCTCCTACTGCGCCTAACTTTATGTGACGGTGTCCTACTGCGGCTGTGTCTCTTCTTCCTTTTGGGAGAGGAAGAGCGTGAAGTGCTGCGACTGCTACCTGAGCTAGTGCTATACGATGAACTGGATACTGTGCTGCTACTGCTGCTGCTCCTGCTATTGCTGCTGCTGCTACCACTGCTAGAGCTTCTGGACCCATTCCTTCCTGTCCTCTCTTTACCCTCTTTCTTGAGCTCTACATCAGGAGCAATTGCATTTGGAGATCTCTTCTTTTCATGAACCATATCTGTTTCAATTTCTTTTGCCTCCTGTGATGCTAAGTTACTGTTTTGTTCTTTATTGATGAAGTCATTCATCTCTTTTGAAACTTTTTCATTTTGTAGCTTTTCTTCTGAAAAAAGAAGTACACAGAAAAAAAGCCGCAATTAATTTGGAGCAATAGATCAGTAATTTCCACACCATTACACTGACAAAACCAAGTTTGCAAGCACCTCTCATAATACTTCTAATTAAAACACTGCCAACCATACCAACTACTTAACAAACCACTCTCTTTTTTTTTCCTAATAATTCTAGAAAAGTTGTCCTCTTGCTTTATACAAAGAGCCCAATCATTTTAGAAGTTTTGATGTTATTTCATGTTTTAGTGGTTTAAGATGAAGTTCTCAAACAAATATCCTGGAACACCAGAACTCCCAAACTGATCTACACACAAGACTTTTTCCTTTTGCAACCTTTCTCCTTCCTACAAGGCTCCCTCATCAGTACAGCAGGAAGTACTGACGCTTTCTGCCTTTCTTTGAGCCCCATTCATCTGGGTTTGAGGATTACTGTCTGGTCTGAAGAAGTTGTATTTTTCACATAGTGAGACCCTCAGAGCGTTTCCCAGAGGTTTCAAAAATAAAAATTATTTTTATTCAACCTAGGATCCTTTGCATCACTGCCAACTTCATCTCCCCATTTTAAATCAAATCCAGAAAAAAACCCAGATGTACATTTTTTGCCTAAAAATGGCGTTTTGATGTGGGACATCGTTTCCTGAATTTATTATTTAGGGAATAAAACTGCATCCAGAAACCCAGAGTGGTCCAAATGGCAGCTAATGGTCAAATTTAACCCAGAAAACAATTCCAGCTAGTCCCTGAGTTATTAGGCAATACAGCCAGAGGCCAGTGTACGTTAGAAGATGCTGTATTGTCCATTAGAAATCTTCTGCCTTTCCAAAACACTGGTACAAATGAGACTCTGCACCAATATTCTCCAGTATTTTGGACGTATAGAATCAGCTGCTTTACACTCTAGTATTTTATTTGTGCAAATAGTCCCATGGAGATGTCTCCACATTGACATCTTGCACTAGGAAGACAGAGGTCACAGGCCACCACTCAGTCACTCTCCATATGGCTATCCTGTTATGCATACATCTTCCAACACTCAGAGACAGGAATATTAAGAAAACCAAAAGTTTAGCTAGTCCAGCCTTTTATTAAGGGCTCCACATGTCTTATTTTCAGGCCTTTAAATAGAAAGTTAAAGAAGAAAACCATCAATTTTAAGTTCTATCATAATAGCACCTTTTCTTCCAGCCCGTGAACTTGGTCCATGACTTCTTAACATTGCATCCATCTCTAGACAGCTCTTCAGGGTGACTGTGCTACCCTTTTGGCCTACAGTATTTGTACAAAAGGACAAACCTTACCTTGTATGGAGAAGCAGAAGTAAATCACAGGGTTTTGGGTTTTTTTTAAACTTGAATTAAAAATACATTACTTATAAATTTAGTTGCATAACTTTTTTTGCTTAAAACATGTTTCTTCGCCCTCAGTTTACATACACTAAGCAGTAAACTCCATATACAGTGGCACAGTAAGAAGACATTGTATGATTTACCTTCTAGCTGTTTTTCTAAAAGTAGCTGCTGTTCTCTCTCTTTTCTCCAAAACGCTTCCTGTTTTTGCCTTATTCTGTGTCGTAATTCCTCATCATCAGTATCAGATGATTCAGAGCCTCTGTCACTCCTCTCATCTTCACTGTCTCCTGATCCATAACCACCCAGTCCACCTGCGTGCATAAAGTCCAGTCTATCACGAGGAAAGATTAAGCTTTGTTCTTAATACTTCTGTGAGGCAAAGAGGAGAGTAACATTGCCCTTCCTTCACTTCCTCGTCTCTGAAGAAGTCACTTTATTCTGGTAAGTGCCAGGGCTGTTTGCCAGTGTGTTCAAGGCCCCCGTATCTGCATGGATGGTCACTGTCTGCTTCTACTCCTTCTGGAACAGCTTGTCTATTTTCAGCAAGCAACCACTGTGACCATGGCATTTTTTTGCATTGTATGGAAAGGCAAAAAAGCTCCCTGTGGAGACTGCAACAGTGCCTGTCTCTGTATCAGCAACGGGACAGAAAATGCCTGGGATCTTTCCCAGAAGAAATCTCTGAAATGACTTCAGCTGCCTCCGTAGTCCAAGGCTACAGAAATTCTGAATGCCACATCAATTTTTCCATATGATTTAGAAAACACTGCACTTTGACAGGTATGGAGGTGGAATAGAAACAGACTTTCTTCTCCCCCAGAGATATTTGTAACTACGGGACTGATAAAGGTAAAGTCAATTTAAACATCTGACATGGACTTCTTTCAGTCTGAGGTCCTTAGGATCTTTACTGAGTTAGTGTTGAAACATGAATACTTGTGATGACAACATTCAATCTAATTCATCAGTATTCCATGTAATAAACACATAACTGATCACTGACACTGCTGTAGTACATTTTAGATGATAAAAGTCATGTTGGGAGAAATCTCTTGCAGTTGTGTCTCAAGCTGGAATTTCAATCTCTCTTTCCTGTGTTGTTTCTGGCAGTATATGATATGCGAGCCTTTGTGTTTATGTAGCTTTTCAATAAAATAGTAATTACAAAGATTATAATATCTTGATTTATAAACTTTTACATTACTCTTCTATCAACTTTCCCCTCTGGTTTGCATGGATCAAAACAGAAGAAAAGTATGAAATAGTATTCATTTCTTTGAAGGCTGCAGTGTCCTTCTGAAACTATCATACTTTGAAAAGTAAATTTCTCTAAAATTTTTACGTCTTTTTAAAATTAGGGCAAGATTCTCATACACTAAATATCACACTGCCTAGTCCTTTACTCCATCAACTATCCCACTTATATATCAGTAGGATCACCTGTGGAACAAACAAAGGTGCTGATAATGATAATGCTATCAGAAAGTGACCCATACTCCCAGGCAACTAAAATCTAGTTTCAAAATGCAATTTCTAGAAATGCAAGGCAAAAGTGAAACTCCCCCTTAAGCCCTCTCAAAAATAAGGAACATACTTACCGAGTCCAGTGAGGGAAGCCAGTGCACTGGACTGTGCCAGCTGTTTTGCAGGAGCTTTGTATCACATCAACAACAGGAACAACATGTTAACACAAATAGCCACGATTTCATAGTCATGAGTCTATGGTATTGTTAAATCTACTACTATTGCTGTTCTTTGGAGGGAGAGAAGAAACATTAAAAACGCATCATCCATTTAAAACCACTTCTAGATTTTCTGACCATGAAGATTTAGAATTTAACTGCAAATTAACAGTGAACAGAAAAAACCCAAACATATACTCATTAATCGCTTTCCAAGTTACAGCATCTGCACGTAATTTTCAACTTCAGTAGTTACATACTTAGATTAACTCTGTTATGTTAAAATAATCTGTTCTGTAAGTACAATACATGTTAATAGCAAAAGCAAATTAATTACTAATTGAGGACTCAAAGTTCATGTTTTTTTTCACTTCTGAACAGCTTTGAGATAAAGATGATAGTAGTAAGAAACAGCTACAACTCAAGAGCCATTGACACACAGGTACCATTTTAACTGAAATGAATTGTATGAAAAAAATGGAATAACTCAAGTAACTCACAATACACTGCACAGGACGACAGTACATGATTACTGGATTTGAACTCTACCAAGTTGGATGCATTATACTGGAATTGTTCTTGAGGGAGAACTATGGAGGTTAAATGTTCTAAAGACATGCAAATACAAGATTTTTGCAGAAAAAAATAAAAGAAAAAAAACCTCCCAAACCCAGCATACCTTTAGTTGCTTTACGGTGAACATCTTTGGCCACATAATAGATTTCTTCATTTGTGACATCTAAGAGAATCTCTGTCAGCAGCATTTTTGTCAGCATCATCTGAAAAAAATTGCATATACAATTAAAGATCAAAGCATCTTGAATAAATGCTGCGTTCAAATTATATCCACACAGCTTCACTTCTTTTGATGACTATGGAAGTGGTCTCCTGCACATTTTATTTAATGACTTCTTTCAAGAGACATGACTAAAAAAACAAAAAAAAAAATTGAAGCTGTTTAAATGTTACCTGATTTCACAATTTTAAAATTTCCATTCTGACTGTGAACTGTGTCTGCATGTATTGCACACAGCTATCCAGGACACTGATCTTAATGTCTAAGATGATATAACAAATGAATATATAAATCAGAAATGTACTTAAAAGTGATTCCAATTATTCTTTCAAAAAATAAAGAGCATTCTTCTGACTGGTATGCTGCCTGTAAAGATCATGAGAGGTTACTTATATAGTATCTTATTATTACATATTTTTTACAAAACTTGAAATGGTGGTAGCTAGTTCTCCAATTCGTTTATGTCTGGGCACATGCTCTACAAAAATATATTCATCCAACTTAGTAGAATTCAGGGCCTTAATTAACAAGGATGCAGTTGCACAATTTGTATTCAACTATGATTTTAAAGTCTGAAGGTTGTGCAGACACACAGTGAAACTGCTGCTGCTCTAGGATTTAGGGTTGTAGCACTTCCCCTTGCAAGAATACATTTCTTAAATTCCCTTTCACAGAAACTGAGGTTGAAGCACAGATTTAAAATAGGTGCATTTAATCACTAAAAGTTTTCAGAAATTTGGTAAGTGAAGCAAAATCATAGAATAAATAAAGATCAATGCAAAGATTACAGTCATTACAGTCTTTCACTATTGTGCTAAATATGAGTTATATAACCAATATCCTTGTTTCTATGAGAAAGGCAGCATTATGAAGAGACATGCAAATATAACCCTGCTTTACTGTACAACACGTTGTACCTCTACTGACAGTATCAAGCATAAAAAAAGTGATTTACTTTGATATGCCTGAAAAATATGAGCAATTAGACAGAAGTACTTAGTGAGAACTACATTATTAATACCATTTGATACTCCTTTTCTTCTTCTGTCATTTCTGGTTCACTTTGCTCCTCTTGAGGAGCTGGGGATGGACTCCTGCTGATTTTCCCAACACTTACAGCTTCTGTGTTCTCAGCATCTTCATCTTCCTCATCACTGTCCTACAAGAACAGCATCATACACTTTAGGAAAAACTTATGTATCATGCTCCTTAGTTTCTATTTGTAACAATCAGCTTCATTTACTTTGTACTGAAATCTGTATTACATTTATCATAAACCCATTTATTTTCTCCCTTCCTTAAAAATATGCAGGTACCTGTACCCCCCCAAGCTAAGAAAATACTTAGTTGTCAGTTCCCTGCCAGACATGTACTTTGGACTACGAACAAGATAACTGCTAAAATGAAGGCAATGCAAAGTTTCCTATATTGGCTCAGTTTAGCTAATATAGGTATCTGAATTTTTTCAGCTGCTGATTTGGAGTTCTGATTTTCAAAGGCTCTGTATGTTCCAAAAGGGAAAGAAAAAAAGAAAAAGTCCAATTTCATCCTTGTTTCTTTGCTACTACAGGTCAAATTATATACTTTCAGCCATTAAAACTTCAAAACATAAGTAATTATCAACAGAGCAGCAGCTTAACCTTACTTTAAGCAATAAAACCAATGATGTAATCAGGACACAGAGCCTGTCCTCTGAAGACACTAAAAAGTTGACACCTTTCAGGAAATACAAACCTGAGCAGAAAACAAACCCTTCTACTTACAAATTTACTTCTCTGAGGTAACCGTGGGCCATCCCCTTCTTCAGCCTCCTCACTTTCCTTTTTCTCTTTTTTAGACATCTGTGAACGTTGCTGCTCCATTCTCTCCTTTTCCAATTTTTTCTGCTTTTCTCTTTCCATCTTTTCCAGGCCCTCACGAATCCAGGCAGGCAGAGTTCTACGCTTCACAGCATCTACATAAGCAAGGTTTACAGTTTTGCAAGATGAAAAAACCCTCCCCCCCCCAAAAAAAGGAAGAAAAATATCCCCAAAACAAAGAAGTAAGCCCCCTACCCCCATCAAAACAAGTCCCCCATTTGTTTGTGGGGAAAAAGCATTTATAATGGCTTTTTCTTTCCCTGCTCTTTTACTTTCTATTAAAAAGAAAAAGGTCTTCAAATCTTGCAATTCTTTATAAAACTCAGCTTTTACATTTTTTCATTAAGGAGTGGTTAACATGTACCAATCTGGGGAGGCTCCTGCTTCACAGGCATCGCAATAGGTGAACGCTGTCGATCTCTGAACGAGGGTCTTTCCCTTCGATTTTGAGTAGGTGCAGGAGGTGCTGGAGGACCTGGTGGCCCTGGTGGTCCTGGCTGCCAATAAGGTGGGTGAAATCCACCTTGAGGTGGACCAAAAGCAGCCCCATGCTGAAAGAGTAATGCAGTTTATTTTTCTTCACATGGTAACACTAAATGCAGCATGTGAGCAAGTCGGTCTACAAAAATCCATGCAAGCAGGAATCCATGATTTCTATGCTACTGAGATCTCTCAATCTCTTTTACTGTGGTCCCCAAGAAACAAGTTTCTATTAAATATTTAATAACTAAACTTCGACTTAAGCAGGGCTACTTAACAAACCTGAAAGGGCTTCAACCAACCTCCTTTCATATTGTGCTAAACACTAAGCTCTATAATCACAAACTATCTTCATTGGTTTCGTGCCAGCTTAGCATCAGAGCATGCAGTGAAACAGTGTACAAAACTAAGATTCAAAAGTCTAGATATATTAGCAGTCTTTTAACTACAGCATGAGAACAAAAATTTAAAGTTCAGCCTTTTATTACATAAGAATTTTGCACTGTGCACTTTCCAGTAATCCTTCACAGATCTTATTAATATGGCTGATGAAATTATTAAATGCATAAATTTGCAATTTTAGTACAGATTCTGGGTTCTGGGCAATCTGTATACAATCCAAAAGTCATAAATCTTGAGGCATATATGAGGAGTTTTTTATTTCAATATTTACTGTCCAGAAATGCCTAATGAAAGTATTTAAGAAGAGAGTCTTTGGGAAAAAGGGTATCAAATATTCTACTGAGTATTTAAGTCATTTGTACTAACGTACTCTCCACTACAATTTCAGGTTAAGCACTTCTCTTTCATTCACGGCAAAACAAGTTTTTTGTAGTATTTACAGAAGCTAATTTTAAGAGTTTGTCCCATGACAATAAACAAAAATTATAATAAACTCAGGCATTGGAAAATTGGTTTCCTATTTAATAATACTGTTGAACAACAGAATTTTTAAGAGGCAAAATAATCTAGAAGATGAAAATAGCCTAGAAGATAACAAAAAAAAAAATTCTGCCCATATTCCCTTGTATTTGTTTATGAACAGGAGGTAGGTTTTTAAACAGCTAGTTTGTCATTCATGGAGTTTTGAAAGAAAAATACTGAAAATAGAGGGAAGATACAAAACTTCTTCATGTTTAAAGATCTGTGCAATGTGCCCTGCTATTATTAGTGATAAAACCACCTACATGTTTATTGTACTATAGAACTTATATGCCAGAATGAAGAAGAAAAGTGGATATAGATTTTTTTTTCAGAAATACCATTGTTTATTCAAAGAATCACAGTAGATAGAGATGGAAAAAGATCAATGGATCATCCAGTCTATCTCCCTGCAAATACTGGACTGGTTCCTGTGTTACGTTATCTAGTGTATTTAAGCATATCTTTCTGAACTTTTTTTTTCTTCTCTCTCTCTTTTTTTTTTTTTTTTTAACACAAAGCTACATAATGTTAATTTATATACTGGAACACAGTGATTTATTTTAATATTTAGACAACAGCCATTTCTCATTTCTACTGTAGAAAAAATAAAACTCTTTGGCCTCTGAACAGAACTGAGAACTCTAAAGTCTCTTCTGTCAAGTGTTTGGTTAAAATGCATCTTAGCAGACAACAGATTCTGTAGATGTTTGCAGAACTGAAGAATGAAAGTCGCCGCTAGATGATATTAGAGGAACACATCCATGGAAGGGACTCTGCGCGTCTACAATATTAAAGCAACAAATATGTTTCACCTGATAGTCAAACTGGTTCACTGGCCCCATTGCAAAGTTATCAGGAGGTCCCCCAAAGTTGTGATTGTTCTGGTTAAATATATGCCTGTTGTCAGGAGTAAATTCCCCACTGTCCTGACTGTTGCTGTCTTCAGATGGAGGAACAATTTCCATTTGACCTGGGGTTGGAGCCATCCACTGCTGATCTGGAGGTGGGTGAGGGGGTTGGTGAGGCATTCCCCATTCTGTTTAGGATTTAGAATACAATTCAATACCAAGTTAGTATAATTTATATGAGTCACCAATCTCTCAGTGTTCTTGTATTTATAACAAGGTTCCTCAAAGCATCAAAGATGACAAAGCAATGAAGAATCATCAATCTGCAGACTGTACTCTACTGTCTCAATAATTTCTTTAACTAAATGAAGGAAACACAAATAGCTACAGCTGAACTGAAACATCCATTAGAGGGACAGATCTGGACAGGCACAGACATCCTATAAATTTGTTTTTATAAATTTCTAGTGATAGTAAGTTCACCAGAAGACTTACAAATTACTTAAACTGTTAAAAAACTCCTACTTCTCTATGCCAATTTTGAAAGCTAAAAAGGAGCTATTTTACTATTTTGCATAATAGACTTGAAATACCTACTATGGAAAGAAAATGGTTTTGTAAGCAGCACAACCACTGAAACCTGTGCTCCAAAGCCTTGAGTCCTGATAATGGATGATTTCTTGGATTGCTCAATATCTAGCAGAGGTCCTAGAATAAGCTATAGTCATATGCCCTCAAACATACATTACAACTGGCTAATGGAGTGAAAAGGGTCTAAGGAATGAATTAACAGCTTGTGTGGCCATAATTTTTTACTAACTCCTTAAAAAGACAAAATTTATGTGCACTATACAGATACTTATAGACCGTGACAGAGCTGCCTTGTAACTCACACCACTAACAGAATTAGTATCTAGCCTCCCAGGTTAATTCCTACCCCCCATCCAGTCCTTTGGCACATTTTTTAAATTTTTACTGTCCTTCCTATCAGCATCATAATTGGATCCATTACTGTAGCAACTAAAAAGTGTTACCATAGCTTTTCTATTTCTGTGAAAATTTCTACTTACTGTACAGAAATACAGCTAGAATACACTCTGCCACATAGAAAAGTTAAAAATTGTTACATGTGCCTACAATAACTTGTAGCCTAGCAGGTGAAATCTGATGGCTACCTCCCTTTTATTATGCACATATAAGTATTACCAGTAACATATTAAGCCTACTTACATTAAATGTTGAATTTCAATAAATTTGGATAGTGACAGTGAAAACTGGGAGTGTTATTCTTTCAACCATTAACAGAATCAAGCATGAAGTGCAGTTTTCCCCAAAGCAACTGAAGACATGCACATAGGCTTACAAACTACCTTGTTCATACGCTTCAAATTGCATTATAGTAGAGTGTCATAACCCAGCTTCCAGAAAACAATTTCAGAAAAATTCCTAGCAGAAAATTAACCATTTATATCCCATCCCTATTACCAGTATCTTGTGAAGTCTTAAAAAGAAAATTAATTTTTGGAAAAAAAGTTTTGAGGAAATTAAAAATTACTGAACACAATCAATACTAACAGAAGCACCCAATCAACTTTCACTTACAATGAATGAAAAAGACTGACAATAAGATATCTATGTCAAAAAGGGTAAATCCTAAGTATATGGAACGTAATAAAAACATAGTTTTCGTACAGAATTTTGCTGATGTCCCTTTTTAAAGATTTTAAGACACCTAAAGCCAGCATCAGTTATACTGTGAACTCATTCTACACGTCAAGTTCATGCCAGAAGCAGGTATTACACCTACAGGAGAGGCAACAGCAGCTCTCTAAGTAGGAGCTGTGATTAATAAGTCGACTGGTAGTTTTGCATTTTGAAGCCTGAGGGACAGGGAATGTTTACACCAAAAAATATCTGACAAGAATAAAATGAAGAAACATGAAAAAAAAGGAATGAACAGAAAGGGAAACAAACCCGGCTGCCACATTCTGTTGAAATTGGGATCCCCCTGAAAATTATTATGGTTGTTTGGACCAGACTCTATTCCTGAAATATCCTGTCCGTTTGGCATCATTCCTTGTTGTTCCACTACATTCTGTTGCCCTGAGGCTTCTCGCTGAGCAATCCATGCTTGAGCTAATGCAGCCCAGTCAATCTGGCCTAAAATAAACAGAGGAAGTTAAAAAGGTTAGAACTTAAACATCTGAAGTTTAATACTGTTTCTCAATTACGTGTCTTATTGCTCAAGATAAATGGGCAACATTTACCTTTAGCAAGCACTGTAAGCACCATTTAAACTTATTCAATGGTGTACAGTAAAAGAAACAAAGCAAATGTCAATGTACAGACTTGCTGAAGTACAGTTTCTCTGCACATGTTCAAAATGTCATAAGGCACATTATTTTACATTCTCATTAGCACTGAATGGGTGGTAGTAATGTACTTTTATCACAGGTGAGCTAATTTTGATATCAGAAATTAATATACATATCCTTAAATTATAAATTCATGAAGATCTGAGAGTAAAAAAGATACACAGTTAGAAAAATAATTTTCAATGTACACTCTTTGTATAACCCTTGCCATATATTATGTTACAGTTCTCTCTCCCATTTTTTTTCTTTACTGCCATTCCTACCAGTAAATAAATAAACTGCACTCTCAGATAAGAACACTAGTATGTCTTCTGCCTATTATCAAGTCAGGAAAAGTCTCCAGAGAATTTAACAGAAATTAAAATAACAGTAAAACCTGTGTGCCTGATCACTTTGCCTTAGTATTAAATACACAACTGCACTTCATCCATTTCACTATTTCTCTTGATATTTTGAATTGTTGCCACCTCATTCTCAATTTAGGGTATATTCTATTCTACTGCTTAAAGCATTTGGTGGTTTTGGTGGGGAAAAAAATTCCAAACAAGAGGTCATGATTATCACTGATGTAACCTAAATCAAGAACCGTATTAGTCTTCCAGTGAGGTCTTTTTCTGTATATTATAACCTGCATTAATACTTCTGCCACACAGGTACTGAATTAAAAGCAGATTCTCTCAAACAAAGGATTTAGCTTGGCTAAAGAACTGACAGGGATACAGATCTGGTAAATGAGATCTAAATGTCGATCTGTATGACTGGTGGTAAAATGTTGGTAATTTCTGTAGGATAACTCAGGTTTCTTGCCTGTATTTGCATATTATATATTAACCATGTGAAAACATTGGGAACCAATGTATGTTTTTCATGTTTTCTAGGTCAGAAAAGCATCATAAATCTATTATCTTGAAAGCAGCTACAAAGGCAACTATGAGTCATACTCTGTCACGAAAATTCAAAAATTTAAATGACAACACATTGAAAGAATTAATCCATAAAGCTTTCTATATACTTACTTGGATCTTGCTGGTGTTGAAATGACTGCATCCACTGCTGTTGGTTCAAAGGCCATTGCTGCCAAGGTTGTCCACCTTGATCCCACATCTTTTAAGTCTTTATATAGTCTATATTTCAACTAAAAATAATAGTTGTATGTTTAAATAGATGCCCATGAAATATCACATAACTGAAACTTACATAACTGCAGATATAGTTAAGCCTTGCAAAGCAAGCTGAAGCAATGCTGGCTTAGTATTTTAAGCTGGAGGAAATGGTTCATCCTTTAGAGTAATATCTGAAATATTACTGTAAGATTTCAGGAGTCTAGTATGCTCCCTCTGTATTTTCACAAAGAAATTAACTATCAAATGATGTTCAAGGAGAGATATGACGAGTTTGTACGACAAGATCTCATCTGGCAATAAATGCAATTTAAAGCAAGTCAAAATATAAAAGGCATGACTGGTATCTTTGCCTGCTTCTTAGGGAGAAGATGTGTATTTCTCTACACAAGTGTCATGCAAGGCTGTTATGCAAGACAAAAGTCACCAAATGGTAAAACACATTGTTAATGATTGCACAGGAGAACTGCACAGGTACAAGACAGTGCCCACATGCATGTTGTGCATTGTACAGACTCATTTTAATTTCTAAGTAATATATACCTTCAAATCTGAGAAAGAAAAATGAACATGACCACACCATGACCACACTGTCCCTTAAAATCACAAGAAACACTTTATGCCGTGCCAGACATATCCTCACTGGGCAGGCAGCAGCAGCCCCAGATGCAGATGGCAGCCAGCAGAGCTCCACAGCCTGCTCACAGTGAAGCTCCAGGGCCAGCTCTGTGTGGATTTGGTGAGCCCCAGCAGTGCAGGCACTTGTGCCCTGCAACGGCACACCAGTTCCTTCTGGCACACATCTAACCTGCCACACATGGAAGGCCTGAGAGCAGCCACCTGCACTGCTCTGAACAGCTCCTCCAAGGACAAAGAGCACGCACAGTTTTGGGAACACTTCACTCCAGAAGCTGTTCCCAAAAACCAGTATGACTAGGAATGCACTGAATGTGACCCCCGCTGTCCTATCCAACCTGTTAAGAACTTTTCAACAGGCTTTCCACTCAATGAATATATCCTCATGGAATTTAACATACAATCCCTGAGTTCATGCTATTAAAACACCAGGCATGTAGGTTGTTTCAAACACTCCGAACTTAAAAGAAAGAGAAAAATTCATTTCCTGAGGTCACAGGAGCAGCATACAGGACCCAGTCGTGGCTCACAGCCAAGTGCAATAGAGAATAGATGAATAGAGCCTCTCTGCTTCAGAGCAAACCAGCTCAAAGCAGCCAGTGCCACTTGGGTGGCCAGCCAGGACCAACCCCAGCGGCTCTGAGGGAGCAGAACACACACACCCCTCAGACAGAGCCTGCTCTCGGCACACGGACAGAGCTGCTGGAGTGGAACCTGCTCCCAAAGGCATCCTGGGCTGAGAACTGCATGACTGCATAGGAAGAGAGCATCACTCTACAAAAAGTGCACCACACAAAGAGCTGCACTCAACATCAGGAGCACTGGGCCATGCAGAGATGAACACAAGCTTGTATTTCGCATACTTCTGTCAAATTAAATATTTTATCTGGAAACTGTAGATCGCCTTTGTTTTGAGACCACTTACTGTCAACACTGCACAAAAATCACACATGTGGCTCTGAAACATTCAGTTGCAAATGCCTGGCGTGGGGCAGGGCTTTAAACAAGACCAGATCAATTTTGACAACAGGGGCAGTATTGGGCAAAACCTACCCAACACTTTATTATTTTCACTATCTTTTCTTGCCAAACTAAGTATGGAGACTTTTTTCCACTTCATGAACACCTTTATGCTATTCAAACCTTTAATAACTGAAGACACCACTCTTTCTTTTGTCTCTTTCTTTTCACATTTTTATCTGTATCTAGGAAATTAAGTTTTTTACACCAGATGAATGTACAGGTGGCTACTAATGCACTTAATGCAACATTTTAGCTGATCTCTTGGATTAGCTCTCCAGGTACTCACAGACACATATTTCATACACAAGGTATGAGGAAGTACTATTTGCAAGTACTATTTGCACCCTGAAGTAAGAAAAAGATAATTAAATGTTTCTTCCTTCCCTCTGTTCATATCTTTCCATCCAGAAAAAAAAAATCTTTCAAATGTCAAAATAAACTAGCAATAATAAACATGGATTTCACTAATTCTGGTAGCACTTTTTTACCATAATACATAAAATGTTGCAACAAGTTTGGGGAATTACACTAAAATAAACTCAGCAAAAGGTTTAAATTTTTTTAATGTATAAGACATCTCTGCATATAACTGAATGCAAAAAAAATTTAAATAGTTAAATACCAATTTCACTTACCAAATTGTAACAATATTAAGACCAGTTCTACAAATGCAACTAAATTGGAACCTCCTACACACAGCTTTTACATGATAGGATTAGATAAGATTTACTTTCACTGGACTGGCTCTATTTCTGCCCTAAAATCTTCAGTTTTCCAGATTTTTTAAACATGTTCCAGCTGACACAATTATATATCTATTTCTAAATTGAAATGGACACTGAGTATTCTGGCCATTTTTTTTTCTTTACTCTCAGGCCTTGATCCTCACTATGGACAAACTGAAGCACTTGTTTAGACCATTAACAAGGTCTAAGGCAACAAATGCCTCCACATGTCAGTAAAACCTGCCCTCAAGATAATAACTGCCTTATTATTTTACAAGGTATTCAAATAAATCTTGTGGGAAAGATATATTACCTTGCAGCTTGTACCAAATGGCATCTGAACTGGTGACCAAGGGTTAAAGCAGACAGGCAGTGACCTCAGACAGCAGCAGCAGCATCCATTCACCTCCTGACTGCCCTGTCAGCAAGTTACATGCCCTAGGACACCAAGTCCACACTCCTGAAGGAGTGGTGCTGAAGGACCCCACCGTGTCCCCATCAGAGAACAGCACTCAGCCAGGCCACCTCACACTCTGGGTGCTTCCAAGCACATCTCAGGTGTCAGCATGGACCTGGGACCCCACAGGCAGCCAGGACGTGTCCAGTCTTGTTTGGAAGGTCAGAGGCTTTCACTCAGTGCCAGCTGGCTGCAGGGCCAGAACAAAAAGCACAGCTGGGTTTTAGTTGTTAGCACACAGAGCTGCTTATCCACTGCTCTGCAACATAACATGGCCCAGTCTTCAACTCGCCCTAGAGAGATTATTGCACCTTACTACTGCTATTCTGGGGAGAGAAATCAAGTGGGGAAGTGCAAAGCAATAGGTCAAGGCATGGAGCTGGTTTCTATTCTGATGTACAACATTATGACAAGACAGTAACAACAGTGTAAAACCCTGAACAACTTCAACATTTGATAAATTCAATTTCTGCTGCTCAGAGCAAACTAATTTCAAATCACTGCTGTTTGAAACAGCTATTTTTAGTTTGTCAACTGTATTTGAAAACTCCTAATTCTGTATTGCATTTGTATTTCTATGGTTTTCCTGAAGAAATACTGATTTTCATAGGTTGGCAACTATAAAATACGCTGGCTTTCAAGTACACAGATTTATTACCAAATTCAGTGTAAAAACATTTTTTCACTGATCAGAAATATGTACTACACAAACACTTAGGCAATGACATCACTTTTTTTATGCAACTGGACATGCAGAAGCCCTTTTCCAAATATGATGTGAAAACTGTCCAAAAGTATTTTTTGTTTATTTCAACTCATCTTCCTTATTGAGCAATGTTTGCTTTACAGAAACAGGAATTGGATATGGAAGGAATAAAATTCTCACCTTAAAATGTTTACAGAAGTAATCTTAACATACACAGGCTAAAAGAGAAGGTCACAAGTATTCAACATTTTTAGTATTGAAGACTAAATGTGTGGCTCAGAGCCATTGAAGAGAAGAGGTTAGCTCTAGGGCTTCTCTGTGGTGATCTGGAACAGCAGGACACAGTCATTTTCTGGGAAACAGACTCCCCTGCTTTTTGGTTCTCCACTGATTTTCCTGCATTTTCTCCAAGCTTTCACCAACTGGTACAAGGTAAACATGAAAAATGTACTTGATATAATTTTTTTTCATCTACTACGGGGAGGTTACAGGTACTTAAAGATGGTTCATTGCCTTCTAAAACTGCTTTGCTAAGCACTGCAGTGTCTAATAGTTTCATCTGCTTTTAAGTTTCAGAGGCAAAACCCCCCCTGGTTTTAGCTCTTCATTTGCAGTTGTCATGTTCTAAAAGATAACTAAAACAAGCACTTATGCTACTTGATATTACTCTTTTTACATAAAGGCAATGTAACTTTGTATTCTGCTTGTGAAACTTTACTGAGTATGCAAGGACTTTTCAACAGAATCTCAGGATTGTCCTGTCAGACATCACTGACAGTTTCCTTCCTAGTGATGATATTTTAAAGGTGTCAAAAATAAAACCAGATCAAGTCAAGTCATACAGTAAGGAGCAAACCAGACGTGAGAGTTACCAAAACAACACTTTTGAACCTCAGTCCATAAACAGAAAAGGGCATAAACTACTTCACAAAGAACTCACCAAACACAGTGGGGAAAATGTAGCCTGTTTGCAGTAACTTTAAAATTACTGCAAGGGATTCACCTCCAATACCAAGGCAGGGGAGGAGGAGCCAAATTCAAAGTCAATGAACAATATCTCTAACCCACCAAACCAGTAACTTAAAGGCTTGAAACAACTGGAACCTCTTGTACTAATGTATGTGACAAGAAACCTGAGACACAAGTAGTAATTAATAATGGAGAAAAGAGACTCAAAGTCCTTTCCCACTAGCTAAAATCTGCACTGACAAAACTAATGATGCTGCCACACAAATAATAAGTTTTTATTTCTTACAAGTTCCCAAATCAGCATCACCTGAAAGAAAGAGGCTTTACCTAACACAGTGGACAGCTCTATTTCCCACCAGTGACCTAAGGCCAAATACACAGGAGAGAATCCAAATCACAGTGAAACAAGCTTTATTTTCTACTGAAGTTGGAGGCGAAGGAGATGAACACTGGCTAAAATGAACTCAGTTCAAACCTTAGCAAGACACTCAGTAACAGGGGTTGCCTCAACTGAGCAGTCATTAAGATGTACTGGTTCTGACATCACTAGTGTATACAACAGGTTTGAAAAGAAACAGGTTCAGAGAATGGATCCATTTCATAGGCACCTACTTACAAAAGAAAATGCAGATACTACCCCTCCTTTATAATTATGGGTTAAGGTTCTTAGCTATTCTACCCTCCAATTCAATTGGACATAGCCTTTTTTTTCTGTCCTTCTTTCTCCCTAGTACACACACAAATAAACAAAAGAACATTTATTGGTGCTTCAAGAGCTGTTCCCTGATGTCAGATCATGGAACAGGAACCTGAATCTATTAAAAATCTGTTTACCAAGGAAGAAACAGAAGCCAATTCAGGATTCTTTTTGTTTTATGCAGAAGCACAATCACATGAGCAAAACACCCCATCAACTCACATTTAATTCCAGTTACACATATTTAACAGATTATGGAAAGTTCACATGATATCCCAAAATCCTGTTGGGAGTTCTTAAGAGCAAACATGTTCTGAAATATGCTCTTTCACATGTTGGGGTTTTTTCTTTTTAAATTAAATTTCTATTCAAAGGCTGGACCAGAATCCGCTGAAATTTTATTAAAGCAAATTACTGGTATGAAAATGTGCCACCCTTGATGGGACTGCTAGTGAGGGCTCCCCTGCTGATGATAAAAGCCAAGACAGCAACACAGATAGGACTTACCTTGATCACCATCAACCTCTGAGAGCCAACAGCACTCAGAAACATCTAAATGTGGTGTCAGACTCTCTACCACTGTACTTAAACTGACTTTTCTTTGGGTAAAGACAAAGAATATATTTTTAAAGGCACCTTTCCAATCCCCTCCTTGCTTGTAACATGCACCTCAACTACAAATTACACCTCAATGCTAACCTGTTCTTATAGGAAAAAAAGGCATCTCCTTCAGCCTACTTGTTAGCATAATAAGGTATTGTCCAGACAGACCACACACCAAAAGGCACACATTTAGAAGGTACTTACCAGTAAACAGAGTCTTGAGTGATAATTCACAAGCTCACCTTTAAGTCTGGGAGGTTCCCCCAAGCACTTCCCACAAAACACAGCTATCTTGAAGCAAATTCCATATTTCCACACCAAGAGGAATATACTCTGTCAAGGAGAGCATGGTTTCCTGAGAATTCACCAACGGCACAGTGCCTAGTGAAGGTCCCTGATGTCAAAGATGGGGCCATCTTTTAGACAAGGGCACCAACAGAACTTGAGCACCAACAGGCTCCCTCAGCTTCCTTGGACAACTCTACCTCAGCAGATTCATAGTGTAACTCAAAATCCACTACCAGCTCAACAGCACTTGTGCAGAGCTAACTTTGCTCTGACCTCTCAACAGGAGAGAACAACAGTCTTAGGGAGAAAGGCTCAGTCCTGGGAATGTCAGAAGACAAATCCTGCTTGTCATCCTGGAGATACTATCTTCCTTAAATGCCTTATGACATAGGCTGCAGCAGAACTGGAAAACATCAAGAAACTTCCCCTGGAAAGATAAGCAAGATCTGTCCCCACACAAAATTTAATACGCCTAATGGATAAATGGAATTGCTCCAACTCATGCAGCCAGTCCAAGATAAGAAGCACAGAGACCCAGGAACTTAGTTCAGCTCAAGAAAAGCATCAGGAAGACAACTAACCATACCAAGCTTGATGAGTGCATCTTGCACACACTTTCTTGCTCCTTCTAAGTAATTCCCATCACTCTGACAATTGCTTCTTCCCCATGTGAATGTTACACACCATCCTAACTATGCAGAACACCTTATAGCTCAGCAGCTTCTGCAGCAGAGATTCTGAGTGGCTTGCCAGGAAATTCATGGAAGTGAAATATCTTAGAAATGAGAAAAAAAGTAATCTTTGGAATATGAAATCAAGTATTTGTTAGAAGCTAGACTATCTCAACTCCAAGAAATCAGGAGACAGCATAGGAGTTATGTTGTCACTAGAAGGAGAGTGGCACACACCTCCTGCCGTGTCATGAGCTGAAGAGACCAAGGTCAGGAACTCCTGCGTCAGACATCAGTATCACTGGACCTGATTTTCAGGGCACAGTCTGAAAATCTGTGCGGTTTATTCAACGCTGTAGACAGGCAGACTAACAATTCTGGAACCCACAGAGCCCACAGCCAATAACCAAGAGCTCTCTGATGCTGAGGGGAGGCTGTTGGGTCACCTTTCTGATCATGCTACTCATCATTCCTGAAGAGCAGGTCAATACATGACACAAGATGGCCTGACAAGTTTTACTTGCAAACTGAACTCTTAACACACAGCTGCAGGAGTTTCTCTGGTGACTAAAGATCTTGTCTTCCAGGTATTCCAAACAGGCATTGCATTTAGCAAAGAAATATCCATCATCTAAATAAACCAGGACGCTGAAAGAGCAGGCCATCATGCATACTTGGAGAATCCCTACACAGCTCTGTACCCCAGAGTTTAAAGACAACACTCTTTTGCACTCCATTCACAGGTCAGGTATCTTGGCAAAAAACAAAACCAAACAACCAAAAAAAAGCTAGACAGATGTTACACATCCTCTAAGATAACCTGACCGTTGCAGCCATGATTTTTTTACTATATTTAGGTCTACACAGTTGATAGGAAAGACCCCAAGAGGTAGGAGTCCTGGTTTGTAACAAACTGCAATTACTGGTTTTGAAACAAATTATTATTAAACAATCAGTGTCATTAGCTAGGTAATCTTTTGGTGTGAGTTTAAGACAATACAAGCAGCAAAGGCACATTAATCTCTGATGGTCTTTGTAGAACCTGGGCTACAAAAGTCATCCATGTCACATCTTGAGAAGGATCTCAAAAACATCACATACGCTGTGGGCAGAGTTTCTTTATCTCATATTTAGGCTCTGAAGGTGAACCTGAAGAAAAATGGAGATGTTTCAGGAGCAGAGCTCCTTGAAATCAATAGCCTGATTCCTTGATCTTTCATGTGGGTGCCTTATTCTAATGTAAGGTTTTTACCTTTCGTTCAAGGTAACTGATACTGACTCCGTGAAGTCTTAGCACAGTGACTGAAAGCTTATGATGAGTTTCCATGACGAATTTTGTGGAACTGTTGAGTTGCAAGCAGGATAAATCATTCACCCCACCAGGACCAAAGCAGTTAGTAGAAAGACAGGAATGAGGCCAACACCTCCAAGAGTTCAAGCTGGACAAGTGTTGCTGGAGAGCTGTTTCCCCCCTCCCTTTCCTCCCACTATGCCATTGCTTCAACAGGGCCATGGTGGCAAAGACATCACCTATGAGGTTGGAAGGACTAATGGATAAATACTCTAGGGATACAACACCAACAGTTCACACAGTACTCCCAAGGAACTAGAAAGAGCAGCTCATCCATGGTATTATCAATACCCAACCAAGCTGGAATCCAAAGTCAATAACGCACACACATTCTACAAACTCCAAAGATGTCTATTTCAAAGTACTCCAAACTGGAAGGAAATGTAAACTGAGTGCTTCTTCCATGACTGTGTCACTGCAATAAAAGATACTTTTCTGTAAGAATTTGTACATAAGAGGTGCAACTGAAGAGAATTGCAAATGAAAAACAGCTTTGCACACCCAAAGGAGTCCCTCTACCAAGAAGAAAAATTTAATGCAGAAAGGGTGTCACGAGAATTATCATCAGCTGGTGGTCTTAGCATAGAAGACCCAGGTAAGTCAGAACATTTATGCAGTTAAAAAGATGTGGGAGTCTGGAAAAGCACTGTATCCTATGCACCCACATAGGAACAAACCCTGCAGGCTACCACAGAGGGGCTGCAGACACATTCACTCAGAGTCAGAACGAATGCATCCCATCACTCAGACAAAAACATGCCAGCTTTGATTTCACTTGGGAGAATTAATATTTACTACTACATTATACTCAGCTGTTGATTGGCAAATCAAATATTTATGGCATGATTTAAATCTGCAATAAATGAGAAAAAGTTGAAGTAACTGTCTTGCCTGCAACTCTGTTTCACTCATTACACTTTCACTTGGCTGAAGACATGCATCATGTAGGGCACCACCCTAAGTTGTTCCTGGTATTTAATGCCCAGATACCAAGCATCTTTTCTCCTCTTGAGAGCCAGAAGCTATACCTATGTGCCTGCTGGGATCTGTTAGCATGATGTCAAGTCAAAAAACATGTAGGATCTTCCAGCTCACTTACAGTTGCCTATCACTAAAATTTGCTCCACTGCATGTTTTAACATCAGAACTGTTCTTTCTCAGACTGAAGAACAGAGGCTTTTCAAATGTGTAACCAAGATCCAAAATACAGAATCAGAAACAGAACAGATGAAAACAGCTTGCTCAGTATCCATGAAGTTTTCCAGAACCTGGTTCACACATCAATACGTCTGACTAATATTTACAATGCTAACAAGATGAAGCAGCATGAACAAAGGTCAAATTAAAACAAAACAAAACACAAAACAAAACAAAAAAAAACAACAAAAAAAAAAACCCTGAAAGAAAAAAAAAGTACTGAGAAATCTTCTTCAAGGAGTCAGTCCAGCAGTACAGCTTCCAAGGTCTGTCATTTCAAACTTAAATCCACATATCCATTGAGCTGAACACAACCCCTTTCCAAAAGAGCAAAGGGAGATGTTGGCATCCAGGTACCCTTTACTTATTTTTTGTATTTCTAATACATAAAGACAAACACATGATTTGATTATCATAAAGTACCAAAATCACCGCTTGAACATTTACTATCACAGAAACATTATCATAACTTAGGCATTCTAAGTCAAAACTCTACTGGGTTTAGGGAGAAAAAAAAGTACAATCTGATTTATTTTTTTTTCACATATCATTCCACTGAAAGTCCTGATGCAGGATTTTCAATTAGCCCTGTAACACAGCATTATTTTTTTTCTGAAGTGAATTTTTTTTCTGAAGTTTCCCTCTGCAATTTCCTCTACAATGAACATGCTCTGCACAAAAATGAAGAGTGCCAATAACAAAACAAACAACTAGTCCTCAGTAGGCATGAGCACATATTACCCTCACCGATAAATAGTTACCACTTAATAAGGGATCAACTAGTGATGAAAAGTAAGAACATTTTAGTAACACCTACCCAAAATATAATTTGTCACCAAAGGCAGACTTAGAATCACCACATACCTCAGTCATGAAAAGAAGGGAGACTGGACACTCCTGTTCCCATTGTATCTTTGCATAATCCTGCAGCTAACTAAAAATCAAACATGGTTATGATTCCACTCTACCACTACAGCTTATAAGGTGAGTTAACCACTAAAAATTTGTGGACTCCTAAGTCCTGCAACACCTCTGAGCACAAAGTATAGAAAGCATTCTTAGCAGAGCAGGAGTCTGTATGTCATATGGGACAAAAACTGTACAGGAAGTCTTGTCATGGCATAACAGCAGAGATGACACAAGGTTTGCTGCTGCACCAAACAAATTAAAAACCAGGAGCTTGTCTGTCAGCAATCCTAGAGACTTGTCCCTGGACAAAGTCGAGACTTTCAGTTCCTCTCTGTTCTACAGTCAGGGCAGCTGCAGCATCTGTCACCCCCACAAGAGTCATCTTTAGTGCAGCTGGACTCCAAAAAGAGCTTTCTTACTCCTACCAACAGTACAGGTGTTCATCTGGACTGCACTGGGATCCATAATCCTGTCTTTGGAAAATGATGTTAGAACACTGGCTGCTGGTAGACACGCTTTATGCTTTGCAGACCATCATTCCCCCTTTCTGAAAGGTGGCTGACTCTGCTTTAAAACAAAGCCTTCAGGGAAACCCTTGTTTCATGTATGCCACACCTTCCAATAGATTGTTTGCTTGAAAACATTTACAGGTGTAACTGTAAGAGAAGAAATAAAAAACCAAGGTGGCTGAATACTCTGCATAATCACTTGTTACAGAAACTTAGCAAATTTCAGCTGGCACATCACAGAATTATCCAATGGTTTGGGTTGGAAGGGACCTTTGAAGACCAACATCTTGCATGAAATGATGCTGCTGAAAGTTTTGTCCAGCCTGATCTTGGACGTTTCCAATAGTGCAACTTCCTGGGAAACATGTTCCACTGTTTCTCCACCCTTATCATAAAAAATTTCTTCCTTATGTTCTGTCTAAATCTACATTCAGTTTAAAATGGTTGTGCCTCATCCAGAAGGACACGCCTCCTGGTAACAAGTCTTTTACCATCTTTTTCATATAAAGAAAGTACCTTTCATACCCTTTAGGTACTGAAAGGCTGCAGTAAGGTCTCCCTGGAGCCTTCTATTTTCCAGGCTGAACAACCCCAGCTCTCTTTGCCTTTGACACTTTGCCACTTTGACACACTACTTGTGTTTTCTGTCTTCACAGAAGAGGGGTTCCAGACCTCAGACCACTTTTGTGTCTCCATCCATAACTCTAAGGCCTAGAACAGCCCATTAAAATCCACTTCAACAACTTTGTGGGATTGTCTAATGAAGTACGGAGAACCTGCAGGGGTAAGTGCTGAAAGCAAAAAGGCTTTCAAACCCATCATCTGATTGAGGATCCATTTACAAACACCGTGAGCTTGCCAAGCTACTGGTCCAGGTATCTTACAAATGCCGCTGTGTGAATTTCAGTTCTCTGGAGCCCTCCAGTGGAACGAACTCACGGGAACGGCCACGAAACCCATGAAACAGCACAAATATCCCACAAATACATTTCATCCGCAGAAGCCAGGCTGCTGACACAGCCAGCTACCAAATCCCAGCGCACATGTTGCTTCCCTAACTAGGCTAGCAGCTGAACCAAGTGGACACTCCGCCCCGCGGAACGGCGGGTGCTGCTGCCCCGGCAGCCGGCGGCTCCCCGGCCCGGGATCCCGCATCCCGGGATGGCCAGCCCCGCCAGGCA
>JANPWX010000096.1:1251354-1306575 GCA_024734555.1 Trochalopteron elliotii
GAGGGCGGCGCTTCCCGTTTCCCTTGCCCCGGCCGGGAGCGCCGACGCCGCGTGCCGCCATCTTTACTGCGGGCAGCCGCCGGGCCCGCCACGGGCGGCGCTCCGGGACATCCGCGGCGGCAGAGGGAGGCGGGGACGCGCTCCTGCCGTGGGAATCCAGAGGGATTCACCTTCCCGCCTGCCGTACTGTGAGGAGGCCTGTGGGAGGCTCATTAGCTCCGCGGCTCCACAGGTAACTGCCAGTCCGAGTGAGATCCGTGTTTCCAGTACGGGGTCGACATGAAGAAGTATATAAAGCTGGTAGCTGCGCGTGTAAGTGGACAGGCTTTGCGCAATGGCCTTACACTGAAATACATAATAACTTCTGTGTTGCACAGTTGCAGGGTGTGAGCATTCAAAGTCAGGCCAGCGTACCGCTATCGGGAGTGTCTGTGAAGCAGGACAATCCTCCAAGTAGTTTATTACAAATATCCGAAGTAATTTCTCTGAGTTCTACCTTGAATTTTTCCTTTTATTTTAAGGTATAAAGGAAAAAAAAATCACCTGCAGTAAACAGCTCTTCTTGTATGGACACTGGGGATGATTCTGTAGGCAAGGACTGAGTAATTCCATTCCTTTGTGTGGAGCAGAGGTTTCCATTAGCTGGCACATTACTTACTGCTGGGATCACTGCCTTCCCTTCCTTCTGCGTCATGGATGTAAATGCCCAAAACATCCAGTCTCTGTGATCGTTGCATAAAGTGACATTAATACCCACGTGAAGTAACCAAGTTAACTCTTATAAATCTATAGAAAATGGAAGGCTTCAAGAAACTTTTGTAATAATTTCAGGGTAAGATTTGTCAGTGCCACTTAGGCTACATATCAGCGTTGCCTGAAGTGTTCTAGATTTTCCCTTTTTTGTGTCACATGGAATGGCAGGATTGAGAATGTCTTCCATGGGCAGAAGTGTTGTGGAAGTTTTAAGTCTGTCCAGTGTTGACTCACAGCTGGAACTCTGGAGTGATGCTTATGGATGGACAGACTTCCAGCTGCTACTGAAACCCGCCATGTGAGGGTGTCCCACTCTTGGTCCTGGTCTTATCACAGAATTACAGAACTCAGTTCTTGTGAAGGGAACAAACTTTATTTATCCCCTTTGCCACAGAGGGTAAGGCAGGGGAAACACCTTTAGTGTTCCAGGATATGGACTCATCTCTAGGGAGCTCTTCCACAGGCAGTGATGATGTGAGACAAGACAAAAGAAAAAATACATGAACTCAGATGTACAACATACAGCTTATACTTAAATAACAGTCTTCCAAATGGCTGGATGTTTTAGTTACACATTTTTCTAACAACATACAACAGGTGAAGAGACAAAATTAATAAATGACAAATGCAGCTATTCTCTCAGAAACTTGTTAAAGCACCTTGAGTAGACTGGAAAACTGCTCAGACTTGTGTTTGTTTTTTAAATACAGTCTGCATGTAAGACCCTGTTTACTCAGTAATATTTGGAATTAGAAATCTACAGATGAAATGTACCATGTATCAACACTGTAGTCAAATTCTAAAATTACTATTTGTTATTTAAATACCTGCAGAGTAGAGTCAGACTATTAGTACAAATATATGGAAAAAGGAAATGGATGAAAACTAGATGAAACTTTTAACATGCTTGATTTATTGCTCACAAGTGTTTTGAACTTCTCTTTGAACAAGATTTCTGATTACCTGGATTGTCTTTTGTGTAAATGCAAGCACTCATGAACATATCAGGGATTACCTCCATGTATAAATGACAGAATCAGAACTCAACTTTGTGGAATGGCTAAATAGGGAATGGTGGCCACTGACATGGGTGTTTCATTACAGAACACACTAAAATGATTCCCAGGTCACACAGCTCAAGAGCAAAAAACCCCTAAACTAGCAAAGCAATGAAGTAATTGCTAAGAAGTCATAAACCCACTCAAAATAAATGCTCTTGTTTTCTTTTAAAAGCAGTACTGCACCTTTACATTTTGTACTAGAAAAATATACTGGAAGCTGCAATAGATGTAAGAAACATTCTTGACACTTAAAAGTTAGTTTTTCTACTGCTATCAATGGAAGTATTTATAACTTTATATAAGTAGAATGTACACCAAGTAGTTTTGAAGTGGTTGCAATGCATTGCAATTGTTTTATTATAACATATAAATTCACTTCCTATGTAATGTGCAAAGAAAGTGTTTTGAGTTGCATGAACAGACATCCATTTGAAAATATATTTTATAATCTAATTTACAAGAAAAATAGATTATGAATCATTTTGAGTAATCACTTTACCACTATTTCTGCAATTTGTTTATACACCAACAGGGGAGGTACAACAGCTAGAACAGCTGCTAAAATGACAGCCTAAGACATGGTAAATAGACACAGAAGCAACAATAATCTGTTCTAAAATAATTAGACTGAAATGGTTCTACCAAAGAATAGTGGCATTTCTTTCACATAGATACATAAATCTTTGTACAAATGCATAAATGTGTACAGAGTACAGCAAAACAGAGTCCGGATATTGAAAACTAAGGAATATCAAATCTTTGTTTAATCAGGGCTGCTGTAAAGCTGTTTTCTGAGGTGTGCTACCACTTTTTAATAAAAATTGAATTTGTTAATTCTTATTAACAGAAGAGTTGTATTTAAACGGTTTCTTTGTTCCCATCTAATTTCTTTCCATTTTAATACATCTTAGAGTTTCTACTAAAGAAATTACTCCTTTCTTAGTTTGTTACCAATATGTTCAGATAAGATTTTTATAATGGGTTGAGAATATAGATGCATTAATTTTGTATCCCTTTATGATTCAGTTTGTGTTAGTATAAAAAAGAAGCACACAGAGAAGCAAATGGTGAAGTTAAGACATTTCAGCCTTTTAATGAATTTATGAACCACTCTCACCTGCTACCACTTGAAATCCACAGGCAAGAGCACTTCATTGGTACACACAGAGGGTGCAGATGGGAAAGGGAGGAAGGTTTGGCAGACTGCATGAATTTCATTTTCTAAACAAAGGCGATTGCAGCGTGTACATTTTGGGCGGCAAAGTTCAGGGTTTGTTTTTCCTTCACCCCTCTTTGTAGCCATCTCTTAGGAGAACAGACTAGGGCAAACATGATGTCTGTACACATACTGTAGACAGGTTAGTATCATAAATCTCCCCATCACTTTTTGCCACTTTTGGTGTAAATGACATATAAATCCAAAGATGACAAAGCTCTTTCTTATAATCTGTACTAACTCCTTTGCTGGTGCAGTCGTCTTTTTGATGCCTCTGTTCTGGGGAAACTTGTAGGGGGTTCCAGTTGTCCATATATGTGAATCAGGTACTTCCCATAGGTGAGGTTAACTTACAGATGAGTGAGGAACTATTTAATTTGAATCCTCTGTAATTGTTTTACAGGCACTGTCTTGTGACTGGTCAGCAGAGAGCTGCTCAGGAGTCACAGCTTTTCCCAGGGGTTGGTATTGCAGCCTGTAGGCACAGCCAGTGTGGTGGTGGGGACAGACCAGACTACAGCTACAGTAGCCCTTCCTGCAAGAGCTTTGCAAGTTCACAGAATAAGGGATGAGATGGGGAGCCACTATATTGGGCTTAAGGATCAATGAAAGCAAAGACATTGACACAGAGGCTTATGCAGACCCCAAAAATATAAAGAACAAATGGGGCTGATGAAAAAAGCAGCAGTGCCCTTGTAAGAAGAGAAGGGTGGGATGAAGAGAAAGCCATTTTGAAGCTATGTCAAATGAACATCCAGGCCACTGCACTTTCTCAGGGTGGGGGACCACAAAAGTCATGGTGAAGCTTTGTAGAGTACATGCTGTAGGCCTGAAGAGATTTTTGGTTGGTAATATAAGACATTTTAAAGAGAGTCTTAACCTTTCAAGCCCTTCATTTAAATTCTGAAAACATATAGCTTTTCAACAGTGTGCACACATCTGGCAGATGCAGGAAACAGCCAGTTCCTTGACTCTAAAATCATATTTAACATTCTAGCACATATAGGATGTATGCTCTTATTTTCCCAGAATGCTCTGAGCTTCTTTTCCAATTCCTGATAAAATATTATAAGAAGTCTTCAGTATACACATTTATGTAATTTCTTTAGAGCCAAACTTTACGCAAAAAAACTTACGTCTGTGTAAAGGACACTGTGACTTGTATCTAAAATCGTGTGTGACATCTTGCATTGGTCATCAGTATTTTCATTTGAAGGCATAACTTCACCTATTGCCTTCACTTTTAGAAAATGCTTCTTTCTATTTTATTTTCATACCTGTCCCTGACTCAAGGCTTAGAGTTCCTGCCAACACAGCTTTTTACTTCAACTCAGAACACCTCATCCAGGAGCAACAGTGATGGCTATCTTCAATAAAGGTCTTGGCTCTTTTTCATGGCACTTTCTCTCCAAGTTCTATAAAATATCTGTAAATACAAGGAAATATTCCCTGGCTGTTAATGAGAAAATAATCCTGCCAGCATCTTTTATGGCATCCTAGGCAGTTCTATGTCCACTTGGGAAAATTTCAGCAAACAGTTTTCAAACTCCAGTTTAAAAGAAGCAAAGACCATCTCAGGAATTTCCTGAAAATAACATTAAAAGTTAGAAGGAACAGGTTAAGAACCTCATTCTGTTTCTCTCCTAGTTGTGCAGTCTAGGGAAGTAGTTCTAGGCTAAAAAGTAGATTAATACAGGTACTTAAATTCAGTAGTCTTACAGAAGTCAGCAAAAGGAGGAACTGCAGGTGTCGGCTACTCATTCTGTCTGCTGTAGGGCGGAGGATACCCTCCATGTGTCCTCCTAACAAGATTGTGTCACACAAGTGACACTTAGTTGCCATTTGCTACAACTGTTGCCTGGAACTAATTCTGAGTTTTGATCAGTTGTATACAAAGAGGAGAAAGGTGTGTGTAGGTGGATGAATGGTGTGGGAAGACAAAGAGCTAAAAGAGAATGAAGGTATTTTAACCAACTCTTGTGCAAACATTATCTTTCTTACTTAGTGTAGACTTAGGTTAAGATGTTGGTAGCTGGCATATGGATGGCTAAAGCTGGCTGCTTGGCTTCTCTGAGTTTTACTACTTTTGGGGAGATTGAGACAATTTTAATTTGTAGAAGGGAAAAACCCATGATTTTGGCCAAAACACATAGCCTAATTTTGACCTAAACAGAGGAGTTTTCCTTTTGAAAATAAAATCCTGTGCAACCAGAAGCTCATTCCATTCTCATTATCAGTGGTATGGCCTAACAGTCCTTAGTGCCTGCACAAGAATGTGCAAGTCACGTGGCTGTAAGATACACTTCAGCAGTTTGTGCAAATGCAATTCTAGCAGGTTGTGCCATTTTCTTATGCAAAAGAGGGAATGCAAGTGGGATGAAGCTCTGAAACAGATGTAGAGAACAGAAGAGTCAGGCAGGTAGGTATGACAACATGGGGTACAGACAGTAATAGGGACAGCAAGTTTTTTCATTAAAAAAACATCACCATAAATGAAAACAGTAAGCATATATTAACATTTTTTTCTCTACCAAAGAGCAAGTCATACAGGATGGAACTGTTACAGAAGTAATTTGTACTTAAGTAACTGCTTATTAAATAATTAATTTACCACGTAACTTCAAGTTGTCATCAGCTCTTGACCTTAGAATGTATCAGTAACTCTCTGGGATGGAAATGAGGCATTACCAAAGGAAGTAACACCTCAAAACAGAGCAGTCAAACAGTCTACAGAAACCAGTTCTACCACTAGGACACCTGCTGTCCCCCACCACTGACAAAAGGAAGTCCAGACATGTATCAGAGGGCAAAAGTTATCATTTACTGTCCAACTCACACACACAGTGCAAAAATAATTTATAGTTTATTACTCCTGTGAGAAAAGTATTCAGGAACAGGTAAACAAGTTCATGTTTGGAACCAAAAGTAACAGAATTTACTGAATTACGCTTAAACTCTGTACATACACAAGCTTATATGCTGTACATTGTCATAATTGTGAAGTTGAAAAATTCCTAAATACAGAAATTATTTGCAATTCTCTTTCCTAGAAGGTAAAATGATAATATCTATTGATGGATTTATGGTGTGTGTATACATCTCGGGGGATATACTTATGTACACCAAGTACATACTTATATTGAAACAGGAGTACATTGCTATACCAGTGCCAGTTGGAGACAACTGAAAGTGTACTGGGTATCACTGTCACTATTTAGAAGCCATGTTTTCCTAATTATTCCCAGCTCTGCTCAGGAAAGTGCACTGAAGCATTACCCAGAGACAGCTGTTGCTACTCCATTCTAGAAGGACTCTGCTTTCCAGTTACTAAACACGGAAGCGACACTGTTTGACAGGCTCTTGTTTGCAGAAATCTCAACAGCTGCCATCCAACCCAGTGATGGGAAGGGTCTGGACTGGATCAAAAGAAGTTGAACACTTTGTATTGTTACTGTACACCAGCAAATCCAGGCACTTAGCACTATCAGTATTTCTATTCTCAACTGTTCTAGAACTATGGGCAAAAGCTTATCTTTATTATAATCAAAAACAAACTCTCCCTAGACCTCAGTAGGATAGGACATCATCTTACATTCTAAGGGTACTGCATTTTAATGAACCCAGGAATTTTACAAGTTTGGCAAAGTGCATACTTTAAGAGAATCATTCAGATATTTATAATAGCTTAACTGAATTTCGGAGTCAAAATATGATAAATTCTCTACAAGATAAAGGCACAATATTTACAGGTACTCTTACCACTGCAGCTTTAAATAAGATAAACTAAATAACACTATCATCTTTGAAATAAAACTGTTAAGAATTATAGTAATAATCTTTCATAAAAAAGTAGATATGCTTGTGCATTTAGTACTCTTGATTCTGGAACCATCTGAACATGGGCATCACTAACGTACACCCACTGTCCTCCTGATGCTCCCATGGCTTCTTTTAAACCTGAAATGTAGAAGCAAAAGAAATTTTTTTCTTCTCTTTCACGACATCATCAAGCAAATAGAGTGGCTATTTCAAAAAGCAAGAGAAGATTCTAAGCTACAAGAGTAATTCATTACTTAGCTACAGTCTGCTATTCAGTTTGAAACTTACATGTCAAAGAGCACTATAAGAGAAATTGGGGGAAGGCAATGCTAGGAATGGATGCTGCCATGGCTTTTTTCATATTTTTTCAGAAAGCCTAAGATATTTCCAGTACAGCTTGCTGAATTCCAGCAGTAAGTTATACTAGAACATAACCACTTCTGACATAGAAAAAAGATCTTATTTTAAAAGCTCACCAGTATGAAATTAAGAACATGAAAATATCTAATCTTTTCTAATAATCATTGCAAGACAAGTGTAAGACTGAAGGGAACTTTGATTTCATGAATAATGTAAAAGATTGTCTTTCTGGGAAATGAACTTCAAATGCAAAGTGATACTACATAGGATAGAAAGTGTAATGCTTGGTTCTCACTTTCCCCCAAGAAGGGAAACAGTAAATATATTTACCTCGCTTTGACAGCTTAACATATTATTGCTGCCACAGATTTTTCACTAACAGATTCTGTCCTGGAAACTTATTTCATTCTTGTCCTAGGATGACTTTATGATGCTTGTATCCCCCAATCATCTGTTCTGCATATCCATCAAGTATTAATAAGAAAGAACTAGTGTGCTGTTCTCAAAATGCCAACAGAAACCCTACACCAAACCTTGTACCTTCCATGAAAAAGATTCTTGCTGTTCACGTTAAACCAAAGTGTTCCAGATTTTAAAGTTTAAAAAAAATCTCAATCCTAAAATACATAAGACATATAAAACGCTCAAATATTCAGAAAATGAAATTTAATTTAATGTAATGGATTTGATTGGTGTACTAAACCATTTTCAGGTACCAAATATGCCAAATTATTACATTTTACCAGGCACAACTATTCATCTGGATGTATTATTTTGAATAGGAAAGAGAGGAAAGTTTTCCCTCCATTATTTGTTTAATAGCTGAACAAAAATTCCATTATTCAAAATTCCATTAGTCACTCAACTCTATATGGGATTAATAGCAGAAGTAGGATATGCATTGTGTCCAACAACATCAAAAAAGAATAATTAATAGAATCCTAGGTTGGTTTGGGTTGGAAGGAACTTCAAAGATCATTTAGTTCTAACAGCTCTGCCATGGGCAGGACCCCTTCCACTAGTCCAGGTTGCTCAGAGCTCTATCCAGCCTGTCCTAGAGCACATGATGGGATGGGATTTCTACAACTTGTCTAAAAAGCACAGATTATTCTCAGCTAAAAAATTATTTCCTATAAATCCCTGTAGACAGTTACTTTTGGTTTACAGTAAAGGCAAGGAAGCTGTGTTTGTACGTACCCAGAACAGTTTTAGTGGTAGAAATATGCTCTAGCAATTTCTTGGAGGATGTCCTGACCTTCACATAGGCAGCATAATGACCACCTCTCATTGAGCCACTGTGCTCCACTATTCCATAAAGACTGTACAGCACTCTTGCACCATCCATAACGTTCTGCATTCCCAGAAACACAGAAAACAAAGGGGAATTATTTCATCATGAATTTTACAGGCCTCTTAAGTAGCTATCAATCAGCAGTATGATTCCAAAAGAGGCAAACAGACATCCACAGCATTTCCAACAGCAAAACACCTCTATTACTCAGTAGTAATAAGTACTCAGTAGTCTTACTAATTTAGTTACCATAGAGGCAATACTGCTTGTCCTTAATGCTGTTATATACACCAACATCCCCAGGGCACCACAGCTTAACTAATACCAGCTAATATCAGTGATATTCTTGACATGAATGGGATTGCACATAGTTACAGTTCTGATCTCAGGACACTATTTGAAAAATTCACTCTACAATTTAATTTAAAAAGGCAGAAATATCATGATCATCATCATCAGTCCAATTTAACTTGTGGTCAGGACACCAACTGCTAAAGTACAATAAAAATGAAGATTTGAAATGGTACCTTGCAAGATGCAGCACAAAATGGTGCTAAGTCTAAAATCAGTGGGAAATCCACATGCCTGTTTACTTTCCGTAGACTCAAACCAGCCTTCAAAAAGACAAAAAAATAAAAAAAAGACTGTAAAATAAATATTTTTACTAGGCAGCTTTTTAAAGCTAAGGTGTATCACTATACTATTAAAATTAACCAAATCCAAGAGTAAGATTTCAACTGATTTAAACCTTCTTTGTTATGTTGTTATGTTTTCAGTACAGTGTCTGATACACATAAGTGTGACAGACACATAAGGGGGTTCCCTGGATACATCAGGATGGCTAAATGCACTCTGAAGGTGTTAGGATAATCACAATAAACATCAGCATGTTTCAAACAGTGCTTCTACCAGGTCTCCATCTAAAAAGGCAGTATTGGGATCCACAATGACACTGGAAGAATTGCTTGTACACCAAGGGGGCAGAGAAATATACAAGAGGGGTTTGGCCTCTTACCTGGTGGAATCTTTTCAGGTGGAGAATAAGAATAGCAGGAACTGAAGAAATCAGCAGCTGCTTCCGAGCATTTGTGTAGACACCTTCCATTTTCTTTTCTGTATTTATGAATATCAAAATAATTTGTAAAGTGAAGGCAGTCATATGGAATTTTTTAAGTACTTTCTAAACATCTGACAGAACAGATCTATGCTGTAATGTTTTTGTACTTGTTATATAAAACACAAGGGAAATTTTGTGGAATAACAGAAATATTTTCTCATTTTTCTAGTTATTAATAAACATTATCTGCGAAATCTGAGCATTATTTTAGCCAGTCTTGTGCAAATCAGATCAGAAGCTGGAAGCCTGTCCACTATCCAGGTCAGCTTGCACACTGAGATACCTACACTGTCTGTTACTATAGCACCCAACTTTGCTGTTTAAACATAAAATAAATGGATGATCCCTGGACAAAAACTGGAAGGCTCAAGTCTCTTCATCTATGCTAATGTCCTAATCACTAAGAGTTTAGTTTTCCATTCTTCAGTTTTTTCTGAATGACTACATACTTCGTACTTATTTAAGAGAAAGGTCTGAGGAGGGCTGGCTACTTCAGGAAGTTTCCTAACCTGCTGGCTTCTGCAAACAGGATTGGGATATGTGGCTCCAAAGCCCCTATGGTGCAGAAGGCACAGAACACAGGGCACTTACCAAGAGCAGCACATGAAAGCTCCACAGAAAAGCTTCACAGCAAAAGAGAACACGCCACTAGCACTTGTTTTTGCTGACAAAATTAATTTACTGGTTTTACATATGTTCAAAAGAAAATAGCTCATTTCAGGTACAATGGAGTGTTTAATGTTTAACTGGACCTCTTACATCTTTGTTTTAGAAGACAAAAATAAATAATGATTAGTTGTGAGTTGATTTTCCTTTTCCATGGTGCTCATGGAACCAAGGTGTTATTTATATAGCACTTACAGTTCAATGATGATTAAAGGAATGATTATAAAATACAAATAATTTTTCTAAATTTACTCATGCTTAACTCTCCAGATATCTATAAATGCACAGCAAGCAGGCAATTTTTATTATGATACAAACTCCCTTCATTGTATTTACAAATTACCAGAAAAGATTAATTTTTTTATTCTTCTGAATTTCTAGACATAAAAAACCCCAATCCTCCAGTCCTTCTAAAATGTTTCATTTTTCATTAAGTTGTTTTTCTTATTCAGTGAATAATGGTGTGCTTGGGCTATACAAGCATCGAGGAAAGCATTTTCACAAAAAGGTACTTTTCTCTCATCTCCATTCTTACAAATTTTTGGATTTTTTTTTCTCTCTTCATTACAACTCTCTTTTTTTGCCTCTTTTCCATACATAATTACATTATTTCCCTGAGTATGTAAGCTACTGGGGCTGAATGTTACAGCATTTATTTCAAGGCTTTGAGGATTTTAAGGAACAGAAACAGCAGCAAAGATTAGTATCGAGCAATGCACATACTCGGTAATTTTTAAATTCTTTATCTTGGATAGAATAAAGATGCAAAATGAATTCTATGTTACATCTATGATTACGTTCTAATATAAAAACTATTCTTGTTGCCACCACTTGATGAAGTTTTAAGTTGTTACAAGCAAGTTTTGCTTGGGGAGACATTTTCTATTTAACCACAGCAGGGAGGCCCGTGCTGGAGCAATGGAAGAGCAGCCAGCACACAGGCTTTGGAAGGCAATGCTGGAAATTGTCCAGAGGTACAAGCGCTTTACCTGTGGAGATGGTTTTCTTCTGATACTTCTGTTTCCTTTCTGTGCAGCTCTCACATAAAAGCTTGTTGTTCCCCATTAAGAGCTCTACAGAGGTGAACTGGTAAAGGCAGGACTGAACAGAACATTCCTTCGAGCTAGTTATGTAGCTTTGGGAAAGTGTCTGGAAAGCATTTAGAGGGTTTTGGGATAGTGAGGATTTGCCTACTGAGAACATGGAATTATTTGATAAACCTAAAGTTGGATCTGCACAGCTCGATTTTTTATCTTCGTTGACAGGATCACAGAAGCTGAGCTTGGATATGGCGCTGGAAATCATCTCTTCGTTGCCGTCGCTCGGCTTGTGCGGCATTTTCGGGTTGAAGTGGCTGACGTGCACACCAGACACGCTGCTGGGTGGACTCAAAGCTGTTTGCTTAGAAGCACTTTCGCTCTCTGAGGCTTCGCTGTCTGCATCAAAGCTGCTCTCAGAGCGGCTGGCTTCCTTCTCACTGCCCTCCGTCTGGCTTCCATTGACAGCCGCCTCCGCACAGGGGTCTTTGGAGTGCAGGACACCAGAGCTGCCTTCCAGCTCAAGCTTTTTGCCTTGGTCCTGCATGATAACAGGACTTCTTTCTTCTTCTTTTGAGGAAGCTTTTCTGGCAAGCCGTCTCTCATGGTTCAATTGATTCTGTAAATTATGGCATTATTAATTCAGTAATAGAGGGGAGAAACAGGAAGCAGATTTGTAAGCGAACAAATCTTTCGAAACATGACAAATGCAAAGCAAATTACTGGGGGGTTATATTGTTTTATATTCTCCATCTCTCATGTTTAAGACAGCTGATTTCCTTCAGATGTTTTTAAACTAACTTAGGATTAGAAACCTACTTCCCAGTCAGCTAAGAGCATTATACTTACTGCGAGATGAATACTTCCCACAACTAATTACTTTCACTTTGTGACAGCTGTAGATGGCACATTTGAAGGGGTATTCACTTAATCTAATTTAAGCTTCTAAAAGGTTCTCAAGTTTTAGCTGCTCCTCTGGCCTTTCATGAGAGGCCTTAGTTGATGTGCAGCTCCAGAAAAAATTCAACTCACCTTGCAGGTACTTGTCATAGAATTAACTAAGGCATCTCTAGGAGGATGTTTGCTGATTTGGATATTACACAAAGTTGACTTTTTTAAAATCAAGATTGCAAGAAGAAAAAAAAGATTGCTTCCACAGAAAACTACTCCTATAGATTTTAAAAATCAAACCCACAAAGCTGCCATAATTTTAGGTGATTTGCAAATGTTCATAAACTCTTTTCTTGCCTTCTTTTGTTTGGCTGCTTTCCAAAAGAAACTAGCAGTTTTCCTTCCCTTATTTTTTCCTTTATTTGAATTAGATCAAAATTCCAGGGGTATCCTTCCATTCATCTCAAGAGTTTGAGTTTTAGGTCTTTTCTTCTATAATAATCAGTTTCTGCACTACTTCTTTCCATCCTTTCCTTTGTTTCTTCCTCATGTCCTTTTTCTACTTCTGTCTCATTCTCTTCTCCTGTCATTCTTTTATATTTTGTATTTTATATGTTGTATTTTATATTTTGTATTTTATATGCTGTATTTTATGTATTGTATTTTTTTCTTCACGTGTGTTTAATGTGTTAGGACCTGATTCAGGAGAGTTTTTATGGTACAGAGCACAGACCCTTACAATAGTCCCAAAAGCAACATGAATTGAAACTAGCCTGCAGATTTTTTTTCCTGAAACCCAGTAACTGAAAGCTAAATGGTTACCAATGACTGTCATTTCTCACACTTCTAATGATGACCTAAATATTTTAAAACAAGTCTATGTCAGCTATATGTATACTAAAAAACCCCACTGACATGTGTCAAAATTCCCTAAAAATTCTCAGTCACCCCAGAAACTTGAGTGAACTCAGGATGACTGGTTAGTGTGGGTATTTAAGTTCTTACCTTATCTTTTGTTAAAGTGTGTTTCTTGACAATTTTGGGTTGATTATTCAGTGTACCGATAGAAGAACAATTATACTGACCAAGATCTGCCTCCTGCACACTTTTACTTTTACCTGTTCTTCCCAAGGGCACAGGTTTTGCAACCTAAGAAATTAGACAGGAAATTAGAAAAGGCAACATGTCATTTTGTATTCCTTTGCAACTTACAGAAAAGATGAATGTAGGTGGATCTTTTCCTTTATTTTAGAAAACAGAGACCTACATAAAACCAATTAAATGGCCCCCTGAATTGTGATATAAGGCTACTTTCTAATTTTTTTTACCATAAAACGGGTCATGAGACTGTCAACGTCTCTGAAGGTTCAACTGAAAGCCACAAGGAAAGGAATGATACAAAATTTCTGTATGTAATACAATACAAAATAATCTATTCTACTATTGTATAAGCACATGCCTAGCTGTACCAGATGTGACTTTATCAAAAGGAACACAGGTCCCCCTAAGTGAGTCCTTTGTGCAGCCTGTGACAACAGAGCTGCCACACCCCCCATCACGTAACTGGCAGCAGCACGTCACCTGTGAAGTGCTGAATATAAAGTAATGCCCCTCCTCAAGTATGTGCAGCAACTGCTGAACACCCACAGAAATCACTCTCACACAGAACCCACCAAGTCCCCTTGTTACACAGGGGAGCCAGGAAGCACAAGAGCCCACTCAAAATGCTCTTAAAGCCTTAACTCCCACAGCCATCTGCACTCAGTGCATCAGCAAAGACGAAGAATTTGTTATGAAAAAAAAACTGGTGTTTGGAGAAAAATACCTTTCATACAGAAATAAATATTACATTAATTACTCTCTCTTAAATGTAGATGAATATATGCAGGATGGAGGAAGAACCACTCCCAACCCACCCCCACTATGCTCAAATGAAAAGCCCAAGTCCTGAAAAAACAGCTCATGCCTTCAAAGGAACACATTTCCTCTGCAGCTAATGGAGGGAATCCATGAAATGCTGAGAATGCCAGAATAAATAAATTCAAATATCCATTTTTAAAGTGTCTCATCCTGTAGGTAAACATCAGCCCAAGGGACTCAGGTTCTCTAGATGGAAACCAATAGGTTAGAACTGACTCTCTGGACCACCAAAAAAAAAAAAAAAAGGCTTATAATCATTCTATTTATACAAGTACATACTATTAAATTAAGCTAATCTCAGACTTACATATTCTGTGGGTTACTATTGGTATTTGCAAAGCTTGCACTAATTTAAAGATATATGCACTTATGACATTGCATGCCTATATATAAGGAAAATCATATAATGAATGGATGGATAACAGTACATGTATTTATGGACAAGTTTACATTTTTAGGCTTGAGATCAAAACTATGTGCATATGGATAAATATCTTCATAAGGCTATTAAAAACAATCCACTGGAAGCAATAATTACTTATTACATATGCTGTTTCTTACCCTCTCCTCTATTATGGGAAGTGAAAGATCAATGAAAGGTTCTTTTACTGTTGAAATCTTGAAGAAAAAGAGAAAATGCACTTAAACGCAAAGAACAGTATATGGGTTTAGTACACAGCTCCCTTTATTTAATCAATTTATTATCAAAAATTATAACACAAGCTAATTACTTACAAGATGTATGAAACTACAATGAAGAACTTCCCACTATATTTTTTAAAAAAATTATTAAGTTAGCTCTAATTGTCTAACACCACACAAAATTTCAGCATGTAAAGGGCAAGGCCATTCATGTGGGATGAACTGACTTGAAGCAGTGTGGTGCTCACTTTCTCTGAGCTCCAGATGGATTTTCAAGTCATGTGGTACCATACCTCTGTGGTACCATTTTGCAGAAAGCTACCTTTTAGGGTTTCCTGATTCTGGACACTTCTTCACAGGTGTTTGAGCTGTTATGCAGCAAGGACTGGTTAATGACAGTTAAGTGACAGGTTCTAACCTCATGCTCTCAGTTAAGATGAAGTCAGTCTTACTGGTTACAGTCAAAAGCTTTTGCCATGTATAAGCTGGAGATATCTTGCAAAGCATACCTAAAGACAATCTCTTTTTGTGCTTTCCATCTGCCTGTATCACTAAGTTCCTTAGGCTCTCTCCCTTGCTCTTCTCAAATTCCTTCCAAAACTGACTTATCTTACCTCTGAAAAGACTGTGAAAAACAAAACCTTAAAAAAAAGAAGTAAAAATCATGTTGTATATTTAAGTCACAGTCATGCCATCAATTACTGTCACCATGTCCCTTCTCTTGTATTTGTGACCCCCATCTTCCACCTGTGACATTTAGTTTGGACTGCAAGCTTACTTTTACCTCTCGTGCGAGGGACTCAGGAATGTTTAGGTTCCAGTAAAGCAATAAATGAGATCAAAAGCAGGCAGCTCTGGTGACTGACTGCCTGGTGAGCGATGTTCAAACAGGGGTTCCTCTAAAGTGTTGGTTTGCATGAAAAAACATGCATCAAAAATATCTTGCCAGTGCAGGCAAAGGAAAATGAATGCTAAACTCTTCCTCAAAGGGAAGCTAGCACATTCCCAAGTCCTGTGCAGGCAGAATATAAGAATCCAGCAAAAATAGATGAGACATGCAAAATACATACAATCTCTATTTTTTGTATGGTCAAAGTTCTTCATTGGTACTAGTGGCACATTGAAGAGTAATCTGCACACCACACACAGGGAAGTTTACCTGGCACTGCAGGACTGTGCTTAATTTTTCAGACTGATTAATTTACTTAATCTCTATAATATGAAATAGAATGTTTTAAACCAAACACAAATGTAACATTCAATTAGAAAAGTCATGCAATTAAGATTTTTCTCTGTCAAACTTAAAAGAAAATTATAAGGATCATGGAAAGCATTTATGATGGAATGTCAGTAATATTAATTATGAAAGGAATATACTGTTCGTTAGGGTTATTATGTTAATTATAAAAAATACTTCAAAGAAAAAGAAGTAATTTTAGCATTTTCCCACTCATTCTAATTCAAAGTAAGTAATTTCCAATTTTCAGGTGTATCCCGGAAGAGCAGGCAGGAGGATTTATGTTTTAAAAATATCAAATAACATAGGCACATAACACATATGATTATAGAATTTAGAACCTCCGGCCTTAAGTCAGATGTAAAATCAAGCCCAGTACTTGAATCCTTTTTGAATTCAAAGGATCCCTCTTCTTAGGTTTGGGAGGATAATGCTTTAAAGAAGGAATAAATCATTTCAAATTAGAAAACTTTCAATAAAGTCTTGTTTTTACAAACAAACAAACAAGTATAAAATTGGCAACACAATTTTATACTTTGAAGACAATGTAATCAAACCAGTATGTGATCTATTCCACATCAAACCAAATTCCAGAATACCTACATTTTCACATTCCTCACACATGACAGTGCTAGTCAATTCACCAACAAAGATCCTATCTATGAAGTTCATCTTCACACCCTCTCTTCCATACGCTGAAAAAACATTGCCTTTTTTAAATGTGAAAAATAACACATCCAATGCCACACTATAAGTACAACAAAATTCTTTCCGAGATATATTATGAAAGCACAATTTTAAACATATTCAAAATGTTTTGAACACAATACAGTAACTAATACATTATATACTGTGTTATCTCAACATTTAAAAATATTTTAGCAAGGAGGTTCCCTTTTATCCTTCCCTTCCCCATCTTCTGTAACAAAGTAATAATATTGTGTTTCTTAAGAAGAAGTTTTTTAAATCTCAGTTTTCTTTTGAATACATAATACTGCTTTGCCTTGATATAGACACTGGGGTAAACAGAGACATTATCACCCTATCAAAACGGTTTTTTGCAACTATAAAGCTCTAAAACATGTAACAAAATTCTTTTCTAATACATCTTTGTGCCTTAACTTTTGCAGATTTGGGAAGGATGACTTTAAAAATATCTTAATCATTAGGACTTTAATTAAAACAAAATCCCCCAAATTAGAACTACTGAATAAATAAACACATGCAAAAAAAAAGAATAAAACCTCTTCTTTTGAAAAAATAAGCCTTCTTTAGGAACAGCTGCCTATCTTTACTTTATAATTGTATTTAGAGTGCTCACAGTACCAGCCAACTGACAGAAATCAATTTTATTTATGGAAAGTGGCTTCTCTGAGTATAAAGTAATTATGACTATGTAACAAGTATAGAGCAGGCTATTTTAGACAACAAAATTAAATTCTACCTATTATTAAGAGATGGATTAACACTGGGGAGCCTTTCTCCTGGATACAAAGATCAAAGTCAGCACATACTAACCTCTCTACACTTTAGGTACACACTAGGCGGCACTAGAGTAACACAGAATAAAGTCTGGCCGTTACAGCACTTCAGATCTCCTGCTGGCAATAGGCAGTTCTGAAGAAAATGTTATTTAAAGACTAGTGCAGCTTTAGAAGTTTTCAATAAAGAGTTGCATACCTTTGACTTTTCTTCTAGTTTCTTCATCTGCTGTCTTAGTTGTTGGGTTATTGAATGCTTTTAAGATACCAGTCTGTATACGCTAGAAGTAAAAAAAAAAAGTATTTTAAGTGTAAACATTCTAAAACTTAGTCATATATGATTAGACTTTATCTTATTTCCATAAAATAAATGTAATTTAATATTGTAAAACTACTGTTGTTATTCACTAACAATGTCAAAACTACATGAGCTTAACTTTAGTAGATATGCATCCAAAAATTTCCTTCCTTTAAAAGGAAACCATCATAGGGCACTTCACAAGTTACCAAGAAACTATGAGACTTTCAGTGAACTAATGCTATCCATTTCTCCCACTGCAAATGGACTTGGAAGGTAGCTAAGAGTCTTTCAGTAGCCATATTTCAATGACTGCGTTTGGGCAGTATTTTTATCAATTCTGTTTATTTTCTAACACTGCCAGTTCCAGAGGTACATTAGAAAACCTTAGAAGAGAAAGAAAATTCTTACAAATCCGTGTAAATGTTCTCAATGTTTACTCAAATAAAATCATAACAATGACAGTTTGGAAAGAAGGATCAGAAAAAAGCAAATTCATTAATGAGTTGTAGCTGCCCCTCCAGACAGGGGGTGCTTCTCCCTGCTATTTCTCAACTGCCTGGAGATGAAGAGACGTTGTATTCCTGGCAGCAGAATTGCATGGGCTGGTAGAACAGCCCAACCTCTGACATGCTGCAGAGAGAGAAGCAGAAGGATGAATCAGGTCCCCTGACTCTAGCTAGCATGCATGACCTGTGCTTTCCCTTTTCCTGGCAAATGTCCTGTCTCTCTGATCCACAAACTCTAGGAACATGTACGAGTCTCCCTTGTCGGTGTGCAAAACACATTATAATTAAATACTGAAGTCACACTTAGAGCAAAGTACCATTCTAAGAGACAAATGGTGATACCAAACCTTCTGCAAGCAACTCAAACCCTCTGTCCTAACAGGAAAAGATTAATAAATGGCTCTAGTTTCCAGGCAGCAAAGCACACTTCCAAGCCACATATCACTGTAGTGTGAGGATGACAGACAGTGTCAGAGGTTTGGTTTCCAGTTCAGACACCCATCAGACCAAGTCATACTCCAACCTTATGAGTATGTGACCTGGCTTGTGAATTAACTCCCACTGCCCCAAGCTCAGCTTTGTTCATCTTAAAGCCAACAATATACTAAAAGGATTAATCAATAGGTAATTCATGAAGTTGAGCACCATAAATGGGTTTAGGGCCATAAGCAACCCTTTTGTTGGGATTAGCGCGTTGAACCATTTATTTAGGTCAAAGAAAGACATGGTCTTTGAATGGGCAGGGTGCTGTGGACAATGGCAGCAGACATTAATCAATCAGCAGCAGGGTTCAGCCACTTCAGGCCCCGGTGTGAAACCATCTCCAGCCCACATTGCTGGAGACAGCAGACAATATGTCATCTTTATTGTTGTATGGCCACGTTTTTAGCTTGAAAGTCCACTTGGGTACACTTTGTAACTTTTTTCCTCAAGAACATGAAAAGGTTCAGCACAGGTGTCAGATACAAACACAGAACCACACAGAAGAGGCAAAAGTGTAACAGGATTTTTGGTTAGCTCCTATAACTAGTGCTACGTTATGTATCATATGTATTTCTCATCAAAATTAAGGGTTTAAAAACAACTAATCCTGACAGGGATAGGGAAGCAGGGATAGCCAGACTCCTGCCTCTGCCCAGCTGGTTGTCTGCCATCTTACAGACCTGAAACATGGGATAATTAAAAAAAAAAAAAACCAAACAAACAGAGAGAGAGGGGGAGAGAGAGCTTTTACTAGTATTGTCGGTGGCAGAGCACCCCGAGGTGATAAAGATGTGTTTGCAGTCATGCACCATTAGGGCAGCAGTGGGATGTAATTGCAGGGCAGGGTGGCATCCACGTCTCTCTGCCCAGTGATGGAGTGGCAGAAATACTGCCCAAAAATCACCATAAATTCTTACCATCTTCCATCGCTCTTTTGAGATAGGTATTGTAGCTGTCACTGCTCTCTATATAACACATTATTCAAAAGGCAAGTGCTAATGCAGGTTATTGCAATGATGGCACATCCACTGGTGAAGCTGACAGAAGACTGACTTGAGGGGAAAGCACAAGCACCTCCTGGAGAAGCAGCTTAGTTGTTGCAGTAATCCTGCTTTCTGTGACTCCTCCTTTGTCAAGAAAACATAGCTTTCACCTTTCATTACATGAAAATCAAAAAATGAAATAATAAAGCTTCCCTCTGCTGCAAAAATGTAACAACTGTTTTCTAACCAAAGTCAGCTGCTTCTGTTGTGTGCCGTGTTCAAGACATCATTTTCTAAGGGTGAGTGTCAAGGTTTAACTGTTTCTTCTTGCAGTTCAGTTCTGTTTATAATCAAGAATGCTGACAAGACCAATAAATATTAGTATTCTGGCAGGATGGGGATTTGTTGAGCTCTACTGTAGTGCCAGGAACCAGGCTCAGACACAGCTTTTCATCTTATCTGTGAGATAATTCAGCTCAGGATCACAACATTCATCAGGTCACTAAATGAAAGGGAAGAGGAAGTACTCTGGGCAGTACAAGATTTAAGGCCTTCCTTTAGAGGAGGCCTAGAGAAAAGGCTATTTACCACAAAGTATCATGTGAAAAAAAAGACTTTTCTGGAGGTCCAAGACTGTCAGACAGATTAAATCTGATACGGTCACAATAGCAACCAAACACTCCCTTTTTTGCATGAACAAATAATGAAGGGAAGAAACAAAAAAAAAAAAAACTCACACAGGGATATTTTCAATATAACAAACTGCTTCTATGCTTCACATACTTGGATGTAGATTTTAAGCAATGAAAAGCAGCATTTTATTGATAAAATATGGAGTTCGTCACACTTTCAAGAGACTTTCAAGAAACTTTGCAAGATTCTCCTCCCCAGTTTTCAGAGAAAATTTTCAGGTAAAATTAAGGGCAGGCCATAGCTAAGAACTGCTGATTTTTGTTCCAAAGGTTTAAAAATTCACTTTGTCAGCTAATGCAGAGGTCCAACCTTTTCTTTCTTGATGTTTCAGATGCCCTTTTTTTCCTATTTTTCCTTTTTTTAAAGGCAAACAACCTGGATTCCCAAAGTTCTCATGTTCTACTTACCATATTCCCACTACTAACTGAAACTTTGATTCCAAACAACTATTTTAACAAATCAACATGAACCTAGTTAAATATCTTTCAAAAAAAATATTTTTCTCAAGATAATGAAAATAGACATTCCTACTTCATTAAGTACATCTTTCAAACACTGGGAACATGAAGAACATAGAAGCAATGACTCTTAGTAGTTCACTTTTAAAAGACACACAAAGACATTACTTTTGTCTCCTCAATCCTGATTGCATCCAACAGATAGTGCAGAAGCTCCTGGCTGTCTTGCTGCTGGAACCCCTTAAATCGAGGAGCCCTATGAAAGAAACAGTAAAGAATTAAAAATTATCTTGGGAGATTCTTAAGAAGACAATGTCAACATCAGACACTTGTTGGATGCTGAGGTACAAATAGGTACAATCCCTGCAGAATCTCATGGGGCCTTAGGAAAGTCCTGGTGCAGCAGACAATTTTGCCAACAAGGTTGCACTTTAACCTAGGCTGCAGTTTGACTCCATAGAGTATGGCTAGACTAAAATACAGATTTGCCAGTAGAGTTTAACTCTTTATGCAACTCATCTGTGCTAGCAGCCCTTTACTGACAGACTACACCAGTGCTTCTGTACCACCAGACATTCCCAATGTCATGGAAGAGACAGAAGATTTTCCAAGTGCTTAACCTCTTTTGTTATCTCACCCTTTCTCCATCAAGGAGAAATCTCAAATGTGCATGAACATTCCTTTTAGATCACCAGCAGCAACCGTATCACCCCGAGAAGCCAGAAGAGGAAAAATGTCCGTGTCTGACTATGCTCCCATTTACACAGGCAACTGCACAAGGGTAATGCTATATCAGTTCTGAGACAGCCATTCAGTAGCATCAATCACTACTATTCAAGAACTGCTGAATTCTTGTTTTACTATTCACAGCATCTAAATGTACTCTAAATATCATATTTTTCAGGCATAGATTACATAGAAATTAGAAAAAATAAGCTTATGAGTACATGGATAGATCCTTAAGGTGTTCTCCTTACCACACGCAGAAGGCTTCTAATAAACAGTTTGAATCTTCAGGATCTTGCAACCCCAAATGAGTGAACAGTATTCACTATTAACATATCTCTGTTCACATTAACTGTAACTGACTGGCCAAACTATACCTGTCTTTCCAGGCAGGTTACCCTTTAGATCTTTAATTATAGTCTTGAACTACTTAATCTAAAAAGAGATTCCGCAGACTCACAAGGAGATGGAAGAGACTATTGGTGGCCAGCTAATCCAACCCCCCTGCCCAAGCAGGGTCCCCTAGAGCAAGTTACTCAGGATTGCAACAGGTAGGTTTCTGAATTCCCAGTAATGCCACCAAATGGCAGCTGTGACTCGTGCTGCAGACTGAGGTGAGCACACACAGGCCTAACCATGCACACCCCTTCCAAAACCTAGCACAGGGAACAATTGGATTAGCACAGCTCAAACAGGAATTTTATCAAACTGGCAGAGCTGCCAGAGAAACCCACTACTCACTCAGCTCCTTAATTTAATTAAACACACATTGAACCAGTTTTCACTCTGAGCTGTGGCTAGCCAGTACACAGAGCTGCAAATACATACTGGTATTTCCCCTGGCACAATGTTCTCGCCTAGCAAAGCTCTTCCGCTGTTCAGGATTCTTGAGGGTTAATGAGGCTTCATCCCACTCCTACACTAAAACTGCTCAGATTTGCCTTAGGAGTTTGTGTTCATGAACAGGAGGTGATCAGAAAACACCCTAGATGTGTGACGTGCCTACAACAGTAAAATGTAAAGCTGGGCAAGGTGTCAAGCTGCCAAGTTAGGGCACAGCAGACATGGCCTACAGGCAGGATAGTGATACAGGTGTCTCAGCTTTGAACTGCTCCCTGGAGCCACTTTGGGGTGTAACTGGAGAAGGATTTGAAGGTGACAACGCGGATATCTAAGGTCAAGGCCTAAAATTAAGTGGAACGAATCTGGACCTGCATATGCAAACAACAAGTTCACATTTACAAATAAGATACTTTCACATTTGCACTTCATATCTAGTTTTTGAAACAAAGTTTACAATATCCTTAGTTAAAAATTATTTAATGATGCTACCATACTGTGAGGCTTACTATAAAATCTGTAACCAGAGTGGGTGACTTTTTTAAGCATTCTTTTGAATGTGAATTTTTTTTCATGAGCAAGTCAACCTCAAAAATTAATTTCAAATTAAAAAATTGAAATCATCTTAAAATTTAAATATTTTGTTTAATATACCTAAAATGCCATTTCTTCTATTAAAACCACACATTTTATTTCTAATAAATTTGATTATAAATTGCAAATACTTTCTGAAAACCACTGAACCTTTTTTTTGGTTCCAATAAAACACTCAGTATACATTAAAAAATAAATAACATATGTAGCTGCATGCATATTTGCATGCATGCACAGTTTCAATTTTCAATTCGCTAAAACAGTTTTCTCTCAGTGAATGTCCAGAAATCTGAAAAAACCCAGATGCCAAAATCAGTTCAGTTCTGAAAAATCTGTATTATCATTATTTATGAGAAATTTCTTGTTTTCCTGAGGCAGTGAGAATCAATGATTATGTTCAGCCCATCTCCTCCAGTACAGGCACATTAATAGCTCCAGTATAGCAAGAAAACCTTCCATATATGCATGTTCTGGATGCTGGTACTAATAGGGATTTTATTATTTTTTGTCAACGAAAGCAGACCTTTGCAACCATAACAAAAGGGAAGCAAAATTAATAATTACTTGACAAAGGAGCAAGCAAAAACTCCATCACTGTCACAGGAGGTTTTTTTTCACTGCAGAACTCACCTCATAGAACTCAGTCTTCAATGCAAATCAGGAAAAAGCCCCACACATACTTTTTGTTACTGCAGTGTAACCTCCCATTGATGAGTATATAAAAATCATTTCAGGTGAAAATTAATTTACTCATTTGTATTTCAAAGTAAAATAATTTACCTGCTTGTTCCACACAGTTTTGTTAGCTTAAATTAGAGAGGAGGAAATTAACTCAGCCATGGAAGTTTTTCATTTGGGTTGTTTTTTTTTTTTTTATTTTATTAGAACACAGTGCATTTACAAGTATATGATTATTAAAGCTTCTCAGGTCCTGTAATAAATCTATATGCCTGATTTTAATGGAAACAAGGATGATGGGAATGCAACAGCTACCACTTTAAAAGTCAAGTGGCAGGGAAAGTAACTTGTAAAGTTTCCCTGTAAGGCTGAGTCATTCACTTGGACTGACAAACAATGTAATTGTTAACACTGCTTAAAATATATTTAATCTGTCATTCATGTATGCTTTGCACATAATTCTAAATATCTCATGTATTGTGGAAAAACATTTGAAATTAGTGTGTTTGTTTGGGGGGGCAAGGGGCACCACAAGAGGAAACCAAACAACAATAAAAAGAAAGGAGGGAATTTCACACATCAGAATGTATTTACTGAAAACTTCCTACACTTATAAACCAGTATGAGAGAAGAAAAAGGAATTAATCCATGCTGATACACAGAAATCTGACAACTAAAAGATGCGTGCTCTCGTCTCCTTGAAAATATGCTTCAAGCAATATCCTTGGCAAAAGTGGGGGCCTTGGAGATGGTTGGTTGAGCTGACCGCTCACAGATGTGCTGACATATGGAAGCCAGTGCCAATGCGATACAACCTGTTGTACAGTGTCAGCAGGATAATGACAGAACAGGTTGAACTCCTGCTAATGGCCATAAGTGGTGAAGGACAACTGTGACATCTTATCTACCCTCTCACTGCTCATCTGGAGACCAGTTATAACTGCTTGACTGTCAGTTAAAGAAATGCTTTTCATGAAGATCAACTTCCTAGAACTCTGTAATAACAAGAACTACATAGCAACATAGTATTTAAAAGGAAAAAAACCTCATAGTTTGAATTCCTATATTATGTTCATTTGAGGGAAATTAAGCTATGCTTCAAAAGCAGAACTGGGATACAATTAAAGTCATTCAATCATACTGCACAGAGCTGACATACTTTTACTGTCTAATAAAAATCTCCAAAATCATCCTTTCAAGAATTACTATCTTTGTGGAGAAGATAGCCTAATGCCTTGGAAAACTTTAGAAACAACAATAAGCACTTGGAAACAGGAAACAGAAGATACTATTTGATTTTCTTCTGTAGGGCAACATGCACAGGAATCCTTTAATGCAGTACATACACTAGAGTTCTGCTTGGTAGGAGGTGCTTGGGAGGAGCCCAACCAAACATGGGCTTGCCTCCACATGTAAGTAACAGATAACACCAGGCACAGCTGGACTATCTCAAGGGTGTGGACAGAGAGCACTCAGCTCTCCTTTGGATTTAGTGGCCAATTTATTTCATCTTTTTCATCTCACCTTCCCCCAAAAGGGAAAATGAGATGCCTTTACTATCTTGCATTGCACCAGATCTATTCTTTCCTCCTTTAAGTCCTGCAAAGATTTCCAACAGCAATCTGCTCTGACAGCAAGTTCCATAGGTTAGCCCTATAAAATGTTAAAAAAACTCCTTTTTTTCCCCTGGCTCTAAATCTGTTGCCTTCCAGTTTCACAGACAGCTCCTTGAACTCTTATGAGGGCAATTAAAGAAGCACAGCTAATTTATCATTCATTGTCTTCTGTTGCTGTCATGTCTTCTTTTCATGTTCTCTCCTGCCTAAACTCCCAATATTCAAGTCCCTGTTGACATAAAGGATTCCTATTTTTGTTACCCCTCCCTAAATTCTGGTTAACCCAAATGGAGAATACGCTGCCAATGTACCTAATAAAATCACTGGTTTTCTTCTTCATTTTATCTATAAGCCCTGCTTACACAGCTCACCAATACCACACACTGAAAATACGTGTGCTCTCCAAAATGCTACACAGGTCTTCCTCCTGAGCAGAAGTGAACATAAAAGCTCAGAACACATGCAGATGATTGCTGCCAACACACACTTTTACAAGCAATTTGTCTACTCTGCACTCATAAACTTGTTCCTAAAACTACAAAAACTCTGACAAAGTTTGCTGAAAAAAAAGACATGCAATCTCTCCACTGCCACTGCCCAGAGAAGCTCCAATCTCCTCTTGTCAAGAACTCCTCAAAGTGACACAGCACCACCAGCAAGGCACATGGAGGCATGAGAAGGACACAAAATAATTTGTAACTACTGGTCAAGGAAAGATAAACTGTGTGTTCTGCTGCTATTATACTTAAATGGTAAAAGTCAATGGGAAGAAAAAGCAAGCAAAAAATCTTTTCTAAGAAGATACTTTTCCTCAAGCAGTATTATTTCAAAAGAAAAGGCTCAGAAAGACTCCTTAATTAATGAGAAAAAACCTGTTTTCTTTATCTCTCATATCTTGTATAACATCACCTTAGTTTTCCTTAGCATTTCCTCTCAGAAGTGATATATGTGGAATTGTTTATGTTTCCCCTTCGAAACTATTGTTCTGTTAATATCAACAGTCCTAACCACACATGACCTCCATTCTTCCAGTCTCACCTCTGCCTTCAGTTCTACTTTCTGCACATGAGAAGGAAGGATGAATAATAGTCTTTGGAGAAGGAAGACCTATGTAGATTTTGTGAACATCAATAAAATCTTTGTTAGGGAAGTATTTTTTTCTGCATGGTAATGTAGCAATAAAATATCTCTTTTAATAATTATTTAATGGAGATTTGAAGCAGCTAAATTCTGAACTCCTTTCTGGACTCATCACTTACATGCTGCAACATTTACTTGCTACACAAAACTAAGCTTTCTTCCACCAATAAAATTATACAATCATAACAAATAAAGGAAATAAAATTTATGTCCCCTTAATACATCAGTGTTGCGTTAGTCACTAAGTCTCCAGATAAGTCAGAAGTCTGCAGTCCTGATATTCAGCATAGTGGAAAACCAACAGAAGGGCCCTGTAGCTATGCTCACAATCTGTCCTCACAAAACATCTGACAGCTGCAACACTAACAAAATTAACAGTGGATGAATTAGTACCAGACGCTAAACAGTTGCTATAGAAAGACTCATCCACATCTTTTCTCCTTCTCCCCTTCTTCAACCTGGCTACTCCACCACCTGATAAAATTAACACTTGGTATCATTTTTTCTTTTATTTAATAAAAAAAAGAGCACCGCAAATGTCTTTTCATACACAGAATTATGAACTTCACACCATGATCTCCTCAGACTATTAAAGAAGCAGTTTGCAGTTGAAAATGACTGTAATCCAGTTCTCTACTGCTTTTGAGCAGTGAACATCTATCCACTTGTAGGTTTTGAGATCCCACTCAGGGACATGCCAGAGCTGCAGCTGAACTGAAGGCAGTGTCTGCATCCTTTTCTATCCTATACTATCTGTAGTATCTCCTTCATAAATTCTTTAATGAAGAAAGGTATGGTGATATACTGTATATTTGCACTGAGACAGCAAGATCTGTGGGAAAGAATGAATTAAAAAAAAAAAAAGAAGAAAAAGAGATTGCAACTAGAGTCAGCAAACTTTTATGTAATACATATAAACCCAAAACATTACTATCAGAATAGTAATGCCTTCCTCCATGTCCTTCTCCCCAGCAGTTGTGTCAGTGTAGTTCTTCCTTTTACAGATTCATCCTGTCATCTCTTTAGGAAACTTATTTAAACTTTGCTTGTTAAATAAGAGGAGCTCATGCTAATGCAATATGAAAAACACAAGCAGTGCCTGCCCCTAGGATTTCTTCATTAACACGACCCCTTGGCAGCATTCAAGAAGCAGTTTTACAGAGAACACTGCAGTAACACAGACTTCTTCCTCACTGAAACTCCTGCTATCTTGCCCTGCTCTCTCTTGCATTTCAACTTTGATGAAAAATAGAAAGCCAACTTTAAAACAAAAGAAAGAGAAAGGCTTTGTAAAAATGGCATAACAGAACACTGCAGTCATACTGTTAAAGCTGATAAATAGTAAATGTATTCAGTTTGCAAAGATAAAGATTTCCCATTCTCCTACCATTGCACACTGCTGAATTTTCTGAAACCTTCCCTTTCTTGTTTCTGTCACCAACAATGAGAAAACAATCCAAAGACCAAAACCTTCTGTCATACCTGTCCAGCTCTTTACTGCCCCTGAACATCTAATTTCTCACTAACAGGATGTGACTGACACTGTTGTTGTTGATAGTAGAGCTAGTAAAGGATTTGTATCTAAATGATGTTCTGCTAAGATAACAAAAGTAAGAAGTAGGGATGAAGGCGAGAGATGGTAGGAGCTGGCAGATACATGTCTTAACAGCAAAAGCCTGCTGACCACATATACAATATAGTTTTCTTCCCTATGTGTTTTTCTTCCAGGTAGATAATGTTAAACAAGGAACACTGCTGTTTGACTCAAAAATGCTGTAAGGTAACTTTACACACATTTCCTATTACAGCTCAAAAGAATCAAAAGGAAGACAAGTACAAGAGAAAAAAATTTAATACTATATTTCTGAAGGTGAATTTTGAGGATAAAGAAAAAGCAATTATTTACTTCTTTACAGAATTAAATTGTCCCTGCTCTATTCTAAAAGCTTTTGTTATTTTCTACCATATTTTAAATGCATTCCTGCTCAGTAAGGTTGTCCTGGAACTTCATGGTAGGAGGCTGCAACTTTCATCCTAACTCGTGCTGCAGAATGCTTAAAGTTCCATGCAATAATACTGTAGCAAACAAATCATCACGCAACATTATTATTTTTTAAATTCATATATATATCATCCTCCAGTTACTCTGTTTCTACACATTCTATTACTGGTAAGTCAATATTTAAATATGTGCATCAACTTTTAAATAGGTTTTGCATCATAACTGAAAGTACCTACAAAGCACCACTGTAAACATTTTCCACACCAAGAAACAGGAGTTTCTTTAGGGCTTGTAAGCACTTTGCAGTCTGGAGCCATATCCATTTCAGTACTGCTTCAAGACTTTACTTGTTAAACCCTTTTTAATTTTGAATTGATGCCAAGGTTAGACATCATAGCAGAGGTTCCCCTTTTAAAATCTTATTCTTTTTTACAAAATACCTACATACACTTCATAGTGTTAGCATAGCTTTATGCTAACAAACAACAAAACCTGGAAGGTAGTCCTATTTTCTTCAGTTTTACCATGCCCTCTTCTGCCCCCTCACACTCACTTTGAAGCCCACTGAATGTCCATGGCTATGAACAGGGCCACACACTAGAAGAAGAGTAGGTACAACCCTAGTGTGTAGCAAGGAGTTCTTCAGCTTTAAAACATGAAGAAACTGTTTTCTGGATTGCTTGGTAAAAATCTAACAGCTTCTTTAGAAAGGACAACAGACATTGCACACTTAGAAACGCATCACTGGAAACTAAAATTTAAAAAATAAGTGAAAGATGAGCTTGAGGACACAATACATACTTTTGACAAAGCTGGCTGAACAGCACTTTGGGAGACAGAGGACCTTTTCCAGCCTCCCTCATGCTGTGAAGGAACAAGAACATTGCTGAAGTCAAAGGTCCCGGGCTGGACAGGTTTACCACCAAAGGATCCTTCAAAAACAAAGGTAAATTACACATCAGATTTCAAAAGTAATGACACAAGACTTCTTTCAAGCTACTAGATACATGATAAAGAGCAATGTAACTTTCAGTCTTAAGAGTGTTTCAGAGTGGTTTTTTTTTTAAATGTTGATGTCATGTATTTGACTGAAACAATTTAAGAGCAGGCTTATTATTTCAGGAGTAATAGTTGCAAAACCAAACAACTCTTGGTGGTAACCAATGGCTTTGGAAACAGGCATGTCAATAAGCCAGTCTGGTTCTCACAAAAACAGGCACCCTTTGTATTACCTGCTTTACTCTTACCCCAACATGCACTGAAATTCATCTGGAGAGACAACTCAAGTGACTACCTCCACGGGCCAGCCTAAGATTGTGCTCAGTGGCTCCCTGTTACCCAACCTTAGGAACGGGGCGTCCACCTTCTCTGATCAGGGAGCCACACACTGAATTTCCATACATCTGACAGCCACAGAAACACGCCTTGTTCCTCCACAAACTTCCTTCCTTCCTTCCTTCAGGTGCTGTGAAGGCACGAGCAGTGGTTCACAGCAAGAGCTGATGGCAGATCCCACACGTCCCCTGTGGCACTGGGAGACAGGTACAGGGTGCATCCTGCACAGCCCCTCTTGGAATGATGTTCACTCCAGTCAGCAGTTTCAGGGTCTGGAAGGATCCAGCCAGCAGCCAATCAAGCCAATTTTAAAGCAGAAGACAGTCCTGCACTGCTGTCCTAGAGTGACTTTATGATGTTTGTATGCCCAGTCATCTGTTGTGTTTATGCTGGATATTAAGTTCTGCACCTTTATGACTGGCTCCAAGAGTGAAGGGGGAAGAAGAAGCACGCAGTTTGTTTGCAGAAACTGCACTTGCTCTCCCCCATTCCTTCTCACAGACTATGTTGTCTGCAGCACAGACAGTGGGAGAGAGCTCTCCTTTGCTTTTAGTTAGCTGAGGCAGTGAAGTTCCTGAGACTGTGGCTTTTCTTTTTCTTGGAACTGATTGGCCCTGCTTTGGAGTGAAAACCCAGAAGAGCACCAAGAGCTCACACCTGTGGCCCACTGGGGCCTGGGACGCTGCATTCCAGCCCAGGAGGGACTGATAAGAGACTGAGCAAGCTGAGCTACACCCCACGAAAAGGACTTTCTAAATTTGCCATCTCTTCAGAACAGCGAGAGGTTTTATTATTTAATATTATTCATTTTTTATGCTTCTGAATACTTTGTTAAATAAACAGGTTTTTTCCCCTTTTCTCCAAGGAAATCTTTTCCTGAACCAGCTGGGGGAGGGGCCGCTTGTATCTGCTTTCTAGAGGGACCCCTTTGAAAGTGTCCTCCCAAATTTGCCCTAAACCAGGACAGATGCTTACACACTACATGTCACAATGACCACAGACCACCAGCTCTCCCTAACATGGTCCAAGGTTTGTATGTGCCCACAGTGCTCCCTACTAGGTGACCTGATCTCAGAAAAACAGATTACAAGTGCCACATAAACACTTGGAGAGGGTGCCTCGTCCAGAAAGCAGATCCACACAAAATGTGAGCACTATGGATACACACAAATATAAAGTATTTGCTTTATATGTACTATCAAAGGGTGGGGAAAGGCCCCTTACCAAGCAAGAAGCTGCAGGTTTCTACACTACTAATAATTAGAGTACTGCAGCCTGTTGCAGTGCATGATTGAGGCTTTCGAAGTTTTATATGTATTCTATTTATTTTGTGTTGGTATGTTCCTTCCAAAGTCCCTACACCTATCCCAAACCCACATGGTATCTCCCAGAGGGGAGCCCCTTGTCAATCACCCTGGTAACTTGAGGGGAGATCATCTCTCATTTGACCAGGTGCTCAAACACCCACCTTCCAACTGTTCTGTTAAGTGCCCCTGTCCTGGACCACCCACATCCTTTTCCTCCATTGGCCCGAACTCTCCTGCTGCCCCAGGCTGTGCCCTTGGGTACAAAAAGGAGAAGGACAGGCCAGGCCGTGCTTTTTGCACGTGGAGCTGCACCAGAATAAACATCTTCCAAACCCACAGCAGAGCCCACTCTTCATTTCCAGCCTTATCCACGCTCAGCCAGCTAATCTGAGGAACCCACACACTGTTTAGGTTGGTCTGGGGTTTACTGCTTGGCCGGTGAGCGGCCCCCAAGGAGAAATCACCGCATCTGGCGCCCCACGTTGGGCACCAGTATGAGGTGGTGTATCTCCGCGGGGGTGCTTACCGGCCAAAGCAGTTCCCCCAGACCACCCAAAACAGTTCGTGGGTCCTCCAAATCTGCTGGCTGAAGCGTGGTTAAGGCTGGAAGAAGGAGCGGGTCTGGCTTGGGTTGGAAAAGGTGTTTATTTCAGTCCAGCTCCATGTGCCAGGAGCTGAACTTGCCAAAGCATGTGCCAGGAAGCCGAGAACATGTGCCAGACCCCGGCTTGGGCCTCTGTGTCCCCTTTTCCCAGGTCGCAGCTGGGCGGAGCACACTTCGGACCAATGGGGAAGGAAAGGGGTGGGGTCCAGGACAGGGTGGTACCAGGTGTGATCAGGGATGTAGGGGTGGGGGTATTTTGGAAGGAGCAAACCAAGTGCAGACAAATAAACAAAATACAAATACAAATCCAAAAACCTAAATCACGCACCACAACAGCAGCCCTCTTATTCTGCACTGGCATACAATGACCAGAAAACACAGTCTTTGCTCCAAAGACTTATCTATTTAATTGTAAGCATTGTCATGAAATAAAAAATAAATCTTTCAACCTTATGGCTGTGCAAGTTGCACATCAAGCATAAGCCAACACCCCACTGGCTTGCTAAGCCTTTGGGCAAAAACAAGCCCCAGACTTCTGTTGTGGCTCAGGATAACTTTGTGAAACATGCTGCTGCTCAGAACTGCCACTGGAGGAAATAAAGACAGCAATGCAGTGAATTTCACAGTTCTTGCCTGGAGAAGCTATGAGCATCACCTACAGCAACACAGTGAAATCAGCATCATTTCAGAGGTATTTGAAACAGAATACCACTCCTCTACCCTCACTGCCACCAGAAAGCTCACAGCAAACAGCAGGGAAAAAAAGGAAAAAAATCTAAGAAAATTCCTCTGTAAACTGTTTGCTTCAGCTAGCAGAGGGGAAGGGGTATTATCTTTATTGCCAACAAGATATAATGAGACCCCAAGTCTTTTAGACATGACTGGAACAGCAGAATATTCTTTGGATAATAGCCACAGGAGACACTTTCCCATATGCCTGCAATGAGCTTGAGGACAAGACATTTGCTCCTCACTGAACTTTTGCTTCTCTCATTTTAATCCCCTGGCCTGTGAAGCATGTAATAAACTTTACAGGCCTGCAATGAAGGGCTGGGATGGACTAAAATATTTTACAGACATTTTCTAGAGCCAAACAGACTCTTTCCTGTATCATACGTTCATACTGAAGAAATTAAATGGCAAATAAAAATAAACCAGCTGCTCTTTCTTAAGGTAAGGCATTATTGATACTTGCTTTCACATTTTGTGATAGTGATACTTCAATATCACAATATGTGAAAGCAAGTAATTCCTCCTCTTTCTCCAGAGCTGAGTAATGATTTTTGTAAAAGAAATCAGTTCACAGGTAACATAAACCTGCTAAACAGTTATAATGTGAAAGAAATGGGAGAGTAACAGTGTGCCTTTAATGGAGATGTGATGTCCTGTCCTTCAGCTTCTTCACACATTTTCCAAAATTTGTATTTCTCAGTGCATACTTACCAGTTGAGAATCTGAATTATGACAGATTTTTAACTTTGTTCCTTTCTCCTTTATCTCATACATCAGTTCATTTAGAACATGAGTCTGTGCCAAGTTCTTAAAGAAAAAAACCCCAAAATAAAAACATGAGAAACATGATGATCATTCAATTACACAGTTTCTTTAGTTACATATTCTAGATTCAGGGGTAGACCAAACCAGATATACTTCACAACATGTAACTGAGGTTTAGATCCAACCACTAGAAAGAGCACTAAAAAAATCACTGATCTGAATGTTTCTAAAATTGTATTTATTTCTTTTTCTGTAATTTCAAAATAGTTCACTAGTAATAACTTTGTTATTTATGCTGAACAACAAGTTGTTTTTTTTAGGATGAGGACATTATTATCAGAAACCATTTGCCTCTTAAACTCTGCAGTCCCTTTCATCATGCCCCGTGAAGCACAAAGGCTTTGGCACAATGAAAAGTATTACTGTTCTGAATTTAGGAGAGAAACCAACTCAACATATCTCAGCTTTGTTTCTTTATTTTTGGTCAACTCTGACAGCAGATCACTTAGGATTCTACAATGCCCTAAGTATGGACAGATAACAATTTGCAGTTTTACTATCTGTTCGATGAGTTTTGTAATAAACACAAGGTGAGGTGTGCCAATGCAGAACACCTTTGTAGCAGTTTTCTTTCACTTGTTCACTCCTGTCTGCAGACATACAGATGTCTCTGCTCAGCTGACAAGCAACAGGATGGTGTAATATAAAACCCACTAAGGCTGCTGCTGTTTTTGAGGATGTTGGATTGGTTGTACACTAAACATCAATAGATGTGTATTAGTATAGCTCATTCCTCTTATTCTAGTCAGAAAAAAACCATAATCGATAAAACTAATTTTGTAACTGCATCCATTGTAGGGGTTTAAAATTATCCCAATGAATAGTGCAGACATTTACATTATGCATACAGTACCACCATTCACATCACCAGTATGGTAGATACCCTGCATCAGTCATGGCTGATAATGCTGAACTTCAAATAAAACCATATGCTACAGTACAACCCACACACATACGCAGTGTGTAAAACTTGGCATTTGCACTTGTTTCATTACTGTGCAAAATGCTACTGATACAGGAATTCTCTTTTATTGTAACAGGAAACACTCCTTGGAAAGCAAGGAGTAAAAAGAATTTGAAAAGGACTTTCAGATAACAGAATGAAGACTCATAATACTCAAAACCTTTTCAGAAGCCCACAGATTATACAGATTTAGTATTTCTGAAATCTGTTAAGAGAAAGTGGTATGATCTTTCCATCTTACCTGCATGACAGCATTAAAAAAGCAGGTATTTCCTAAATTATTTATTCCTTTAACTGGAACTGATGCACCATTACCAGAGCTTTTTCCTTTCAGTATTTCACTTGTTTCACTGTTTTCTTCACGAAGGCGTATGATTTTTGATGAACCTATAATTAAATTACAGATTAATATGACCACATAACTGCATAGTTTCATCAATGAAGTCCTTTCATGATTATGTGTATTAATTTTAACATATGTGGAAGATACCTTGATAATACTCTAAACCAGGCATCAACAGATATAACCCTGGGGGGTAAAAAAATGCCCTTAACAACTACATATATCCAACAAAACCTTCCATAATAATCATGCTGTCCTATAAGACTGTAACTGCCAGAATTACACAAGTAATAAATAAAGTAAAATGAGTTAGCTTATTAACAATAGGCAGCTGAGATATAAGTTCATTAGACAGATCAGAAACACCACCCAAAGGCTGCTTTTTGGTGCGTTTGAAAGGAGGTAGCCCAAAGTTACCACTGAATGCTGCAAGTCTTTATCAACTATAGTGTTCCATTCCAACTGCCTTGTCAACAGCCCAACTGGACTCATTATCCCTATATTTGCTCCTCAACTCACCTCCCTTTGTCACAGCCTGAGGAATTACTAATCCACATACATACAATGCTAGTGTTTTAATTTCAACTAACAAAAAATTGATAAAACTATGTTATAGCATCCACGTAATTCCCTGTTTCCCTTATTATTTAAATAGATGAGGGGCAGCAAAGTTAGACAGTCATTAACTTGTAGCCTAGAGGTAATGGAAAGACTTGAGATAGCAATATTTAGCCTTGTATTCTACTAGCAACTTTCATATTGTCATGGTTGCAGGACTAATGTGAACATTACTGACATCTGCAGTGTCTTAAATATTGATTAACAATGCACGTCAATGTAAACGAGTTATGGACTTAATAGATGCCAAGAACTGTGATGCTACAATCTCTGTCTTGACATATGAATTCATGTATTTGTTCTAATGAGTTTCACATTGAAGTCTCATTAAAGTGTTCTCGAGAAATAACTAACAGACCTATTTATGTTAATGAAATTCTTATGCCAAAAGGTTCTTTTATGTACACTCCTAAATACCTTCTTGCTTAGAAAATTAAAAAAATATATAATTAAATAAAAAAGAAGTCATTAAAATATCTATTGTTTCTGGCAACAAGCTTCTGATGCAATCTGCCTGCACTCTACAGTGCCATCGAGGCACAACTGTCCTTCCAAACTGTATCAGAGTTTTTCAAAACAGAGTTAGAGGTGCTTTGCTGTTTAAAAACATTTTTAAATGTTCTTGTTAATTGTGCTTACACAGCTTTAAATTACTTTCCTTCCCACTCAGGTGGAAAATTAAGACAGTACAAGGGCAAAATAATAGAGTTCTCCTTGAAAAAGCAGACAAAGTGTTTTTGAATATAGTAACAACAAGCAAGCTGCTCATACTCTGAAACAGTCACTGTTTTATGGGATACATGAAGCAACACCTTTTAACTGGCATGCTTAGAAGGGGAATGCTACAGTGTCTGCGGCTTGTCCACCCACAGAGCTCCAGGACAACCACAGCACGGGAATGGGAGCTCCGAGTATCTGCAACTCAAAGGCACTGCTCTCTCTCAGAAGTTTAATATTATAACTGGAGATGTTTTCCCCTCAGAGAAGTGGGCCATCCAGAGTAGTGCTGGGGGAAAGAGATGGTTAAAAAGAGAAAAAAAAAAGATGGAAAAAAAAGCCAAAATTGTGGAAATAATTTGTGTATTAGTATACCACAGTTGTTGCATTTATCCATCGGCATTCAAAAACATCTGGGACAGCATCTTAAAAGTAAACAATGTTCACAGGGCCATCTGGACAAAACTGCAGGCAAAAATTAAAGCATAAGCATATGGAAAAGCAGATTTTTCTCTTCCCTTTAGCAGTACAGGATGACAAATGTCAAACCTAGATCTGTCCACGCTTCACTGTGCTATGCTTTGCAGCACCACCTGGCTCTCCTTGCACAGCCACCAAATATGGACAGCACTGCCACAGCGGACCATATCTGCAGGGCAAACTCAATAAAAGCATTTCACTTCATGGTTAAATGGCAGCTTCACACAAGTAGCAAGGTTCCATTTGCTGAACCTTACATATAAATTATTTAAGGAAGGGAAAACAAAGCCAAAGCATCCAGCTTTGTGATAAGAGCTGGATGAATACGCAATTACAAAACACAATAAATGAGAACCAGACATCCAAGTGCCACAAAGCTGGATAATTAGTATAGGGATAAGGAGAAGCAGTAGGAAATCAGAAAAATGCCTGGATGTTGGTATCAAAGTTAGGAACCTCCTTTCATTCAGAAGGTTTTAATTACTGCCTCTTGATTTTTTAATAATTTTAAAAATACAATCCACATGACATTTTACTATGTTTTTTGTATCTGCGAAGAAGTCCTGACAGGAAAGTGCTGCTTTGCCATTACAAACATTACCTGCTGCCTTGCTTATAACACACAGATATTTTTAAGTACATATACAGAGCCAGAGGAGGGACAGCAGTTTTTAATTTAGCTCTGCTCAATGTCCCCAGCTCAGTGATAAATGACAGATAGGCCTGAAGCTGAATGTTTACTTGACATGTGAAGAGTTGGTCAGTCTTAATAGAACATGCTGGTAATTACTGTGATAGCTAATACTTCTACAGATTGGGACTGGAGGGTCCTTCTGCAAGATTAACCCAAGGCTACAAGCATGTTATTAATCAAAAAGCTAATACGTAATTTTTAAAAGTGAATTTGCACCGAACAACTGCTTTATGGACTCTTGGTGACTTGAACTTGCAATCCTGTAATTTAACGCACACGCTTTTGGGTATGAAAAGTGACTTTTAAGCCAGTATATACACAAGGATCCCAGCTGAAGGATTCCATCAGAATGGCTGTCATCTGCTGCTGCCTGCAAGGACCTTCAGCTCCCAGCATAACAGAATAAAAGTAATCTAAGGCATTTGTCCACATGCAGTAATATTTGTTGTAAAGGATCCTGTTAGCATTAATGAGAGCAAGATGGGTGAAAAGCGCTGAAGTAATTAAATTCAGACAGACTTCTGTCGTTAGTTAACTAATCTTTTAGAGAATTGACATGGTGACCCTTAAGCTCTCTGCCTTTCTCAGGTAGTGTAGACATCAGCCCTAGGCAGGTCTGTCCATGCACAGCAGGTTCACTGTCCCTGGGACTCACATTCAGACCATGCCCCTCTGTCAGACTATTTCTGCTCTTTTGCAGCAGAGGTGACCCTTCTGATGCAGCCTGGGCTGTGCCTTGATCACTGGAACCTTCTGCTCCTTTGACAAAGTGTATCTGGCTGCCGAGACACTCTCCTGGAGCACTCTGACAAAACCCATTGCCTAGCTCTCCATCCAGATCATCACACCCTACTGACCACCTCTCCATAGGCTCCAGGTCAGTGCCCACCTCTGGTCCCACCATGACATCCACCTCCAACTCTCAGACAGAAGAGAGTTGCTTCTGTACATGGACACAGCCTCATGCTTGGCAAAGCTTCCTGACACCACCCTGCTCTCCCCATGCTAGAAAGCCCCTTTCCCACCAGAGCCCTGGAAAGAAGGGCAGCAGAAGCTGCTCCTCTGCTACAGCTCTTGCCTGCAAAGCACCCTTTTCTTGCTGCTCTTTTCTGCAGCTTCTCTTGTGCCTGCTCTGCTCACCTGTGGTCCTGTCCCGTAAACTCTCCGGAGGCAGGGAACACTGCTTTGTCCCACAGCTGCTCAGCACCAGCCTCACGGGCAGTGACTGACATTCCTCAGCCAAACATTAGCACAGACAAGCGTTCATCCCACAAAGCAGAGCCACTTTCTGCACCAGGTGTACAAGCACACACGGTGCTGACACATCCGCTTGCAAAAGGAAACTTATTGTGGGTTCCCTATCAATTTGTTTTGCCAGCGTTTCAAACATTTGCAGTGCACATTGACTCGGGAACCGCCTTTGCTGAAACTGAGCTGTGTCTGGGGGTGCAGATGGTATGCAAGCAAGAAGATAAATTACATAATCTCTTTTTTTCAGCCAAGGGAGTAAGCACTTTTGCTCTTCTTTTCAATGTAACTTTTTTTTAATTAAAAATAAGTGCTCCAGGAATATGCACTTTTATTCCAAGGTCAAGCCTTTTTTATTGAGTACAACTCTGGTACTTCAGCTGAAGGTCTTCACAGTAAAAGCAAGGTTAATAGACTGCCTTTCTTTTACCAAGTTCTTATCGTGCTGTACTACGAAATGCTACTGAATTGTCTGGCACTCCTTTTTTATCTAAAAAATTTAGATTTATTTTCAACACTGTACCACAATGAGAATCCAACCTTTAGAAAAACAGCCTGATTTTCTTCTGAAATGGTCACTAGCTTTACATTTTAAAAGCCTGATTTCTCTAGCAGTGTTACAACCCTATCAAATCAAAGAATACAAACTGTAATTTTATTTCTCTGAGTCTTGCCAGAATGTTATAAACTGGAAAAGACATCTGCACAGTGTGGAAGAGCAACCTATTCAAGGACTGCTTTTGATCCTCTATGCTCAGATGACTTGTTTTACAAGTAAACAAGTAACAAGTAACTCACAAGTAAATAAATACGTGGACAGGAAAGGTAAGCATCCATGGTTAAAAATGATAGAATTCCCAGAAGTTTTTTTTTTGTTAATGATTCAGTTTTCATTCCTTTGCAAGGAGGAAGTAAGCAAATTTGAAAGAAAATTTCTGACCAATAACAAAAATGTCTTTTTGCCACAGTGTATTTCAGATTCAGAGCATCAACATAATCTGCTTTATTTTGCTAGATAATTTTAAGGAGATAGAATGGTTTTCTATCACTCCAAACTACATGCAGTAAAAGTCACTTGAGAAAGAATACCATCTTTTTCAATATGATCCTTTGCCAATTGCTAATATCCACAGCAGAATGCAAATCTGCAAAGTTATTCATCACACCAGCTATTTTTCTATACAAGTCTGCAACTCTCACATGTACTGCAAAATTTTATCTATTTTTATACATCAGTTACAGCCATCAAAACAAAAATCAAGTTTCTAACATTCACTTATTGGCAAATCCGGGCAGCTGAACTAACTAGCAAAACCTCATTCCTCTGCTTGCCCCTCCCAACAATAAATTTAACTACAAAATTCAAGAATATATGGTCTTCCTTCCCATTCTATTGCCACACAAACTGATTTAATTAACTGCTCTATAAAAAGTACGCAATCTTATGTTCCCACCAACATATAATTTGGCTTTTGTAAAGGAAAATACACATCAGATTCACTTTTAAGACTGCAAAACAATTTGTTTTCTCCAGTAAATGAGCAGACACACAGATTGCAATGTCTCAGCATGGTTCCTGTGTACTACATGTGCATTATGTCCATGTGAAGCTCACAAGTGTGCCACACGGACAATACTGCACCTGCCTTTCTGTGGAAATCATCACGGCCTGCTAACCTTCTCCACAAAACAAATTTCTGGGTGGTACACCCTAGAAAGCAATCTTGCTTTTTTCTTCCAGCTTGTGCCCAACATGACCTCTTAACCAAACAGACTCCTCTAAAAAAAAGGGGGAAAAAAAAAAGAAAAGAGCAGGCATTGCTGGGTACAACAAACCATAGGATCAGATGTGAAAATCACACAGCTGCAAGCATTCTTTTGGGAACCCAGCACTGGGATTTATCTCAATCGCTTAATGTAATTACAACAGTCAGTCATGTAGTAGTAATGTAATTTGCACATTTTTACAGCTGAAGTGAAGTTGAATCTTTATGAGAGGCCGAATGAAAAGCAGGGATCCTGCTGCCACACTATTCCACCACATTAGTACCAAATGACAAGCATTTTGCTTTTGTTTATTTTCCAAGATGCATTAATTAGGAAATCTATATAACCCTCCCTCACATGTTTCAACTGATCATTTTATCTTTAAATGAATCCTGCACTTTTTAGAACTGAAAAAAAAAACCTAGCAGCCCTCATTTGCTACTTAATCCATGTTCATACTGCATTTCTACAGAAATTTTTACACAATGCTATTTGAATTTTAATGATGCACCATGCCAACCAGTTGTTACAACAGAAAGAAATCCAGACGTAAGATGAATTCTTGTTACAGTGCCACATTCTGCTATGAGAACTGTCTTCACTCTGACTGCTTTTTTTAGGAAGAAATGGAAAAGCAATGGGGAAAAAAGCATAAGATTGATTTTTCAGTGAGAAATATGAATTAATTGTCAGTTTTACACTACTTGTTTCTCAAAGGCTATTCTTCTTTTTTCAAAATTAGCTTATGTTTTTAAGGGGTGAATATACAAAATAAGTTTTAAAAATCTACAAGTAATAATTTGAAGAATGATAGTTACACTGAAAATATCAGTGGAACACAAAGTAAAATGTTACATTAAAAAAAATTAAATCAAAACAGAAGTAGAGGTGATTTTCACAGTAATACATCATGTCCTTTTGTGTTCCGGACAACAGCATAAATTACATTTCAATTTCAGATTCTATTTTTTTCAGAATCCCCAAAGGTAGTCTAATTTAAAGAAGAAAAAAAAAACCTTAGATAGATTTCTGTAGGGGAAGTACCAAGTCTATGATTTATGAAAATGAACGAAGAGTGCCAATTCTGGCCAGGAGTTCCCTGTCATGCACACCAGTCATTTATGAATACACGGCAGTTTTCCAGCCTCTTCCAGCAAGAAGCCTGCCCCAAAGCAGCAGACAGTCCCAGGCAAAGAGCTTTTCTGTCTTTTCCTTGCCACTCCGGAAAACCCAACAAATCATCTTTGGGTCAACGTTCCCTGAGTTCTCAGGAACGCAATCCAAACTGCTCAACACAGACAGAGTGCCAAGGGTCACAGACTTTCACCTTAAAACATCACTGGAAGTACACACACACACTTTGTGCATGAATCCAAGCTCACAATTGAGCCTCAACCCTTTCCCAGAATGGAGCAGGAGACGCGACTGCCCTGCAGGAGCAACTCTGGCACGCTCAGACCTCTCGCTGCCCAGGCAGGCATCCTGCAAGGCTATGTCTAAGCCCTAAACAAAAAAAATACAATGTTGGTTCCAGTTACAGCAAAATTTCCAGTTATATCAGCAAACACTTACATGAAATGTAAGCGTTTTCAAAATAGAGCATCAAAATTAAACACAAATGCATATACAGCAGAAACATATGCCACCCTGCTCTGCTATAAATATGCTTACTTTTCCTGAGATAGTCTGGAATTTTAGTTGCTTGATTTAAGACATTTCACAGAAAACTTCTAAACTTCTTAATCTGAACGCTTTAGATGTTTTGAAGCTTCACAAATTAAGAATCTAAACCGTGAGGCACAAAGCTGCATCACTCAGAAAGTCTTATCCAGTAGTACAATAATGGAATAAAATTGTTTTCATTACATTAACTGGAAAAAAAAAAAAAACACAGCATTTTCATCTGCAAGAAAGCTGCAACACCCATTTATTTACACATAAATTTGAAACTAAAGCTGTGAACAGAAGTGAAATCACATGCTGTATTTTCACTGCTCCAAGAAAAAAATATGAAGGTAGCAATATATCAATTTATTAAAACTGAATAATTTAATATACAACCTGTGACTAGATCATAATATTCTATTTTTAAGCAGCCCTGAATTTTTTCCCTCAAAAAATATGTCACATCTCTTAAAACCAGTAGGATTTACGCACGTGCAGCTAGAAGAATACTTAGTGTAATTCTGTAAGGCAACCGTTCTCCTTTCTTATTTCTAACTGGTTGATTATCTCTGCTAAAAGATGCAACCAATTGCTTTAGAAGTTTACTCAAGTTCTGAGAAGCAAATGTGGAATTCAATGTACTCTCTAATCACAAGCCAGAAATGCTGCCAAGTGTGTTACAGCAGGGATGAATAACATCAATATTATCAAGAGTAGACAGCTGAGGGCCACACATACAAAGTTCTATTGACTATAACATATATTGAGAAGGTATAATATGCTCCTAATATAAGAAAATGATTTAATACTATTTATTATTATTTATTATTTCTATCAATTAAAACCAAACCAGAAAAATGGACGTGACATCCAACAACAGAGTACTAGAAAATCCACTTAAACAAATCTAGCTAACTGTGGAGAACAAGTTTAAATCAGAAAAATTTAAGCTGTGATACATCCCCACCAAAAAATTAAATTCATTTATAGTGAATGTATAGTGTACGCTTCGAAATATTTTTATGCATTAATTTATTATTAATTTATTAATTTATATGGCCTTATCTTATTTAAGGTAACAACTCCTCTATGGTAAACCTTCTTTGTTAAAGACAAAATTAAGAACAACTGTCCCATAGTGTCCAAAATAGTTTTAAAATGTTATCACACTGCAGAAAGAAACTGACATTATGTTTTGACAGGCATTAGCTCCCCAAGTAGCTCTGCAATTATAAATTACATTATGGTCACATTGTACATAATTTTTCAATTGTATTTTTAACATGACTCAAAATGTGAAACGCTTATTTTTGGAGACAGTACATTACAGGTGTCTCCAGATAAAATTATTTATGCAAACTTACTTGGTTCAGCTCTGGCACCATGTTTTTGAAGGAAGTCAACTATCTGAGCCAGAACCTTTTTGTTGCAATGCGTTGACAGCTCTTCATCACATTCATAACACCTAAACAAAATAAGAAACAAACTGGAATTCAGGGCTATCTGCATGCACACCACAGCTCTAGCAAATCTCCCAAACAACCTTACACAAATTACTTAAGCTCTCAGTTTCAATTTTTCACACTAAAAAACAGAATAGCATTTAATTCCTTCATCACATGTATGCTCTTCTATAGATCAGTCCCAATTTACAGTCTTTACAGATTTAAATTATTTCAGAGAATACAAAGGACAAACACATATTGCCTCCAGAACGCCTACCTTTCCTCTATAGAAAGCCTTAATTTTATCTGTCAGAATCATTCTTTATCACAAGAAGACACTGCTTTAAGTGCAGTCCTTATGTACAGGCACACACAAACACCTGCATACTGATTCTTACCATATGATCCATGTGCTGAGGTTGATAACGATGCAGTGAGGTTCTGTGCGTGCAGTTTGGAAGTGCTTCAGAGAATGCTGGCCTTCCGAATTCTTACTACATCCCTAAAAATGGGCACATCAACCCAGTGGGGAGGGGAAAGGGAAGAAAGAAAAGATTATATTAGTAGTAAATAAACTACAGAACCTCCACTTTTCAAAATCAGACAAGAAGCTATTCTGCCCTACTTATTTAGCACTCATAAGAATTGAGAGGATTTAACTTTCTCATTTTTTCTACTTGGAAAAATCACTTAAAAATATAGAGATTTATTAAGTTTGTTCTAACTGAATAGAAATAATTCCTAGGTTTTGGGTAAGTATTGAATAAATATCAACAGACAAAAAATTATATCATTCACAAAAGCAAGAATACTCTCGTAATAGTGAATGAAACAACTACGTAGCATATTTGGTCCACAGAATAGGACAACATAGGTAACCCTCACTGCTCAAGAATGCCAAATACATTCCAGACCACAAATGAAAAGAGTATGTAAAGTGCTTCATACTACAAAACTGCTCAGAACACACATTTATGTACAGCAATTTCAAGAGAAGGCATTTGCAATTGTTCAAGTATGAACAGAGTGAGACTTAGATTCAGGACTGGTCTCTGAATAGGCATGAGTTTTAGAAGCTGTTAACAGCATGAACATGAAGAAGCACACAGAATTAACTCCTTTTAAAAGCCCTCCTTAACAGAAATTTTTCAAACAAGATATATGAGCCCTCTTCAGATCTAGTTAACAATCTTCTGAACCCTGTGAATAGCATGTTTCTTTTCAAAATCAAATCTGTTCATATTATTCTGGTTGGAACTGACTTCTATAGTAAAGCCTACTGAAATTCCAAGAAAATTGTGAAATGCTTTGTTCAGGCAACTATTGGCTGAACCAAGCCTGACACTGCTCATAAACTGAATTCTGCCATACCAAGCAATACTTTTTCTTTATTTCACTCCCAGGGAAGAAACCTGTGAAAGCCCTTGGGGTCAGGACCTGCCATTTTAAACTCTGAGGCTATGATTTGACATTATAACTGATCCAATCTAATGGCTAGTTGCCACAGGAGCAGCATTCTCAATCCAGCAGAGTCCTTTCTCCCTGGTTTCAATCAAATCTAGCAATTGAGTGTCCACAGCACAAGCTCATTCAGCAATGTTTGGTTTTTCATTCATTCCTATTTATGGGAACTTCTGCCATAGGAGCCAGCTGAACAGATACATTCTGCAGCCACACAGTTCCCAGAGCCAATCTCTGTAAGTGGCAAGAGGATGCAGATAAGAACAGAGAAAAGGCAGGGCTGTCACCTACTAATCGTGATCCCACACTGCACTGTGACACATAAAGCTAACCCTAAACACTGCCAAAAACAAGACAGGAACATAAGGTCACATCCCACTTCACCAGGAAGCTGAAGCAGGGACTGTCACAACTAAGCACTTAGGTCACACTGCTCCTCTGGAGGTAATGAGATGCCAAACAGACAAGGATCTACAACAGTGGTATCCTTTAGAAACTCCATCTCCTCAAACTGAGTGCACAGGCTTACCTGAGAGCCACATTTGAGACACAGCCAGATGTCTGCAGGTGCCACAGGCTCACCATCGCTCATCCGCCTCTCCTTCAGGCATTCCGCACAGATCGACCACACGCTCTGAGCCACCGCCCTCTTCACATGATGCACGTCCACTGCTTGGCTCACGTGCTGGCAGGTTAACCCTGCAGAAAATAACACATACTCACTTTTATCCATCAAAAATAATAGCTATGAAAGAGAGCACACGTACACTGAAAGGCCATAGTCTTCAATGAATTCAGCATTAGGAAAAAAAACAGCAAAGAATTAAAGTAGTAAAGATCAGCCAGCTGCTCCCCACATACCGAATTTTACGGAGGAATCTCTTTCAGCCTTTCCGTAATGGAAATTCTTTTCAAGTCAATAAATGCCACCTCTTAAAACCAGATAAACTACTTTGTACAAAAGTACAAGGATTATTTTTGTACAAACTAATTTCCCCGTTTTTTGACAATAAAATAATAGATAAATCTATTTTTGCATTTAACAACACAGGCATTGACCTCTCTTCAACCCCTAAAGAAAGATTTTCAAATACCTGCGCATCTATACAACTGTTCATTCTGAACATGAAATCAACCATTCTTCTCTGTCATACTTTTTTGCACAAATTCCACTATATCACAGAATAAGCCAGGTGTGAAGTCACCTCCGAAGGTCATCTTGTCCAAGCCCTCACTTAAAGTAATGCCAAATACTGTTTGCTCATGGCTTTCTTCAGCTGAGTGTTGACTATCTTCAAGGACTGAGGCTTCACCAACTCACCAGAAAATCAGGTTTCTGTCTGATCACGCTCAGGGTAAATATAAAATAAATTTCCTCACACCTAGTCAAATCTTCCATGCCCTAAATTTGGTCTGTTGCCTTCAGTCCTCTCATTGTGGACCTCCTACAAGAATCTGGTTCTGCCTTCTCTTTAACCACCATCAGGCAGTCAATGAAAGAAATTATACTTCCACTCCTTTGGCTAAACAAAGACATTCCCTTCAGCCCCTCTTCCCAATCATGTTCTCAATCTCCTTAAAAATGCAGAGTGGGGGGAACCACTGGCCTCACTGACAAGTCAGCCTTTCTTGTAAGAGGGAGCCCACTACTGGACACAGTTCTCCCAGTGAAGCCCCACAAGTGCTGGAAAGGTGGAAAGAATCACCTGCCTGCCCTGCACTCTCATTAATACAATCTAGCCTACAGTAGGCACAGAAAGCACAGCTTGGTTTTATTAAGTGTGTGCATTAGGACCCCCAGGACCTTTTCTGCAAAGCTGCTTTAATCCCCCCCCTGTAATGGCACCTGGTTATGCCCAGGGGCCAAACCCTCCACTTGCCATTGTTGAACAGTGAGAAGTTTCTGCCTGCCCATTTCTCCAGCCAGTCTAAGTCACTCTGAATGGCAGACCTACCCTCCTGCACATCAACTGCTCTCCTCAATTTGTTGCCATGAAGGGATGGCAGAGCACAGCCTCACAATAACATCAACCACTTTTCTCAGCACTTTCAGATGCATTCCATCTGACTCCATGGATTTGTGCATATCCAGTTTGTTTAATAGTTCTCAATCTTCTACTCTGGACAATGTTTATATCCCAGAGTCTGCCATTAAGGCCACGAGCCAGGCAGGATCAAGTGCAGAGCTCACATGTGAAGACAGAAGCAAAGGAAGAATTGAGTTCCTCAGCCTTTTCCCACATCCTGTGTCCCTAGAACCCCTGCCCCCTCACACAGCAGGTTTGCACTCACCCTAGTCTTCATTTTACTGCCACGGTATCCATACAGGCTCATCTTACTCTTTACACTCCTCACCAGACCCAATTCTAACTGAAGCTGCTTTACCTAATCTCTAATCCTTCACGCTCCAGACCTCTGCAAGGGCAGCCGAAATCTGCCTCCATCCTCTCTGCCATTCCTTTTTCCCTCTGAGCTCATCTGGAAGTTCCCTGCTCAGCCACACAGCCTCCTGCCACGCATGCTTGACCTCAAACGGAGAGGAAACGACCATTCCACTTTGAAGAGGCTGTCAGAGAAGATCAACCAGGGATCAGCCCTTCAGGGAAGTCATGTAGTGTAACAACTGATCATGTCATAAACACTTGACTGGGGTATTTCTGTTATAAATTCAAACAAGAAAAGTATTTCATGGTACCGATGATCTGTGGTTTTCATCAGTCAACATGGAAGTTATCAGCCCTCAGCCTCAGGACAAACATCACCCTATGTACTTGCCTGAAATATCATCTGAAGAGTCCTCATCCTGTGGCCTGTTAGGCCTTTTGCTCCTCTTTGGCTTCTCAGGGTTGGTTCTTGACGGATCTTTCACCCGCATCTGTTGCTTACTACGAAAGACAAACAGAGGTTACTTCATTGTTTATTGAAATACTTCACTAAATGTAGCAAGTTTGAACTGTAAAAGCACAAGATCAAACCACACATTCGAACACCACAAACACAGTTTTAGACTTGGTCTAATGTCAGCTGTTGTGTTACAAGGAGTATGAATGTGTCAGGAATGAAGTCTTAGAAATGTCATAACACCGGTTACACTACAGGACACCATGAACTGTAGCTGCAGGAAAAGGGGACACTCACTTCTAGGCAGTGATGATAAATATTGAGGTATTAAGATCTTCTTTATTTTTGTTACTGCAAAGTAAATTATTACAACCATAACATACCAGAAAAACTCCATCAAAATAAATGTTTCTCTTCCTTAATATATATCCCTTATGAAAGGCTTCAGTCATTATTTATCCTTGGCATATTCCCTAAAGGTTTTTGAGCAATTTCAAACACTTCAAGAAAATAAAAAAGTCTTCCAAATCTGATTAAAGTGCTCTATCCTACAAGGGATGACAGATTGGAGTGCAAACTGATCCCTCTATTAAACACTGGAAAATCCATAAAGATGCAGTCTCTCATAGGAAATTTGTGTCATCAATCAAGGAGTCCTATGAGGAACATAATTAAAGCATAGATATTTGCTAGTAAACTTCAAAAAAAACCCTGAGAGATTTCTGCACACCAGTCATTTAATCAAAATCCAAATGTGAATCCACTGAAGGACTGTAGTTGTGCATCATACAGACAGCTGCTGGGGCTTAGTTTACAGTTTGTCTTTTAACGGTGTGGTTCACAAAAACAGATTTTTGTTTACACATACAAAGCATATGAATGTAAAATAGTCAAATACTCATAAACTGCCAACACGTGAACCATTCAGTTCAGAAATAAAATGGCATCTTGTTGTGTACCAGAAGCAGGCTAGTAATGTCACCTGAGTCACCAGGACCAAAGACTCTCAGCTGTGTTACTGCATTTAGGTATAGCAAACCTCTAAAGTGCCCGACACTCAGGAACAGCAAAAGGTATATTCTTACTAGAGATCAATTAGTTAAGTTTGCCAAAGTTTAGCAAGTTTGTCTACTTAAGATTTTTTAATCTTTTCTGTATATGCATTTAGACCCTTGTACTACTGAAGCTCTGAGTAATCAACCAGTGTATATTGAAGTCAATATTCCCTCTCCTTACTTATCCACTAAGCCAATCAGCAGAACAGTCATCTATATTGATATTAGAGCACCACCACCACTGGTATCTGAACAGCCTTCCCTGAAGCGAAGCAGGCAATCTGTACCACTGAGCTCCTGTTCCAGGTTCCCACACATTTGGATAGACGTCCCTGCACCTGCCCTACATCCCTACATACTGTCAATGCTGGAAATTTTCTGCATGAGCCTACTCATTAGAGATTTGCTTTGGACAAGTCATATTTTTGTAGAGTATGAAATAAATCTTTACTTGCTGCTTCCTTGCATCAACAGCTTCATGTCTCCTCAAGCCTTCAAAACACAGCGCATGTTTTTTGCACAATGCTACATCTACACATAAATTATCTTATACTATATTAAATACCATTATGTTCTTTCTGTTGTTTGAAATTACAGATTTCAAATTTTCCTATACTTACGGTTATAAAGCTCAGACATGCAAGTGAACAGTGCCACTGAATTCAGCTTTGTTGATTTCATGGAAAATCCTGTTCATACAGTAAGAAAGATCTAAATATTCCAGCTCTTGACTATATATTTCCAACATATGTTAGCACACCTAATGTCCATCAATAGCCATGCAACCTAGCATCCCTAGAACATGAGGAGGCTCAAACAACTTCAACTGTGCCTTTCTGCCTTGGGAGCTTCTCATATGTACCCAAGTTTCATGTGAAACTACCCCTCACCACTTGTCGCACTGCCGCTTAACTGAGCACAAGGTTCATCCCAACATTCATCAAACAGTAGGGCTTGTAGAGCTGCTGTGAGAAAACACAAGACATTACACTAAATTATGTAAAGAGTCAACAGCAAAGACAGCAAAAATGTCCTCCCTAAAGGAACATAGTTGTGTTTAGGTGATTCAACATTGACATAAACAATCTATAAGTTCATTTCAGCATAACAATTTTGATCTCTTTGGACAGATTATGTAAGACTGTCCAAACCACAGACTTCAGCCCAATGAAAGTCACCTTCGTATCAGTACATTTAGAGGGCTCCAATAAATAATTGTGGGCCCAACCAGCTGAAACACAAGCCTTTCCCACCTGTGAAATCCTGTGGCCCATAGCACAAGTGATACAACCTGGATCAGGGCAAACAAAGCCCACTGCTGGACCCGTATCCCAGGGACTCTCAGGACAGGGGGGAAAAACAGTGTCAGCTGATACCCACAATGACTGAAAGCTTGGCACTTCAAGCCCAACCTAATCAACAGGGCATTAGAAATGACCATTGGCATAAGAAGCTGCATTCACTCAGCACAGCCCAGACACTTTTCAGTCTCATTTCACTAAGAGCAGGCGGAGGAAAAGACAACACGGACCATTAGATTAATTACTTTCATGGACACACACATAGCCGGACATCCATCAGACAATGTTTACTGACCTGTGAGCTCTTGGAAAAACCAGAGCATATCAAGAACTTAGACAGCCAGGGTTTGTGTCTGATTTTGAAATGCATGTGGAAGTGTGATGGAAGGGTAAGAGCAATGAGCTACTCCACATGATCTACAATGCAAGTGTGTATGGAGTACTGCCTGCCCTTTTCCAATACTTTCAGGAACTGAAAACATTACAAATTAAAGATCCCATTTAATAAAAAACATGATCAACATCAATCAACATAATTTCAAAATAAAGATGTTTATTCCAGGAATTCGATTATTATATTTGAGTTCAACGAGGAAGAAACTTTGGGTGCTTCAGAAAGAACTTCTCAGAAATATTTCAGTTTATGGGAAATAAAAGATTTGAGATTTTATTGGAGCGAGAACCCTGAAAAAGCAAACTCAAGAAAGCATAAAATGTAGTTAAGAAAGGAACAAAACGGATGCTCTATAGCTTATTGTTGGCCGTAGGCACAAGCCATTCAGGAGAAGTAGGCAAAAGAGAAAAGAACAACTCAGACAAAATTAACTTGACACACTGAAGATTAAAAACCATGGTAGTATTCCCATGATTTGATTCTTTTCAACCCATTCTCATATTTTCTTAATATGTCCAATGAGAATTTTCTGTCTACAGCTACCAACTATGGAGTATCCCAAAGGGGACATACTCTCCTCCTTCTCCTATGAAGAAAGGTCACCACAAATCTTCGCTTGAAGTTTTCTTTTGTGATGGAAAAACAAATACATTAAAGTTTTTCATTTTGCACACATAAAATCAAGTCATGGTGCACATGATATTTGACTTCTGAATCTGACAAATAAAAAGACAGTACTTTCTGTGGTAGAAAAACCTGAATTTAGTGGGTATGTTAGCTCTACCCTTATCTCCACTTGGCACACAGTAAAAATCTTAAGTAGAAATTACGCAGTTTTGTTGGAAAAAATCCAAAAAATATAAAAAGTTACATAAGAAAAACCTAAACCTTCTCCTTTTAAACAATCATTTCATACAAAACTAAGAACTAATCCTTGCCAAACACGCTCAGATTCTTTGAGCTCAGCATACAAGAGTTTGAAGTGTAATCATCACCATCACTAGCTATTCTGAGTTACTTTTTACTTCTTAAAAGACTCCTAATGTCAATCTTCCTACAAAAAGCTGATTAAGATCAAAACCTCCTCACTCAACTGCTCATTTCCACCATTCTAGAAAGAACAAACCACTTCAAAAACAGCAGAACGATCTGCCTATCTAATTTTAAAAGCTTCAGATTTGACAGAGTGCCAAAAATCAATGTGCTGAATTTGTTAAGTTAAATCTACAGTGTGCCTAGACTATTTTAAATGCAAGATATGCTTGAAATAGTCTATATTTAACAGCATTAATATTTGTATATTTAGAAATTGACCCTCTTCATAAAGTATATATTTAGATATTTACAAGAGTTGAATGTAGTTCCTAAAATAAGTAACTGCTATTTTTTTTTTAAAGTTACGTTTTACAGCAATTCAGTAGAGCTGAGAGCAATAAAAGTTACAAGGCTAGTATGAACTAAAAATCACTTTCCCTTGGGAAACTAAGCCAACACAACCAACCAACCAACCAACCAGGTTATTCCTCTTCACAACATCTTTATGCACAAGAGTTGGAGAAGCAAACTCTCTTCACTTTTTCCACTTGCCAAAACCTTTCCCCATGTTACCATCTTGCACTTCTCATGTTTAAGATGAGTCCCTCCTCCTAGAATGTCTACAGTTCACTTACTAAATGTTGCAATGGGACACCTTAGTGAGTCTTCCCATGCTGTACCTTCACCATAATGCTTATAAGAAACACAGATCAGACCACCAGTATGTCAGAGAAATAACCTGCTGCACTGATTAATATCATATCACTGCTTCCATCTGCCTAGATCCACTTTTCCCCTCCTCTTACAATTAGGGTGCAAGCTCTTTCAGACAAGTGCCACATTTTTGTTCTTATCTGTGTAATACCTACTACAATATTTTTCTGATTCTTGATTAACTAGGAGGATTACAGTTGCATTACTAGAATGCAAACAAGATAAAAATCATGCAAAACCCACCAGCCTATCTAAGCATACTGACCCTATGAAATGTAGCCAAGTGAGTCTACAGATAACCTCCAAGTACTACTTTGGATATGGGTAATACTCTCCCAGTAGGACTGTCCATTAGCTGTGAAACCAGTACTGTTAATTATTTCATCAGTGAGCACCTGAATTCAAAGAAGCTGGGGCGAATACATTTACCTCAATCCCTCAATTCATCTGAGGCAGACTAAATTCCAGCTGTCTCACTACTTCCTGTCCAACTTTCAAGTTAAAATTGTATCATTTTACATTGCTAATGCAAAGAAAAACCTGTGTCACACTGAATACTGGGAAAAAAATAGAATTTTCATGTGACTTAACAGAACTGTCCAGCTGTCAACAGCAGCCTTGTACCAAAGGGGTGAAGGAACAGCACACATGTGCAGACTAAGTCCAAAGATGCTTCAAAACACATCTGTGCAAGGTCCCTGTGTGGCTCTGTAAAGCCAGGTCCTCCGCAGAACTGCTACATGTTTTGATGTGAGCCGCAAGTTGATATATTTTGGACGTCTGTTCCGAGCATTACCTGTGGCATTTTGCCTTGCTCGCCACTAGACCAAGTGTCACCCAATCCAAACAGGCAGCACATCCATCACAGTCAGCAGCAGGGCAGTGTCACCCATCAGCAGGCCAGGAGGCTCAGAGCTCTGACAGCCACCAAAACCTTTGTGGAAAACAAGCCCCCGCTGCCTGCAAGAGCAGTAAAAGGACCAGAATCACTGACTGGTAGTGGCAGTGAAGCTTCTTCCCCTGGAAAATGTCATCTGAAATTCTGAAAGCGTCATCTCCAAGATTTCCTAGCCCAAAGGCACACCACACATCCTACACTGTCACTGGAGCTCAAACACCAATCCTGACATTGTATTACAGTCCTAAAAAGGGTGAGACACTGATGTACTTTTTGAACCAGGAGTGAGACGGAGGCTTTGGACCACTAGATACAACTTTCTGAGTGACAATAAAAATCTCACAGCACCTCTCAGTAATCCACTTTAGCTAGCTGTCCATGCTAAGCATGTTCTATCAACTTTCATGTTTGTATCCTCCACAGTCCCCCTCAGATTCCCTTCTAAAACCACCTGCCACAGAAAAATTACCTCTAAGGATGAACAGAAGCCAGACATGTACAGAAACAAAAATGAAAAGACTCTGTAACTGGGTTTATGACTGCAATAAATTAGAACATTGAGTGGGTAAAAAAAGTAGCATTTTGATGACATATTTTTTGCTACTATCTTATAGCAAAGTTTTATGGAAATTTCAGACATACTTGGCAATATCCAGCCCCATAAAGGAAATCGCAACTTTTTTTTCTATGTCCTCTATCCCACATGTCCTCTATCTCCCAAATGTTTGGGGTTTTTTTATAACCTACCAAAAGGGAAAAATATCTGGGTAGATGCAACCGATGTTGCTTGGTCCAACATAGGTCTTTCTAGAAAATTCATCCTTTAAAAAGCAAAACACCTAAGTACCATAAAAAGAGCCATAGCTTACAACTAATGATGTTGGCTTGCAAGTGAAAACTTTGTATGTGAAAAGGCAGTCAGATGACAGACTGTGCACTCCCATGATACAAACACCAATGTTACTGTACCATCACCACAGAAAATCTGAGGGCATAAGAACTGAAACAGCTGGAAAGTAACCAGTGAACTCACAGTACCTTGCCAGAATAACCATGTGGCCAAAAACTGGGGAAAACACAGTCCAAGATGTTGTAACAGAATAATCAAGGGGAATATGAACAAAGGATGAACTTTGGAGAAATGCTAATTCCGTGAATTCAAAGAAATAAAAAAAGGAACTGTGGCTGCAGCATGTGTGTGAGACAGAAGGCTGAAACCCACACAAGACAATACTTTAAGCTAAGACTCCTGCTGTACCTCTGCCTAAAGGGCTGAGTTGGAGAACATAAAGGAAGGCAATGGCTGCCCATAACTTCCCACCTATTCTGGAACGGTGTTGTGGGAGCTGGTTAATCAGTGAGGGTAGAACAGATAACACAGTAAGTTACTACTACTTTGAGCTCTTTGAAAGTCTAAGTCTTGTCATCAAGAAAAAAAATTAAATTCCATTTTCTTCCTCCACACAGACTGCCCCAGTTAGCTTTGATGGCATGTCTGAAGCGGAACAACCTGTCCTCGATCTACAGCTGATGCTCAAAACAGAACCCGAGACACCAGCTGCAGTTCTGTGAATCTCACAGAAATAAAGTTACAGAGCACCAGCTCTTCAATATTTCATGAAGAAATATGACAAAATATTTACAAGTGTAGTAAACACGAGAAAAATTTCACAAAGGCATAATCTGCTTCAAGCTTGCACGTGCTCGTGTCATTACTATGTTTCTGTTTTGAAAGCTAGAAAACGAGAGCAGAAAGAATCCTTTAAATACAAGTCTGTTCTTTATGCTTGTATGAGAGGATTATTTAATGGAATTGGGAAATACTTGTAGTTAAAAATGACATGCAGCTAGAATACAGTGCTACACCTGCAGCTATTGTCATCTGCTTCTATGTTCTTGATGTCTTCATTCTACCGCACCTATGTTCAATATACTGATGTGCATATCCCGTTTAATAGTGCAAGTAGCAACACAACTATAGCAAGGGCAGGGGAAAGTCCTAAAGTAAAGAACATCAGAGCAAAAGAAAGAAAGAAAAAAAAAAAAAAAAACAGGAATCAAATCAGAGAATCCAAATAATAAATAAAACGTGGAGACCTGCAGCTATAGGTCTAGAATATCACGTCTCAGGCTAACCGCGAGGATCGGCACCGGGCTGTCATCTGATCCCGGGCACGGACGGCCCCGCGCCCACCAAGCACCGCACTTGAGGCCGCGGCGGCGGCAGGCGGAGGCCGGCGCACGCAGCGCGGGCAGCGGGAGCCGGG
>JANPWX010000096.1:1316541-1333507 GCA_024734555.1 Trochalopteron elliotii
CAAGAAATCAATTAAGGCCAATTCCTGTCTTCAGTGGGATATCTGCCTGAGTAAGGAATGCAGGATATGGCCTTCAGTTTCAAGAAATCTCGTTTTCTCCAGCACGAAGTTAACCAAGGAATCCCATTTTAGTTATTCTAGAGTTGCCCCTAACATCCCAATTAAAATTAGCCAGTATGAAGCTCACCAAACACTTGATTCTCTTAAATAAACTCTCTAATGAACCACACAAATTCACGCTAACAGTGAAGGCAGACTAACAGTGTATATCTTTTCCACAAAAAAAAAAAAAGAAATCCACCATAAAAAATAGCAATAATATCCAGATTTGTACTTGATTGTGAAATATTTCAATTGTACCATACAGTACATTTATTTGAAAAAAAAATCCTAGTATGTTGGGTTGTCTTAATTGCTAACACTTGAAATGTTTCAGAAAACTGCAGAATCACTATACATATTGCACTTCTCTGGTAAGCTGGGCTACTATGTATCATGGCAAAAACAACCAAGTAGATCTACTAAGGAATACAGCTTTTTTAAACCCAAAAATAGAAACTGACTTTCTTTCCTGCAGCTTTCATTAAAACTGTAACAGTATTCTTTACAGGCTCTTCTAGGCATTTGTTTCTGAAGGACTGTGTGTTACTTGTTGCAGAATCTGTTGTTTTTTTTATTTTTTTAATCAACAAAACTGAAGGTAATGGATAGACTCAACACAGAGTGCACTATCTTCCTTCAGTCACAAACAAAATGAAGACAACAGAAGTCATTAATACAGTTACATGTAGGCCTCGGGTTACTGTCGCTCTAAAAATAGTTCACTTCAACACAAATAAAACCAATAATGAACTATTTGAGTGAAAAATGTTAATCTTTTGCAGCTTGGTTTAGAGTTTGATGCCTTACACTGAAAAATCTTAGCACATTTGCTCCAGCGTCAGAGAAAATGATGTAGTTTTAGAGAAAAAGCTTTCAAAATGCTTGACACAAACAAGCTATTTATTCTTCGAGTTCTTTGTCAAAGATGTTACTAAAACCTTCTGTCCATTTCATGAACACAGGAAATATCCCAGGATGTCTTGAGTCAAAGTGGTCCATAAAGAAATTCTTTGGAATGCCTTAAGATTGGCTATAACTAGAGTTCTGGCTACCATTTGGACCCTGTTCTCCTTCACTGTTGAAGAAAACAAAAACATGTCTCTTCAATAAGAAGCATCACATTACATTTTTATCCTTTTTTTTTTTAATTAAAAGATACAGTATTCTGAAAGGAATAAAAACCTTTTGAAAGAAAATACTTGAACATATACATAAATAGGTCAAAATATTCTGCTCAGTTTCCTAAAAAAATGCAAAGGTTCTTCTCAGCATGCATTAAGTAACTTCACCATATTTATGTGAGTAATAATTTCAATATATGCCCATGAAGCTGCCTGCTGAATGTACTTCTGAAGTCAACATTGCAATGTTCACATTACATAAGCATGTGCACAGGAATTTGCATGTGCAGATTCCCAGCAGTGATATTTAATCACAGTAATTAAATACGACATCAAGCAGGCCCAGTTCCATTTAATCTGGCCCAGCCACAGAGCCTCACACTGGGGTTCCTTACATTTGCTGAGCTGTATTGATCACATTCTAATCACATTAATACTCTCCAGAAGATAATGAATGTTATGCTTCCCACTAGCTCCTGAACAATCAGGCTGGTTTTGTATCAGAAACATCTGCACTGTAAGAAACACACACTATACCTTGAATTAAGCATTTACACATTCTTAAAATTGTAGTCTAGTTTTTCTATAGGAAAGGTGTAATAAGGAAGTACTGTACCTGTTTGGAGGTGGTTTTGGTTTAGGCATTTTACTAAGAATAGTAGCCATCTCTTTCCTCTCATCAAAGTTCTTCCACTGCTCATACAGCTTCAGAATAACCCTGATTATTTCTAAAATCTGTATTAGAAAGAAAAGAGATCCTAAAGTCAGACACAACAGTGATTTTATCTTTGTCACAGCCTGTTTAAGTGTCCAATTAACTAAACAGGCCCCAAACTGAAACTAAACAACACAATTTTCATATTCTAAACAGAGCTGTCTCACACTTAATCTGGTTGCAAAAAAGCATTTAATTAGTTTTTTGATTTTATTGTGCATTGAAGCCTGAACAGAATACTTTCCCTTTCAACTGTATTTACTGCTTCTCATCCCCTACAAACTAAATACCTATTTATTTATTTATTTGCAACTACTGTCAAGGCTTATAACTAATCTCCTGGGAAAATACAGACTTGGGCAGCATGACTGCAGCTATATGACCATGCATTATCAATGCAGTAATTGATTATTATCAATGTTCTATACATATTAGGGGCACAATGTGGGAAAACAAAAGCCCAAAACCACAACATATTCATCTGAACTCTTTCCTTCTAAGAAACAGAGACAAGACGTTTTAAAATACTTCTCATATTCTTACATACATATAATAGGAATTGTTGACACTTCATACTCTGCCTCTGGAAGCATAAGCATTCCATACCAGTTTGGACATTTTCTATCTACCTTAATTTCCTATTAAATTTCTAGTGCAACATTTTACATAAAAGCTGGAGAATGCTTCATTCATAATGTGTTTCATCATTCTCTAAATTAATAAAGTAGACTTCTTTCTTCTTTTTAATACATGAACTTTGATGTGCTAGAGTGATACATTTTGTCCTCAAAACAAATGTCAGTTGGTGAAGAAGTCCATGGTGTTCTGTGAAAAAATCAAGCTTAGGCTTTATCACTGAACCAATACATGTAAACATTCAAAGATACTGAGTATCAAGCTTATGGTAATTTTATCTATTAAGTATAGGTTGGTTCTCCTCTGCTGCCAGTTTATTAACACCCTGCCTTAAATGTATGACAGCATAATTCACAGAGCTCTTGACACAGCAGAGCATCCACATTGTGTTTAAATTTCAAAACAAATCCTAGAATATGAACACAATGCCAATGCCATAACATCAGTGGGATAAAGGGCAATACCAAGGGCACAGAGGAAAATGGTACATCTCAATCATAACAGGCTACTTAATTCCAGACACTCAGTTTCAAAAAATGTCTGAAAAGAATATGTACTAAGTTAAACAGTGTGAGGAGGAATATGAAGGCTACTTCGATTTGCTTGCTGGAGCTAAATAAAGGTTAAAGAAGCCAACCTAAAAAGTAAAAGAAACTAGGGAGGATGAAGAACATTGTTAGTTTAAGGACAACTGCACCCTGAAACCTAATAAATTAATGCAGGGGATTATTTGACATGAAATTTGCATTAGCAGGGCACTCAGCTAAATGATCTTGGGGTCTCCTGTTTAGCAGTGATTAAGTCACCATGCTGGACATCCTGAAAGTGTCAAAATGTTCTACACTATGCTGTACTCTGCACATGTATAGGGAGAAAATGAAAATGGTATGCTGGCATGATGCTGAAAAGTAAATCAGAAAATCACATGAACTCAAAAGTTAAGCTCATGGCAATCTTGTGTGTTGGAAAGATGCTGGGATTTTTTTTCTGGCAAACAATGTAAAAGATATTGGGTTTATACTTCTGTCTGGAAAATGGCAATACCAGCAATGCTCTTCTGTTATGCAATGGTTTTGTCTTGACTTTCAGAGCAGGGTGATAACCAAATAACCTGATACTGTCTCCCTTCCAAAGAGATCTGCCTAACTGCAACAGCATCTAACAAGATCACTGAATTTTAAGTTCAAATCAGTATTGCTGATGTGTAAGACAACCATGACTACCATTTCTGGTCAGTCCATAACAAGTGGTGGGAATTGAAAACAGAGTACCTTTTCCATATCAACAGACAGCTCAGCAAACCATTGCCTTGCATCCTTCTGCTGGACAACACAGGCCACATGTAGGCAAGCTGCAAAGATCAGGTGACACGGATATTGAACAAAGATACACGCCCAATACAGTTAGAAATATTCCATTTTTTATAAACCCTATACAGTTCAACAGAGAACACTTGGGATTAATTATCAGACTTTTCTTTAAGGCTTTTTAAGTTGTGAGGTTACAGTGTCAGTGCCGTATGAAACACAACCAGAAGCACCTTATGAAGGCACTCTGAGGAATGCTTGTGATGGGACAGTGCACAGAATACATCCAGTTAAACATGACAGGAGACACTTGTTACTTACCTAGAGCTATCATGAAAGGAGGGTACAGCAGACAAAGATCAGTTCTATATGTGTCATTCACTATCCTCCTGTGCAAAAAAGAACTTGTAAGTGTCTTCCTATTCACCTTTAGACTATATTCCTTCAAGAAGTGCTGTTGGTTTACAAATATTTTGTCAGTTTTCCAGCTGGTCAAAGCAATGAGGCTGCAGGGCAAAACATCAAGGAAAGAGATCTTTTCCCTTGTAAAAATCTCTTAAAGCCTTTCTTTTTTTTCCCATGTAGTCACAGCAGAAGTTTATTTGGAAATATTCTTTTAGTACATACATGTCTTCCTGCAGTAGATATGTATGTATACCATCAAATAATTATCTGTTTCACAAATAAGTAAGGGCTAGCATAAAAAGAGTACTTCTACTGTCTTTGTGAATTTGAAACAGTTGAAGAATAAGAGTTCTGCTAACACAGCTAAAAACCCCTATATATTGCTTCTACCCCCTATGACATGCTGCAACAAAAAGACAATGTCGACAGAAAGAAATTTCCTCTACTCACAGTCACCATTCAGTAATGTTAAAACTGTGCTACTAGAGCTAGTCTTAAAAAATAAAAATTAGACCACTGCAAAGTAAAATCATTACAGGGTTAAAGACAGAATAAGCTAAGTCAGGAACATATACCTGCACAGGTTAACTAGGGCACCCTTTGTATTCAAATATGGCTAAGCCTGCTTGGTTCAGCGAAAGCTTAACCACCTTTGAAGCATAACTGTTAAACACTTGCTTTCTTGATGAAAGGAGGAACTATTTCCATTGTCTTCATTACCATGCCAGAGGTAGCAGCATGTCTTCCTGGCCCATATCTTGCACATATTGGAGCAAAGGTCTATACGGATGATATACTATCAAACAGCAGTCCTAGGAAAAATGTCATCAGGACAGAAGTTAGATTACAATGCAGATCATGTTGCCAGTTTGCATTAAAACATTTGGTTTACAAGTCAATTACTGATTATTTTTTTAAGTAGCATTCTAACACCTAGCCCTGCTCTAATGAGGGCAGTGCTCTCTCTAGAGTACCATTACACAGCACAGTTGCCAGTCTGTCAATGTCCTTCTCCTAAGAGACACAGAAAGTCACATCTGCAGCACACTGAAACCTCATTTGCTTACAAACCCGTAATTCCCGCTTGGAAATACAAAACGCTGCCAGAAAACAGTCTGCTACTAAATACCATACATGGAGAGCATGCCAAAATAATTGATGCTGGTTTGGAAAGAAGGAAAAGAAAAATTCCACTGCTCTCAAATCCCCTCATTTCAGGTCCAGATAAACAAGAAGGAATAATCCTCTTGCTAAAAGCAGCCAACTGTGTGGATACTACAGGGAAAAGCCGCATTAAGTTATATGTGCTGAATACTTAAGTGAAACACTGTTACTGCACACACTATATACTGCATAGCATACTGGAAAAATAAGTGAATCCCCAAAACATAACTTCTTGTAAATGCAATTGCTTGTGCTAAAACTCCTGTATACAAAACTCAAGAGTTACTGCCATGTATAGCAGAGGTGTCAAGGATCAAATCTAAGCAGGAATCTAAAAATTGTATTAAAACAACTTGTAGGAAGAAACAAAAATTTTGATCTGATCTCCTCTGTGTTCAGTTCCCAAAGTATATTCTGTCATCTGCTGTCTAACTCACTAAGCTGCTGCCTGGTTTCTCTCTCCTTTTCTCTGCAGTTGAGCAGAACTGTCCTAGTACAGCAGTATGAGAGTCCAAGCCATATGCAGAAATTAGGTATCACTTCACCCAAGCTGCCTGGGTTGCCTCCTTTCAGCTACCCGAGCAAACACAGCAATGGGATAGCTACTCTAATAAAAATCAGATATGGCTCTTTTCTTTGAAAGGGTCTGGAAGAAAATGTCTCACTGTGCTCCTTTCATCCAACAGCCTGACAGTTATGGTACCATCTCAGAAAATGGGAGGCCTGAATTCGGTTTCTTCCTCACAGGATTCAAACTCACATCTCACTTCCTAGATTACTCTAATTATTAGGTTGTTATAGACTAGCCTGAATGGGATAGTACCCACACATCCTGCTAGAACATGTGTAGCCCCAGATTCTTCCAGGCAAGAAGAAGAGGGCATAGAAAGAATACAACTCTTCATGGTCATAGCTGACCATTCCATCTAAGGAAAAAAGGACACTGACAACCCAGTCTCTGCATCGGGACTTAAATACAGTTACCTCTCTCACAAAAACATAAGCAGATCCGCCAAAAAACCCAACCTACCATTAATTCTAAGAGATAGAATTCACATTCTAGTATCTGTAAAGAAGCAAAATCACAGTTAATAAGCAGCATGTTTCAGGCAGCAAAAAGAATTAACTGACACACAATTTAACATCACAAATGCACAGGAATTCTCAACAACTATTTCCAACAGTTCTAAATGCATTTTATCTGAAACTACAAAACCAAACAAAAATAAAACTATTATTGGCTATTGCCTCATCACTATTATGACTTAAATCTAGTCATAAAAGCAATGAATTTAAATATTTTGCATCAAGTTTGCTACAAAAGACTGCTTCAATGGCAGCACTTGTCTGATTTGTTTCAACACTTGGTAACAGCAAATTGCTCCCAGTGCATGAAAACTTCACAGCAATAGAGAAGTTATTTCGTAGAATTAGAGCGTCTTCATCAGCCCACTAACTTGTTAAAAAGCCTTTCCAAACATTTTCAGATTTAATTTCAGATGAAATATTCTGTCCAATTGCAGCAATTAAATCAGCTCTCACTTTCAAGAAAGACGGTGATGCATTGGTGACATCAAGGAAAAGACTGGACTACTTTGGCTATACAAAAGCAGCACTCCTAAATGTATTTCCATTTGCCTTTATCTGTAAAATAGCAGTGCAGTTTTATTATGAGGTCTTAGGTATTTTATATTCTGATGTTTCATCAGGGTGAAAAGCAAACCAACAAAAAAGTCTTATTTGTTACAGCCAATCTAAAACTATTTAGATGTTTAGCTTTCAAAATTCTACACCACAGGTCAAGATTTGTTTTAAGAAAAACTATGAAACTTCTCAGTATTGTGACTGAGAATGCCTTGAAAACCACTGGTAAATTTAAATTTTAAGTACTAATTAAAAACAATTTTTCAAGAGCCATTAAATTTTACAGGCAAAAATAAAACTGCTTTCTGTAAGCCAACTGTTCATGTCTGCAAGCTTGGAAGCATTCCAGGTGCAAAGGCCATTTACTTTCCCTGAAGCAATGTATTTGTTACCAAGAATATTCAAAAAAACCTAAATCTCTTTTCTCATCAAGCTATAGAAAAACTACCATTTCAGTCACCCTACCACTTGTCTTTCCTGCCAACAATTTAAGAAAAGGAGGTTATGTAAGATTTTCATTATTTTTAAAAGTAACTTTCCCAATATTCTATACAAAACTAATCACAACCAACCCTGACATATGAGTATGGAAGCATTTCTTTCTTAGAATTTAAAAGACAGAATTTCCTGCTAACAATTATTAATTTATTTGATCAAGTTGTATTTCAAACAGCATACTTACATGGTTCATCCTATAAGGAAACTCCTTTGGAAAGGCATATGAAAACCTAGTTTTCACTACAGTAAACAGAAAAAAGTATGTTAAAAATAATGCAATTAATACTTCTTTCAGTTTCTATTCATTCATCTGTCTATAGCCCTTCAAATCTACCTGGCAGCACAACTTCCAGTTTGTGGCTTTCAGTACAAAAGGTTTGTATTTCAAAGAGAAAAGTTACAAGATTTAAGATCCTGAAAAGGAAAGAGAAATACACCTGAAACCCTGATTTGCACAGATACTCAGCCAAACATTTTGACTGCTGCTTTGGACACTATTAAGTCTTTGGATTAACCACCAACTAGCTCAGGAACACCTAACTTCCCAAAAGTTATCATTCACAGAGCTCTCCAGCCACTGATGTTCAGGATCTCAGTTCCAACACTAAATCCAAATGGAATTTTCATGTGGGACTTTTTTTTTTTACATAGGTTTGATCCTTCAATATGCAAGCTTTTAAAACAACCAATAAAGTCTTAGAAAAGCAAGCCCAAGGGCAGGGTAAGGGAGCACAGCCAGACTTCCTGCAGGTCCATAATGTAATGATGATCTCCAATAGAGATATTTAATAAATCTTTGTGTATTTCTCAAGGAGAATGAGTACAGTTAGTGCATCAATAAGAAGCATGTTAACACACAAAACCAGAGTGATTTCATGTTAGAATGCTGAACAAAGAAGAACAAGAACACTTGAAGATGTGAATTTGAGATTTGTACAAGTGAAACATATAAAAATCTATTTTAAGTCCTTGTCCTCCAAGGAAAACAGGTAACATTTAACATCCTGGAAGTCGACAATATTCCTTACATTAACGACAGACAGTATATTATTAAATGATACTATCTATCACTATTACTTCCAGAAAATGAGTATGACATTCCCTTCAAAGAAAAGACAGCATCAGTCCTCTGGACCAAAGAATTCACCACTTAGACCTATGGTGAACTTTGCTAGAAAATTTGTTGTAAGACACCAAGGCTGGGCTACTGGTTGGAAACTATAATTATTTCAAGAAAGAGATTAATTAATAGAAGAGTTTCTCAAGATGTATGCAAACTGAAGAGGTACATAGTAAAAATAATTACCAATTTGAGAAAGAAGATAGGGAGAAAAAGCATTTTTCCCCACAAAGCAAGCTGCAGGCACAACCACTACACGGAACTATCGTCTTAGTAAGATGTCTGTCCTAGGGTGACTTTATGATGCTTGTAGTATTATTACTACTATTATTATTATTATTATTATTATTATTATTATTATTATTATTATTATTATTATTATTATTTCATATTATTCATTCTTTATACTTGTAAGCACTTTGTTTATTAAATAAATAGTTTTTTTCCACTTTTCTCCAAAAAAGCTCTTTTCCCAAACCAGCTAAAGTGAGGGGCCATTTAAGTTTACTTTCCAAAAGAACCCCATTCAAAAGTTTCCTCTGAAATTTACCCTAAACCATAACAATGTGTTAACAGAGGAAAAATCTTTTGAAAAGATTGTTGAAAATCAGGCTAAGACTGTCTTCCTTACAAGCAAATGTTATTAACTTCATGTTGCTACCTAGCTAAAAGCAAGCAAACCTCTTAAACCAGCCACTACTACATTAGTCACCCCTTCTGTTAGCTTGTTTTTGCTTTTACTTGTCTTGCCTCATATTTTCTTGCCTTTGGTACTAAGACCTCCCGAAAACTGCTGCGTGCTACTGAAGCAGTTCTGGTAAAGGAAGACCAGGTAGAATAGAAGAAAAAATGCTTGGAGAAAGCCTGTTGCATTTTGCCCCTGGTTCCATGAAATGCACAATACTTATCAGGGCTGTCAGGACTTCTAGGTCTGAAGGAAGAGCTGTGGGAAAAATCTTCTATAGAATCCTGACACTGGGATTTTGAGGAACAGCCCAGCTAAGAACTAGATGTTCAAGTAAAATCAGCTACTGCATATTTACCAAAATCCATCTAACCCTCTCACTGATGCATCAAAACTTCCACACAATGATGCTTCTGATGTAAAAATAGCAACTCTCAGTGTTAAATCCAGTACTGGTCTTGGTCATGCTGGCACTGAAGATGTGTTTCAGTTCCTGGTGGCAGAACTGTCACACGGCCAGCCCCATGGACTGATACACTCTCTGCATGTGGAGGCTCCAGATGCAGCCAGTCACCTGTCCTCTAACGGCTACGAGGGATTCTGAAAGCGCTGACCTACATTTGGGAGAGCACAGCCAGGAACTGCCCATTGAGAGCAGCTGGACCTTCTGGGTCAGATAATAGCATTCAGCTAAGGAAGACATCACTTCAAGAGTTTGATGGATGAGATGTTAAGTTACATGAACTGGGAAATACAAGCCAAGTGGGAAAGAGAGAGAATTAAGTAACTACAGTGTAATTGTATTGAATTTATTGTGAACAATAGGTTATAATGTATTTTTAGAAATAAATGTCATGTACAAAGACTAATTTTATGATGGGGGAAAAAGGATTAAAAAATTTTGAAGGTATACAGCCTACCAAAAATTCTTAAAACAGGTACTTTCACAGAGCCACATCTTTTAATAAACAGACAAAGCTGTAAATTTACAGTTCTATCTTTGAGTAGTTCAGAATTCAATTTACTACTCAAGATTGTTTATAGTTTTATTTTATGACTTTGTTTTCACCTATGCCTGGCATAAGTTCCAACCATAATCAACCAAAACTACTACAGAAAGGACCCTTCTGTCTCTGTATTTGGAAACGGAAGCTGTTTATTCTAAATGGTTTTAACTGCCTCTTGTAGTCCTTCATGATTTGATAAAAAGCTACCTTTTAAAAAAAAAGCAAGGAAACCAATTGATCTCCCTACAGAGACACCTAACTAGAGTGAAATGAAAATTACTGATACTTACATACAGAAGTAGCAGCAGAAATCAACCTTGTATTTGAAACAACACCGAATTCCTGAAGAAAAAGCATGGTAAATGAGGTGAACCACCTGAAACACCATACGCTCACACTGTTATCAAATTAAAATAAGGGCTTCTTACTAAACTGGGCTTCTTTTTGCAGTGTTGTAGTATTTGGTTTCTTTCCCCCACCCTTTTTTTTTTTTTTTCGTTAAGGTCAACAGGATTAAACTCTTTACCTAAGAGTTATTTCATTGATTAGTTGCTTGGTTGTTTGTGAGGGACAGTAAAGATTTATGAAAGGTACTAAAGCCACAAAAGCTCAGCTGGCTAACATTCTTGATATAAAATAAACAAGAGGGCTTCAAGAAGGTTATATTTTTCCTTATCCCATTTGGAGAGAAAACTGTCTTTAGAAACCTGCCATTAACTACTTCTTTTAGTTATGTTATGTTTTCATGAAGTCTTAGCTCCTGTGCTGAGACAGTCAGCATCTGAAAATTGTCTGTATACAGTGTTCTTTCAGAGAAGTCCATAACTGAATCTACAGCGCTGCCCTCTAAAGCTGCAGAAACTTTAGGAAGGCTACACAGGAAGGAAAGCTACACAGACTTCTAATTCAAGGTACATCTATGTGTATACACTCTATGCCTGTGCCTGCTTAAAGGCTTATTTAACAGGTTGATAAAAAAGCACCCTCTTCAACACTCTCTCTCTTTTCCTTGATGTTTTCCAAACACTGAAAAGTGTCACAGTACTTGTACCGACAACAGTATCACATGTCACCACTGGTTTAGTAGGTCTGTTTCTATCATCCATTAAGTATTTGAGTTCCTTCTGTAAAATTACTTTGTGCTAACATATCATAAATTGGCCAATTTGACTTTTTTCCATTACACAGACACTTCTCAAACAGCTGTGAAACTTGCTGCATTACAGAGGACTAACAGCAGCACACAGCTGATGCTAACTCTTGGCCACATTCAAAGGAGAGTACCAGTGGGGGAGGCATGGAGCCCTCTCACCATGATCCCTAATCGGTCAGTTCCTTATGTTAATCTCTCAAGGACAGCACATGAGCTACAACATACTTTTAATTCAAGTAATGAAAGTGTGGTAAACTCTGAGGATCCCTTGCTATATGAAACAGAACAAGATAATTAGGAAAAAAAGTCCAATTATGTTTTAAAGTTTGAGTAAACATAAATAAGGAGAAACACACCAGAAAGCAGACACTGATTAAGATATACACAATTTAAGATACAGTGTATGTAAATATGTAAACACTGTGTCACAATGAAACAGCCATTTAAAATACTTTTTTCAATTTTCAGAGGCACTTCAGGGTTAGTAATTCAGACAAATTTTGAAGGCCTTCTCTGTCTCCTTTTCTTAAATGCTATAGAAATCTATGCGAAAAGGAGACGGTTTCAACCCCCAAAGCATGAAGAAAGACAAAAAATTTTAAAGTCCTAAACGTTTTCTTTCTCTCATACATCACATAATGTTACATTAAAAAATTGTAATACTTCATACCTCTACTTTGGATGCCAAAAACACACACGTGGGAGCCATTAATACTGGATCTATACTTTTTAGGGAATATCTGAAACGTTACAACAAAATTATAATATGTTGTTTCATACATGTAGAACGATTAATCTATTAAGAGCACCACACTTCCTTTTGAAAAAGCAAAGCTTAAGTTAACTTTATTAAAGCATAAAAGCTTTACACCATCCAGAAAACAAAAGTGGCACGGTTTTTAACACAGAACTGCATTTTTAAAGGGCTACCAAAATGTGCCTAGCAAATGTTTTATTCTTGTACCATCATAGTAAACAGTCCTACCTGGCATAGAATCTCTTGAAGTAGACTGTAGCAGTGGCAATAACTTGTTGTCTTAATTTAAGATGTTCACCTAAAGCCTGGATAACTTAAAAAAAAATGAACAAAAGCTTGAGTTGAGTTTTTTTAAACAATTTGACACCAAATAGCAAAGGGTCTCAAAACATGGCTAGTGCTGGGCATTCTAAGGAGCAGCACCACAGTCTTCTCCCTCATTTCAGTTGCTCTGGAGAGACAACACGCTGCTGCAAACCTACAGACCTGCGGGTGAAGAAGCGCTGCCTCCTGAAGCTTGGGGACACCTTCAAAAAGGAAAAGGTACCTTGACTTCATTATGTACAAAGTGAGTACGACCTTTAAGAAGATGACAACACAAATCTCAGAAGGGTAAAGCTCAGGTATTCAATTTTAGAGCAAAACAAATTCAGACACAGGAAATGTAAATCCTCAGCTCTTCAGTGCCACACAAAATGGATGGGTTTTTTTCAAACAAGTAATGCTGCCAATGCAAACACGGTCATTTAATTTGGCAGAGGCAGCAGGTGTTAAAAAAATGACATATTTAGTCTAGGGAGAGGAAGTGGGAGATCAGAGGATGCAGTCAGCTGCTCCATCACGGTGGTCCTCTGCCAGTTGGCCAAGAAACAACCCTGGTGTCATCTGTGCAGGTAGCTCTTGTTTGGCCTTCCAGGCAAAGGAAAGGTGCCAAGCAAATTAGAGGCATCAAGCTGGGATTAAGAGCAGGGGTTGGATGTAAAGAGCGGCACAGTGAAACATAAGGTTGTTACTTGTTATTTTTCCATACTTCTTTGCCGCCATTACTGCGAGCACGGCTCGGCTGTGTGAAGACTCCCTCCTCATTTTTTCCCCCCTCATGAGAAATGTCAAAAACAGTATTTTAAAATACATTTAAGTAGATATTTAAAATATGTACAGCAAGACCAAGACAGTGACCACTGGTGGGAAAAGCAAACAATTCTGTTGTCAGTCATCACTAAATTCTTAGTCTCTACTTAAACACTGAGTAGAGAGTTTTTTCCCCATGCTTTTATCATGTATCCCCTGCAAATGGCCAGGGTACACATTTGTCACCCACTGGCAAGGCCCAAAGCAACACTAAACCCCTGTCTGTGTCATATCATTCTTTTTCTAGAGAAGAATGCCAAATTGGGACTAGTTTGATAGCAACAGTAGGACAAGCAATACTTCTGAAAAGGATGTTAAACCCAGTATACCATGCCTGTACAAATATTAAACATTTTATCATCATATCTTGGGAGGCTGGAAAGAATTTTTGCCTTTAATTTGACCATGGGGCTAAAAAGCTGTCCTACTACTAGGGCATCAGAAAAATTCAAGTATTAGGCTAAACAGAATTCTCCAAATATGTTTCATACTCCCATGGGATTTTCAGGAATGGTTAGGCCATCTGCTGTCAGAGAAAAATCAAGTGTGGCTTAGAAGAAAAAAATGGACAAGAGCCTAGAGAGACTTAATGAAATGGAAGCTTGTATATGCTGGGAAAAAGTCCAATGCTTGTAACTATTTTAATATTGAAAAGAAACTATAATTTAATATTTGAAAAGAAACTATAAGATCATTTATTCCTGTATGTTTACAAAGTAAGTGGTTTCAGTGGTTTGGTTTTTTTTAATAAAGGTTGTTTTAAATCTGAGTATTCTGAGTAGCCTCTAACAGAAACATTACTGCTTCTGCCCAAAACCAAAAAGGGGAAAGAACTAATACACTTCTCAACCAAAATCAGTCAAGGTACAGTGATCCAAATAGAGAGATCAGCATCACTTTCTTTTTTCAAACTACTTTAGAAGATGATCTTTTTCCTTTTCTTCATAGCTGCAGGAAGCCATACAATCAGTTAGTGATCTACTGCACTTGTTTTCCAATGAGGAAGCAGCAGGAAACTGCCCCTCTCCATGCAGATTTTAATTGCTTTAGGGAACAACCATCTCCTGGGCTGACACACACTGAATGTGACATGCTGTGGCCAAGCCTCATCTGCTCTCAGGTAGTGCAGATGGGAGACAAGGGGGGACCCAAAGCAGGGTCTCTGCTCAGAGGCAGGCGATGATACAACACACCCAGGGCTCTGCCTGAGCACAGAGCAGCCCTGACTGTCCTGCCCTCCTTGCTGGAGAGGGGGAGGAGGCCCAGCACCACTGTCTCCTACAGGCACAGGGGAGACGCTGGCAGAGCTGCTCTCCAGCTGCCCCCAGTCACTCACCTGCCTTCAGGGGAGGCATGGAGTGCCAAGGAAAAGGACCCTGGGAACCACAAACCAAAACTAACAAGCTAACTTGTTTACCTCGTAAAGCTCTGCTTACTCAAGAAAAACAACGAAGTGAAACATTTAAAAAGCGTATTTCACAGTTCAAATTAATACTAGTGAAAAATAGCACAGAAATACAGTTTTAGAAGTACCCATAACCCTCCTTTTGTCTCTTTTTGTATTACGAAGTTATGACACTTGGTTTTAACCTCAAGAAATTTCAGGAATGGATCAAATGGGTAAATCATTGCTAGCTTGATCTCCTGATGCCCTATAAGCAATAACACAGAGGTATCCATAGTGATCATGTTCATAGCATATGCAATTGTTACAAAAATAACTAAGCTAAGAGAGAAGCTGGGATAAGTATCTTTATCAGATATCATTCCAGCACTGACATAAGATCTTCCAATGGCTCTGGGAAAGTCACTTCACTTCTCTGTCTCAAGTCTGGCCAGATAGCTGAAAAAATAAGCATTCTGTACTTTAAAGGTCTACTGCAAAAATATACATAAAGAGTTGCTTAAAAACTTGCAAACAAGTTACTAGTTTGCAATATCCTTTGCATAAGGAGATTTTTTTAAAATATTGAACAATCGCACAGAGAAAATTTTAAGTGCCTTTGTAATCTGATATACTCAGGTGTGACCATTCATATGGAGAGCTGAACGCTTTGCAAGATCAAGTAAATCTCAGACAACTTCACAAGTCCCAAATTCTTTGGGAGAACAGGCTGCCTGCCAACAGCTCTCAGAAACTTGTAGATAATTTGAGAGCCACCTGGTACTGGGAAATCAGTCAGAAGACAAAACACAGGCCGTGTTGCAGGTTTCAGAGAATGTAAACCAACACAAATAACAAGTTTCCAAACTCTGTTGTTTAACAGGACAGCACAGATCGCCTAAAATACTTACCCCACCCTAAGAACCACCTAAAGCCCAGGCTGAGTACTAATGCTTGACACTGAGCCTTTAATACAGTAGCTTAGCAGTTTCTGTTTGCTTCTCCTGCTTTTATGTTCTGATTAGAACCTCTTGAAAATAAAATTTACTGCTTCATCCTATCACAGGTTAAAATGTTATATATGCAGCTAATTAGCCTGCAAGGTCTCCTAGAATTGTGTTACCACAACTAACAGATAATGATGCTATTTATATTCAACATCTTTGTTAAAATAGGCTGTGAAAGTATATATAATACCACAATGAAAACATACATTCTCTAAGCAATTCACATCTCCATTTAGACATGGCACACATTGCACAGATTTTATGGCAGAAATAAAAAAAAGTTTTACCATTAGTAAAAAATATCTGTAGCTTCCAATATTCTTCTTCAGTGAGAAATTTCAAGTCTTTCTGGCGTTCTTTCAATAGATCTTGTTTATCCAAAATCCATTGTAAGCTAAAGGAATGGAAAATAATTTCAGCAACTCTTTATCAACATTATACTGAGTGTCTCCTGTACAAGGCTATGAATTAAAGTTCAGGGATAAATGGCTTGTGGCCTTTAACAAAGCCACAAACAATCTTCTCAAGCAACTGTTCTTCAGTTTTCGAAAGTCAGACAACTGAAAAAAACCAACAAAACCCCAAAAACCAAACAACAAAACATTAATTACCGGGGCTGAGATTAGCCTCTACCAGCAGCAAACTGAGCTGGCTGTACAGATCTTAGACCCTGACGGTCACTAACAAGGTTTATGTTGCAGCCATTTCATTACGGGCACCGTCCAAACCTTGACGTGCTCAGTATGAGGTGTTCCAGGGCAGAATCACAGAATCAATTAGGTTGGAAAAAACCTCTGAGATCATGGAGTCCAACCCATGACCGAACACCACCCTGTCAACTACACCATGGCACAGAGTGCCACGTCCAATCTTTCCTCAAACACCTCCAGGGACGGTGACTCCACCGCCTCCCTGGGCAGTCCGTTCCAATATCAATCACACTTCCTAATGTCCAACCAAGCTGAGCGCCGGCTGTCCCACCGCTGGGGACAAGCGTGTGGGGGACCCAGGCTCCCGCACTCCGCCGCTGGAGCCCGGGCTGGCGCGGGCACCGACACCGGGACGCGACCCCAGTCCCGGAGCGCCCAAAAGCTTCCCAAGCGGGGGCCGAGCGGGGCCGGCTCGGGCCG
>JANPWX010000096.1:1333845-1347133 GCA_024734555.1 Trochalopteron elliotii
CTCGGGAAGCAATTAGAGGAGGAGGCGGCCGCCGCCGCCGCCGGCCGGCAACACGCGGCACTGGGAACCGTTCCCCCGCGCGCGGGTTCCGCCCGCCCCGCCGGCCCACGCAGCCCCGCCGGCTGGCACCGGGACACGGAGCGGGATGGGCCGGGAGGCGCCTTCCAAACCACCCAGTCCAGCCCCCGCCGTGTGCAGGGACACTTTCCACTAGGCCAGGATGCTTAGGGCAGCATACAACACGGCCTTGAATGCTGCTAGGGATGGGGCAGCCACAGCTGCTCTGGGCTACCTGTCCCAGTGCCTCGCCACCTTCACATGGAAATAATTTCATCCCTATATCCAGTCCAAAGCTGCCCTCTGTCAGTGTAAAACCGCTGCTTCTCCCAATAAGGTCCCTATTGTAAGCAGCCAGGAAGATCCAGAGCTTACTTGTCTTGTGCTGTCTCCACCTCAACTAAATTTCCCTGTAACTTACCTGTTCCCAAGTTTTCATGGCTCAGCTTGCTCCATGTTGGAATTTTCCTCATCGGAGAGAGCCTCTAGAGGTATTTACTTAATAATTATAAATTTAAACTATAAACAGGAAGTACATGGGCCTGCTTTCTTTCCATGCTCTTTCCTATGGTGGCTTTCAGCTTCTTCGTGGGATCTGAGATGTGTCAACACACATATTGAGATGCATCAATATCATGCACTTGAAAACGTGGATACAGGCAAGTTAAAGGGAAATTTAGGTTCTACTTAGGAACTATGAAGCAGAGAGGGAAGATGCACAGGGTAAAATGGTGTCACAGTTTAGAAATTACATTCTCAAACGTCGTGTTCACACTGAAACTACTCCAGACCACATGACTCACACACTACCCTGTCCCCCCCCTTTGGGTGGCTGGAGAGCAGAATTGGAGGCACAAAAGGTAAAGATCATGGACTGAGAGAAGAACAATTTACTGGAAACAGCAATGAGATAGGAAATAAACAGTAACAGCAACACTACAAATGACAGAATATACAAAAGTTGTTGCTCACCCTGTGCAAACCCCCATCAATGCCCAGCCGCTCCCTCTGCAGTGCTATCCCAGCCTGCAAGCAAGCCATTTTCCAGCCCTGTCCCTGGAAAAGGACATGAGGTGGCATTAACATGACCAAAACCTCTAGGTCCTGGCCCTGGCCTCTCCTGATTACAGCAGAAATTAATCCTGTCCTGGCTGGAACCAGGACAGATGGAGACAGTGGTGTTTCTAAATGCCTTTGCTGGCAGAATGAGACACCATTCTGACACGCTAGAGAGACTCTAGGTCTGGGACCCTGTATATAGATAGGGATGTGGAGGAGGGAGGTAGAGAAGAAATATTTTGCATACCCTTTACCTTTCCCTTCTCAGTGCAAGGAAACACGATGGAAACCGTGGGTTCAGGTTGGGTTTGTGGGGAATCTGTGGGGGGTGTCTGCCCTGACACCTTTCTCCAAAAATTATGCAAACCACAGGGTATGGGAGAAAGAACTTACTCTGCTGTGTCAGTCACAAAGAGGTGAACCAAATTGCCAGCAAATGCCCTGGATCACAGCCACCCACAACCACATCACAGCACAGCACCAAGGAATCAGCAGAGAGACAGAGGCCGCTGTATAATGGAGAAGCATGTCATTGCCTTACTCAACATACTAGAGCAACCAAAATAGCAGCAAACCTCATGTTTCTGGTTATCACATCAAGTGAGCATCTCAGGTTTTTTCATCATCTTTCTCTACCTGATCCTGACCTTTTTCTTGCTCTGATTTAGTACCTGTGTTTTGTTACCTCATGGTGGTGATTTGGGTTTCTGCACAGTCAATAGCTGGATGAATATGAACCAGCTGTGTGCCGAGGTGGCCAAGAAGGCCGATGACATCCTGGCCTATATCAGAAGTAGTGTGGCCAGCAGGACCAGGGCAGTGATGATCCCGTTGTACTCAGCACTGGAGAGGGTGCACCTCAAGTGCTGTGTCAAGTTCTGGGACGCCGAGGTGCCGCAACTTATCCAAAGAAGAGCAAAAGAGCTGGTTAAGGGTCTAGAGCACAAGTCTTATAAGGAACAGCTGAGGGAGCTGGAGTTGTTTAGCCAGGACAAAAGGAGGCTCAGGGAAGACCTTATCACTCTGCAGCTTCCCTGAAAGGAGGTTGTAGCAAGGTGGTGTCAGTTTCTTCTCCCAACAAACAAGAGACAGAACAAGAGAAAATGGCCTCAAGTTGCAGCAGGGAGGTTTTAGATAAACTTTTTCTACCAAAAGGGTTGTCATTGTGTTGGAACAGGCTTCCCAGGGAAGTGGTGGACTTACTATCCCTAGAGGTACTTAAAAGATATGGGGATGTGGCGCTTGGGGACAGGGTTTAGTGGTGGGCTTCCCAGTGCTGGGTTAACTTGATGATCTCAAAGGTCTTTTCCAACTTCAACAATTCTATGATTTTACACTGCAGTATGGCAGGAAATCCTTAGTAGGGCCTGGGCAGGATATTTACTATATCTATGATAAATACCATTGCTGCACAGCACACTGGGCATGGGAAACAGCTCTGCTTGCCCTGTGTCTGGCACCACTGGGGCTGTCTAATACTGCTGGAATGGGAGCACTTGGCACCACAGATTTTTGCCAGCTCCACTCCCAGACACTCTATCCTTTTCCTAGCAGGACAGACTTCATATTGCATGACCCCATTTCACAGCACTGCAGCAGATCACACCAGTACCAGACTGTGAAGGAAACTCTCTCTGCTCCACAGATGCAAAACCAGAGAGAAACAAAGACTCCTTGGGGTACACATTGCCCTGCTCAGACACCCTCCTGGTGCCATACAAAGGGACATCCTGCCATGCTGGAGATCCTCCCTGCAGAATGGCACCCAGGGGGCTCCCAGTGCTTTGGGGGGGGGGGGCATTCTCAGCCCTGCAGCATCCCTTGAGCAAAAAGGCAAAGGTTCCTCTAGACTGGGGCGTGCTAGGAATGCCCATTGCCAGGCCAGGAGGCCTGCAGCTTGTGTGAACCCATAGTACAGGGGGGCTGACTGCCATGTGTGGATGCCACTAAGGCCTCTTCTCCCTGGGGGCCCAGCTGGGAGATGCTTTCTTGGGCAGGGGCATGGCAGGGGGCAGACAAGGCAGAGCTTTTTCCCCTTGACATTACTTTTAAACCTTTCTTTTCCAGGACCTGTGTGGAGGATCGCTTTATTTACCATGTCTTCTGTGTGTGTGTGTGTCAAAACAAGCAAAAGAGGATTGCATGAAACAGATGTTCAGTGCTGCTGTGTGTGCTGACGTCTCCTGCTCAGCCTCAGACCTGGCTGCTGCTCTGAGGGACGTCCAGATATAGAATGAAAAAATTGCAGCCAAGAACCTGCAGGTAAAATTATACTTTGTCATATTTGTGAGATTAAATTATCTGTCAGCTCTTGCTGATCTCTTCCCCCTCTGCCCCCCCAATAAAAACCATCACAAACATATTGAATACACTTAGTAGTCCATTGCTAGATATAAATATACACAGGATAGTTGGATAGATTTTTTCCCCCAAAAAAAATGCTTCTTCCAATCCACATCTTATAAACAGCATGATAAATAGGATGATACATGGTCATTTTTTTGTTCATGGATTCTCCTCCACAATTGGAAATACAATATTTTCTTTACCTCTTTCCCTTGGATGCACACAAAGACAGTCTTTGCTGATACTCTCAGGTTTTTCACATGTTTACATATTCATCTAATAACTGAAAACAGTACATATCTTTTCACAGACCTGACAATAAGCATTCTTGTTTGCCCTCTGCTGTTTAATATCCCCTCAGGAAATGAATGAGTGGTACAAAACCAGATTTACTGACTTTAATCAAGCTTCCACAAAACATGCTGAGAATGTGAGACATTTCAGAGAAGGAACAGGGAAAAGAAGTGTAAGTGGAATTGAAAACCCCTTCCAGCTTATGTTATGTCACTTCTAATGGAAGGCTTTGTTATGATTTCGCTAAGTTAGGTAATGTGACAGTTGTCTGATATTTTTCCCAATAATGGTGGTCTTTTGGGCTATATTTTGCAGCAAACGAGGTGGATTGGAGGAGTGGTGACCCTGGATGTGACCCCATGTGTCAAAAAAGCAGGAAGTAGCCACAAATAATATTTATACATATGAAATAAAAATTCAGCTGCTCAATGATGCATGTATCTGAATATAAGGATCCTGTTGTTTGAATGACAATGTCAAGGGAAAAGGATTTATGTTGGAAAATTTTTATTTGAAGCACCATCACACACACTTCCCCTTCACACAAAAAGCAGACTCCTGCAGAAGCAACCATTTAGTATTTTATGTAGAAGATATTCGGGATGATTTCATTAGATGAGGGAAAGACCTTAGAATAATGAGGGTTTGTTTTACAACCTGAGGATAAATAACAAGGGACAGAGGTGTTATTAAAACCATTAGCTCTGTTGTGAGAACCTCTTGATGAGGAGAGATGGTTCAGCCATCTCCTACTGACCTTTCTTTAAAATAATCTTTAAAAATCAGCATTTCCACATAGTAGCGTGTTATTTCAAAGGATTTTCCTTTCTGGGTCACAGACACTCTGGCACTTAACCCCACCTCCTCTCAGTAAAACATGCAGCAAGAGCATATGCAGAATGGAGTTTCATATCAATGTTATGTTGGTTTGATTTTTTTCCTCCTCTGGTCAGCTTGAAATGCATCCTCCACTCTGATGGCTCAGGCTTTCCATGCAGGCAGTAGCCTGTGCCTCTGGATCCTGAGCAGTTCACCCTGCCCAGGCTGAGGTGGTTATTCAGGCTGTCCTTCAAACCCTGGGAACCACACAGATCAACCTGCAGGCCAGACACCCGTTCACATGGGGCATGTGTCCCATCAGGGAGGGCTTTGCCTCCAGGAAAGACCAAGTTGCCAGGGTCACTCCATTGGAGACCTCTGCTGGGACACGAATAGCAGATTGAGGGTCTCTTAGGTAGCCTGCACCTCTCAGGGAGAGTTTGCCTTTCTCTCACCTCTTCCCAAACATTCCCAAACAAGGATTAAGCAGTTATGGAAAATGAAAGACTTCCTGAGAAGCTTCTCTTTATCGTGTCCTTAGTTGCCTGGGAAAGCAGACCAACCCCCACCTTGCTTCTACTACCTTTCAGGCACTTGAGTGTGTTATAGAGAGTGATAAGGTCTCTCCTGAGCCTCCTTTTTTTCCAAGCTGAACATCAGCTGCTCCTCATGATTTACTCTCTGGACCCTTCACCACCTCTGTTGCCCTTCTCTGGACACACCCCAACACCTCAATGTCCTTCTTGTAATGAGTGGCCCAGAACTGAGCAAGGACTTGAGGTGTGGCCACGCCAGTGCTGAGTACAGGGGGACAATCACTTCCCAAGTCCTGCTGGCTACACTATTGCTGATACAGGCCAAGATGTCACTGGCCACCTTCTTGGCCACCTGTGCATATGCTGGCTCATGTTCATCCAGCTGTTGACTAGCACCCCCAGTTCCTTTTCCACTGTGCAGCTTTCCAGTCACTCTGCTTCCAGGCTGTAGTGCAGCTTGGGGTTTTTGTGACCCAAGTACGGGGCCCAGCACTTTGCCTTATTGCACTCCGTAGGGTTGGCCTTGGCCCATCAATCCAGCCTATCCAGATCTTTCTGCAGAGTCTTCCTACTCTCCAGCAGATCAACATTCTCACCCAACTTAGGGTCATGCACAAACTCACTGAAGGTACACTTGATCTCCTTGTACAAATCATTGATAAGTATTAAATAGGACTGGCCTCAAAACTGAGCCTTGGGAAAACCCCACTACTGACTGGCTGCCAGCTGGATGCAGCACCATTCACCACCACTCTGTGTGCCCAGCCAGACAGACAGTTCTTAACCCATGAAAGAGTGCACCTGTCCAAGCCATCGCCTGCCAGCTGCTCCAGGAAAATGCTGTGGAAGACAGTTTTGAAATCTTTACTGAAGCCCAGGTAGACAACATCCGGAGCCTTTCCCTCATCCAGTAGGATGGGTCACCTGGTCATAGGAGGAGATCAGGTTGGCCAAGCAGGGCCTGCCTTTCCTAAACCTATGCTGGCTGGGTCTGATGTCCTGGTTGTCCTGTATGTGCCAAGTGATGGCACTCAAGATAACTGCTTCATAACCTTCCCTGGAACTGAGGCCAGGCTAGCAGGCCTGTAGTTCCCTGGATCCTCCTTAAGGCCAGCCTTCAGTTGTCTGGAACCTCTTCAGTTAGCTAGGACTGATAATAAATGATGGAGAATGGCTTGTTGAGAAGGGAAGGAGAAAGCAAGTCTGCCTCTAGGGTGTATTTTTTTGCACTGAGCTCTTGGCCCTTCCAAGGAAAAGATACTGCTGTGAAAGTACTGCTTGCAGCCCACCTCCCTGCAAAACAGCAGGGATGCTCCTTTGCTACCCCAGGCTTTGCTCACTTCCGCAGGACCTCTCCTTCCTTCCTCACTATTCCTCCAGATTTTTACTCAAAAACCTGCATTTGCCCCTGGAGAGCAGCTCCTCCACCTTCAACCCGAGCCTCCTGCCGTTGTAGCAGTTGTGTCGCTTTTATTAACTCGAATAAAATGAGGAACACTTATTTTCTTGCTTGACTCGGTCCCGTGGGACCTCGGGAGCTGGATTTTCTGCACGACTTCGTGAAGGTATCCAATAACCTTGAAGCAACCCGGCAGGCGGGAGGGGGTTGCGGCTCCTGGTGAGCACGGCAGAGCCTGGCCCGAGGAGAAACCCACCCCCTTCCTCAGCAAGCTTCTGACATTACAGGAGAGAAATGAGCAGAAAACAGAAAAGCGAGTTAATTAGTTGCATCTTCCCCGAATCACCTTGAAAGACGGTTTTACAAGGGCAGGCTTCACTGCCTTGCTCTATCTGGTAACAAACGGTTTCTCTCCAAGCCAGAAACTCAGAGGGGGGTTCTGGATCTACATAATTAAAGAAAAACTATACAACCGAAGAGAGAAAATATATCCCTGTCCCGTTATATAATTCCGTGTCTCTCTTCCCCCGGACAGGTTTCATATATGAGGAACACACATATATATCTTATGCACATCTTTTCCACGCGGTTTTGCGGGCTCCCGAAGGAAGTTTGAGAAACTGCTGTCTTCTCGCCCCAGGTTCAGATGGCCTCCAACACAAGCCGCCTCTGGGGCCGGCCCGGCGGGGCCGCAGGACAGGGATACCGCAGCCCGCTCTCCGACAGCATCCCGCGGTCTCTCCGCACAAAGTGCGCGGCTGCGCTGCGGACCCCGCAGCTCCGGACCGGCTTCTCCTCCCACGGACAGACTGCGGGCGGAGCGCCGATAAGGTTGATATTTATAGGAATTGAGAGACACGGAGAGTGGGGCTCGCTTTGACCACTAGCACAGCGGAGCGGGATGACAGCTTCAGGTGGGCTGTGATGAAAATCCGGATATTTACTGTCCTGGGGGCTCATCCCAGGTGACAAGAGTACTTTTGATTTCCCCAAATTCGAAAAAGAATATTTTTTTCTTTGCAAGGTTAAGTACTGGGAAATGTCAACACACAGGATACGGGGCACCCAGACTGGAGAAGGGGCTGTCCTTTCTCAAATAAAAGCTGTCCGGAGTTTTCCACAGATCGGGCAGGGCAGGGATGTAGCCCGCAAGCCGCAGTGCCAGCGGGTGCGGACAGCTCGGTGTGGCGTTGGCAGCTCGATACCCGGGGGTGCGGCCACCTCGGGGGCTGCCTGGAAGGCTCAGAAGGGCTCACTGGAAGTCAAGTTTTCCTTCTATGAGGGCTTGCGTTTGCAGAAGGTCCAATCCCACCCTCATCCGAAAGCAGTTTCTGTACCTGGGAGTGAGCCCTAAAGCCCGGGGCGCTGCTCTGGCTGACACGGACTGCTGAAAACCTTTTCTCAGCGGTAACTCAAGATGTGCACAGTCGATTTTTTTTTTTTTCCCAAATACCTCGGGACGCGGGTTTAGAAACAACAGTGACAAGTCCTTTCTCGGGCAGAATACCTATATGGTGGGCATCCTAATTCGGCTTTAAAAACAATGACACAAAAGAAGGGATTAGTTCTACTCCGATATTTTGGGCTGAGCAAAACTTGATTCAAATCCGGTTTTAAGGGCTCATTCCACAAATAATTTAAGGAGGTCAGCTTATTAAAAAGACCCCACACCAAATACCAAGCTGTGATAGAAATATTCAAAGATAAATAAGATTTTTCCCTCCTAGCTGTGGAAGAGCTAACCCTTCTGTATGTGTGTGCCCGAAGTGTGCCCTTGTTTTTCCGTGTGAGAGATGCAGAGTGAGACAGAAACTTTGAGGTTAATCTGTCTTCTTCTTCTAAATGTATATTTGAATATTTAGACTGAAAGATGATGACACTGGGGAAGCTGAGGGCAGCAGTCCACAGGCGATTGGGCAAAAAAATCTGAATAATTTTATTTAGATTTTAATAGCACAAACAATGAATAGAAAGAACAACATTACGTCTGTAGGCTGTTATGAAAAATTGTTTTTGACAGATGGCACCTACAAGTTTCTTTGGTCTTATAACTCCAAATCTGTCAAAAATGATGCATATTTCAGCGTCGGAATATACAATGGCAAAATAAACGGGAGAAAATGAGACGTACTTCGTGATGTACTTGATAAGCCCTAGATAATGTGGGTTTAAGGTGCAGCATTCAGTTTATGTAAATCAAACACTTTCTAGTATCACATATCTTTATTGGGTTAAAAAAAAAAAAAAAAGAGAGTGAAGAAAGAAAAAGGAAAAAAAAAAAAAGTCAAGTCACAGGGACCAGGGAAAGACATTTCAGTTTGTCAAATTCATTAATTAGAGAGCTGCACATACTAGAAGATGCGTTTTCTTGCTCTGCTTCCCGCCCCCACCAACAATTTTACCATGAGGGAATGTTTACCAGAGTGTAACGAACAGTTTCCGATGGCTGCATTTTTGCTAAAGTTCTATTTTTTTCTTCTTGCTGATAGTCGTATCTTGAAAAGTCGTATCTTCAGCATAAAACGCTGAAGCCCTTAACAACATTATATGCGCTTATTAGGAAGTCAGCTCTGTTATAGCCCTTTCTCCTACTCGCTGGCAAAACCGATCTCTTTCTCCATTTACACTGTTACCAGCCAGCCAGCAAGCTCTGCCCTGCTCCCTGGTGCCACTGCACTGAGAGATCTTCCTTCCAGCAGCTACCATTTTTTTTTCATCCCTTTCTTTCTTCCGTGCCAGTGATTTCTTTCCCCTGTCTCTCCTCAGATCAAGCGCTGGGTTCGGCGGGAGCCCAAGAGGCGAAGCCACCACCGTTTGCACCTCCCGACTCCCGAACCGAGGGCATCCGCCGCGGGAGCGGGCATGGCGCCTTTCCCCGCCGCACCCGGCTCCCCGCTCCTGTCCCGGCATTGATAGCACTTGCTTCTCCCGAGGTCTTTGGCATCCACCTACGAAACAAGCTCCAGCTATGTCGTTGCTGTTACCGTACTATAACTGTGCCCCTCGAGGAGAATATTTACAGAAATTAAGTGCCTTGTTTTACAAGCTGCAATTCTTCTATAAACAGAGAGCTGATTTTAAAAGCGATGAACCCCCTCCCCCCCGCCGTAAGCTCTTCAGGAAAATGCAACAAATTCACATAATTCTTTTTTCGCCTTGAGCCGAGCTGAGCACGGCAGAGAAGTCCTCTGAGGATGAGGAGGGGAGCTCTGCGGGATGGGCTCTCTGCCTGCGTGCTTTGGCTTCTCCTGTCGCTGCACAATTTCATCCCTGGAAGAGATTCAGGGTCTGGCTGGAATCTATCAAGCTGTCAGAACGGATAGAGACAGTCTGTGGAAATGCTCAGAGAAGGGTACTCCCTCTGTATATTTAAAAACCCCAAACAATTAAAACTTAGGCTGAAATAAAAAGTCAATGCGGGCTAGGTTGCCTGCCTAGAGGTGGAGGGAACCTGATTTAAGTGTTACAACCGCTGTCTTTACAAAGCCTGACTCAGAGAGAGCTCAGAACAGAATATAGCTCCATGAATTGGATTCCGAGGGATATTTGATGCTGGAGGACGGCGAGGGAGGGAAGCACCCCCTGTTTTCTCACCCTGCTGCTCCCTGGAGCGCAGGAACAACTCGACGCCTCTCAGACTTTTGCAGATGTTTCCTAAGGCATCGGTCCTGTATACATTCGATAACCTTCGGCTTTTCCACGTGCATTTCAATGAATAACAGCCCTGTCTCTCAGGGACGGACAGGAAGGAGAGGAAGGCCCTTCATCCCTGCGCTCTTACCTCGAAAACCATGGGGAAAAAAGGATCACAGTAACTCCAGCATATCAATTTATAAATAAATCCCTGCGTGTGTTTACACATAAACATACTCGGGTGCGTGTGTACGGACTCACAGGCAAACCCGCATTCTCGCTGTCTCTGAGGTGGCTGCGACACTTACGGATACTGTAGCTGTAGACGGTGGCGCGGTGCTCTGCCTATAACAGAAGGAGCAGCCTCTGGGCAGTGGGGCCTCCTAGACATCCCTTCCGCAGGCACCTCGGAGGCACCGGGCAGCTGGAGGCAGAGCCCCTAGTCCCCCACCCAGGTCCTGGGCTGCGTATTCTCCTCAGGGAGTGGCCAAGGTTTGGCTCAGCAGGGGCAAACACGGGTTGCATCGCCAGGACTAGGGCTGTGCTGGCAAACCCGCCCGGTGCCCCGCTTCGAAAGCTGGGGCAGCGCTGCCGGCTGGCGCGGGGATGCCCTTACCTTTTTTATTTAAATATCGTAGCCATCTCGGGGCGGAGGCACGCCAGGGCTGGGCTTTTCCCTTTTCCTCCGGCCCTTAGCCAACCGTAGTTGCCGCGAAATTATGTCCGGGGCTTCTACCGGCCTCAGCGGCGGCCACTCAACACGACCGCTGTGCCCCGTCCCCCGCACAGCGCCTCGCACGACCCTGCCCGCCGCTCTTTGTCTGGCAGGAATACGAGCGTCGGGCACCCGGCGGTGCGGGAGGAGACTGGGAGCAGAGGGTTCTGTCAATGTCCTCCTCTAAACCAGATCTTCCACTTTCCAGGAGCGGTATGCAGGGGCAAACCCACTCTAGAGAACCGACTTCAGTCCTTGATCTAAGACTTCAGCAATATCTGCTGTTAAGAGTCATAGCGCTGCTTTTCAGGCCAGCCTCGCCTCGCGTGTCGCATACCGTGCCTTGTTCAACTCTGGGTATGGGGCACCATGCCCAGGAGACTCACTGGACACTCCCCATTTCCTCTTCCCAGCCGGCCAGCCCCACGGGATGTGCCCTCATAAGTGACAAGTGTGGTCAGGTGGCGGGGGCAGGACCTTTCCCATTGCCACGAACAAGCCTACAGGTAGCGCCAGGGCATTTCCCGCACGGAGGGGACACCCAGCTCAGCATCACCATAGCAAGTCATGTCTGTATCGCCCCGGGGTTGCCGAGCTCTGCTGGGCGCCGCGGGAACACGGGTTATGGCTCCGGCCGGGTACTTTGGCGCAAAACCTCCCCGTCGGGACGATGGCTGCTCTCCAGAGGAGAGTGGAGAGGGTGAGAGCAGCAGGCGGTCATCAGCTCTCCATCAGCACATTGGCACAGAGTAGCCTTTGCAAACAAAGGCCGGTACAGGCTCTTTTCTGTCCAACTGTGATGGGATTAAATATCGTCTTTCTGATGACTGACCGCCGAGTTTAGAAATCACTCATCTCTCACCACATTTTGGGCTACCGCCCCCCGAGGACCTCACACACGGGATGGTCACAGTGTGGAAGCCAGGCCTGAGCTTTGGAGGTTGCCTCTAGCTGTGGCCCCACAAGCACAGAGCCCGCAGCAGCGGCAGGATGCTTTGCGGTGCCGGGACTGCTAGGGCACGGCTGACATGCAGACGGACAGATGAACAGCCAGCGCAATAGGTAGAGCAGCTTTGGGTTAATAACACAGACTGACAGAGTGGTTTGGGTTGGAAGGAACCTTTAAAGATCACCCAATCTGGGCCGTGGTATCTTCCACTAGATCAGGCAGGCCCGAGCAGGGAGTACAGCCCTCGGCTATCCCTGCTGCAGCAGGACGGTATCCCAAAACAAATCTCATTTCCCTGATGTCAGCCTGGCCTGAGCATGCAGTGATGTCTGCCTGAGACTTTCATCTCCTCTCTCTGCCTCCCTTCCCCTCTGGGAGCCCGTTCAATTAGGCTAGAATCACCCAAGGAAGTTTTTTTCATGGGGTTTTTCACTCCCATGTAACCCCCAGGGTTTCTAAACCGGAAAGAAATCCCGGCACGAGAAACCTGAGGCTTGCTGCCCTTCCCTCCGAAGGCAAACCCGGGACCAGGGCTCTCGCCACTGCCCACCTCTGCCAGTCCTTGTCCCCGGCAGCTGCCACGCTGGCAGCCCCGCAGAAAGACATTAGACTGGTCATTTTCAGAGTCTCCTTTATTTCCTCAGTTTCTCCTTGAAATCTTTATAAATCGCCCTTTTCCAAGGGGGAGTGTCCAGGCGGGTGGAAGTCTGAGCACAATGAAACCTGAGAATTTCTGTCACTCTCTGCATATGGTCCGAAGTGCTTTAATCCCAATTAGGGGCGGCTGACACACGGTCCTATTCATCCCAATCAGCTCTTGAATACATTTGCCTAGAAATGAACTTCACAAATAGACTTTCTCCTAAATGTGCCCAACAGCAAGGAAAATCGAATTGAGGCAGGGGCTCATTCTGAGGCGATCGAGGGAGAAAAGGTATGAATTTATAAGGTACACCGAAACATTGCAATTCAGCAACAAGTTTACTGACTTTTATTTGCACCATGTCAACCGAAAGAACCAAGAGATACGGTGGGGGTTGCGGGAGAAGGGGAATACGGTTAAAAGGCAACTTTAGACAGACTTTGAATACTTTATGCGGCAAGCTTCGCCTCCAATTGAAGTTGGGCTAAAAAGAAAAAAAAATCTCAGCCCCTACACTGGAATTTTTAACGAGCACAAAACGTGTTTGGATCCGATCTGGGCTGACGCTCGCGATTAACAATACGAATACCAAATCGAGCTCCTGTCATCTGCCTGGATTCCCATAGAACCTGAATTACTATTCAAAAGCTGCTTTAATATCCCACCCGCATCTCGTCTGCACCGCACAGCTGGTTGGGGGCCGCCGGCACGGCCGCAGCCGTTCGGCCCCGTCGGTCAGCACCGCCCGCCCGCAGCACCGGGCACCGGGCACCGGCAGCGCCGCGACGGGGCGGCAGCGGCCGCTGCGGGCGGCGTCACGGGACAGGAATGAGAGTGA
>JANPWX010000096.1:1360498-1439645 GCA_024734555.1 Trochalopteron elliotii
ACTAGTGGTGGGTATGCGGGGGCTGCCCGCGGCCGCGCTGCCGCCCGCCCGCTACCCGCCGCTGCCCGGCGGGGCCCTGGAGCGCTTCGCGCTGCCGCCCTTCGAGGGGCTGAAGGCGTACGCGGGGGAGTGCGGGCTGCCGGTGATGCCGCTCACCGTCTACAACGGGGAGCTGCTCTACGGGGCCGCGCCCTACTACCCGCTGAAGCTGCACCTCGGCGGCCTCCTCAAGTACCCCGAGTCGGTGTCGTACTTCGCAGGTCCGGCGGCGGGTCTGCACGCCGCAGAGCTGGGCTCACTGGCCAGCATCGACCGGGAGATCGCCATGCACACGCAGCAGCTCTCCGAGCTGGCGGCCGAGAAAGGCCGAGGGAGGCTGGAGACGCTGCCTGCGGGGGCGGCCGGGGCGACCGGAGGGAAACCCAAGACCGGGCACCTGTGCCTGTACTGCGGGAAGCTGTACTCGCGCAAGTACGGGCTGAAAATCCACATGCGGACTCACACCGGCTACAAGCCACTTAAGTGCAAGGTCTGCCTGCGGCCCTTCGGGGACCCCAGCAACCTCAACAAGCACATCCGCCTGCACGCCGAGGGCAACACGCCCTACCGCTGCGAGTACTGCGGCAAGGTGCTGGTGCGGCGCCGCGACCTGGAGCGGCACGTCAAATCCCGGCACCCGGGGCAGAGCCTCGGCAAGGCGGCCGAGGACAAGAGTGACTCTGGCTACGCGCAGCCCGAGCAGGAGCAAAAGACTGACAACGAGAGCGACGTCGACGTCTGCTTCACCGACGACCAGAGCGACCCGGAGAGCGGCAGCCGGCACCGCGAACAGTGATGCGGGAGGCGGCCGGGGCGGGGCGGGGTGAGGGGAGCGCTGCAGTCCCCCCTCCCCATTACTCTGGGCTGGCGGGGCGGTCCCACGGGAGGCCGTGTCGCGGAGGAGCGCAGGCTGGCGGGCAGAGCCGCCGGCGGGGTGGGCAGGGGTGCGCGGGCGACCCCGGGTTCCCTCCACTGAGTCGCCCCCAGCGCTGCAGCTGCCGGGACAGGGGCGGGAGGGAGAAACCCTGGCGGGCCCGGGATCCCGCTGGACAGGCACCGCATCCCGATAGGCGCCCGCGTTTCAGTGGCCATATATTTTTATTGTACCTTTTTGTGTCGAGAAAATTGTGCCTTTTGGAAACGATTTTTTTTCTACGCGCTCTCCCATCACTCGTTCCAGCGGTCTGAGCCGTGAAGCTCAGCAGCAGATCCGGGTCTGCAAGCGCCTCTGGCACCTGTACACTTTGGCACCTCACCTGTGCTTGCTCGGGTCCTAATAAAGCAATACCAACAGCTTTTTGGAAAGACAGAAAAACAAACAAACAAACAAACCAACAAAAAGCCGCTCTTGCAGCATGGAAGAGGTTCGCATAACAGGTGCACCATTTGATCAAGTTGCAATTATTTATAGCAGATAATATTTGAGTAACAAATGTAAAATAAATATTAAAAAGCATGACTCTAAAAGCACGCACTATATAATTTTAAAGGAAATACACTCTCTGTTTGGTAGAATACAAATGTGGTGTATGTTTGTTTTCTAATGAACGATGTACAGTGGATACAGTATTTTGATCTTGGTTCCAGTTTGTCATGCGATTTTTTATAAAAAGAAATAAAGTTACTGACAAACTACTGTTTGCCTAGTTGTTCGTTGAAGTGCTGTCAGCAGGATCTCGTGTTTCTTCACAATGCTTCTGATGATAGGAAGCTCAGGCCCGTCTATATACAGCGTCTTTGGGTCAAACTCTAAACAATTCGCCCCTCACTATGTCGCCCGATCACTTGCCTTCTCCTTCTTAGCAAAACCAAAGGGCAAAAATCCCGAATCCAGTCTTCTCTATGTCTAGGATTTTTGAAATATTTTTTCTTATTTTGTTTTGCACAGGGTGAGGATAGAGCTGTTCAAGGCTGAACATTATTAGTCTGTTTTTACCTGTTTGCACTCGGTCAAACGTGCCACTTTTGCAAACAGTCTTCTTTAGAACCGTTGTTACTTTTATTTGAGGGAAGAATCTTCTTATTCTTCGGTATGAAAAACCTGAAACGAGTTAAAAAAAAAAAAAAAAAAAAAAAAAAAAGGACAGAAATTTGTCTGTTTCCCCTGGCAGCTCCTCCAACTCACCAGGCAAAAGCATGCAACACTGCCGCCAGTGACCCGCCAGATGTGACCTGCCAGCTGTGCGGGTCTGCCCGCTCAGGTCCGAGCTGGGCTTTCCATGTGCCCTCTGGCAGGCAGAGTCAGGAGGGAACCCCGTTTTATGGTTTGGCGTAGCTCGCAACTCTGAAGCAGACGGTAAATCTCTTTGACTGTTCGATACACTTAGAAGACCGTGAGTTTTCAGGAAAAATTTCAGGTATTTCAGTCCGGGATGCAGGCGATGCAATGTAAAATACAAACAAATTAATTTCAGTATCTGTGAGAATTTCAGATACAAATCTGATCTTTCGTTTGCTCACTTAAGGCTATCGTGCTTGACAGCAATAGGAAGCAGGAATTCAAATGCCATTGAATTTCCTTGAAAGGTTTTACGCTGTAGCTGTTTTTTGGGGGCTTTTTTTTGTGGGTTTTTTTGGGTGTTTTTTTTTTCTCTCCCCCCCCCCTCCCCCACCCTTATTTGGGCTTGTGCACCCACTTACTCGATTCATTTTATCCCAAGATGCAAATTGTATTTCTGACATGAAAACAAATGGAAAACCCCTCTCCTGCAAAGAGGGGGATCTTTTTCGTCTGTTGGGGGAGTCGAAAATACTGTTGTCATTTATAGCACCGTCAGCAGGACCTGGAATATTTCCTGCCAGTTCTTTATTTCAATATATTTGTCTGCTGCTTTCCCAAAGGAAAGTATCCACCGTGGAGCTGCTGCCGGGTAGGGATGCATCATGTGTGCTGTGAGGTTGTGGAAAGGGTATAATAATTCAACTGTGATACGGGAAATATTTTCATGTCTGTAGAGTTTGTGAGTTTTAACAGATGTGCTCCATCAAATCGTAATTCTTGGGCCACCCTCACAAGAAAAACAAAACAAAACAAAACAAAACAAAACAAAACAAAACAAAACAAAACAAAACAAAACAAAACAAAACAAAACAAAACAAAACAACACAACAGGAAGAAATAAAAAGAGGAAGCAAATAAAACCAAGAAAAGAGTACTCCAGAGAGTCATTTTGTGTGAATTAATGGTCTGTATATATAATGATCAGTCTTAGAGTAAAGAAAAAAACCCAAACCCGAACTAAATGTAATCAACCTCAAATAACCAAAGTCAAGGAAGGGAAAAGAAAAAAAAAGGAAACAGTATATATATGTGTGTATATATATATATACATATATATATATGCTTTTTTTTTTTTTTTTTAAAGAATTGCTATGCTGCGGCTAAATCGAAATACAAAGTTCAGGCGGAGACACGGGAAGAAATCCTGCCACGTTCACTTTTAGGGCCCCGTTCCTGCGACATTCCTAGCTGAGACACTCCCTCCAGCATGGGTCCGCGGGCGAGCTCCAGTGTCCGGCCCGGGATGTTCCCAGCTCCCCGAGCTGCCTCCGACCCGCGCGCTGCGCTCCGACAGCTCTTCGGGAGAAACGCTGCCTGCTTGGTGTTATTTTTTATTTTCTCCAGTGTTAAATTTTATTTTATTAAATTTCACCACATTTGGGGTTATTTTATTAAATTTTGATTTATTTCGTTTTATTGTCCTCGTCAGGCCAGGGATGAGGCGACAGCGTTCTCCCGAAACCTCAGTGATCTGGGCGGTGTCGGAAGCCCGGGATGCAAGCAGGGCCAGGGAAAGCAGCATTTCAGGCGGGCCAGCAGCCGCAGCCCCGGGTACCGGCGGACTCAGGGCTCCTCGGGATGGAGCTCAGAGCTCCGCGGGCTCAAGGCTCCGGCTCCCGCTGCTCTCCCGCTCCCGAGGGGCGGCCTGAGGGTCCTGGGCGCCGCCGCCGCCGCTCCCTCCCGCAGCCCCGGCCCACGCTGCCAGCGCGGGCGTTGATTGGCTGAGCCCCGCGGCGGCCCGCGCTCCTATTGGCCAGCGCTGAGGGCGGTGCGGGCGCCGCGTCGGGCACCGGCGGGAAGGGTCGGGAGCGTCCCGGGGCTGCGGGAAGGGTCCCCCCGTGGGCTTGTGGGCCTGCGGCCTGGCGGGTTGCAGCTCCTGGGCTCCTTAAGTCATGTGCCATTCGTGGCGGTTCACGCGTCCTTCGGTTTCCCTGCGGGCCAATTTGGGTCTGGAGGGAGGTGAGAAAGCTTCAGGTCGCAGGGTAGGTGCGGAGCTGATGGCAGAGCCACCCTGGGCACGTTATACACTGTATTTTGTGTTCTTAGCGTCTCTAGGTCTACCATTGCTTCTGTCTGGCTACCATTTGAAGCTAGGGAAAAAAACAAAAACAAACCCACAGGTTTTACCTTCTGAATTTGTAATTACTGATAGCTGCAGTAAAGCAGGTATGTCCTCTGCATTTTTATAGTAAAGGAGGAAATAATTAACCACATTTGCAGGAAAAAATGTGGAAAGCATTGGCAGAAAGAATGGTGCTAAGACTGAAGAAAGATTAACTCCTTTAAAATATTACTCATTGAGATGTTTCTTTGGTCAAGGCCATAGACATTAAAATAACAAGATTTGTCTATTTTCTATGGGAGGACTCAGGTTTTTTGAGTCAAGTTGAACAGGAAAAAATGAAGGCTGCATTTTGTGAGTGAAGAATAGAACATTATTTGCTTGTTGGAAGTCAAGAGCCAAGACAAATAAATAAACTGAAATGGCTTTTGGACGTTATTAGAATTTAGTCTAGGCATTTTGCAAACTGGTCTTTCAGTTTCTGAAGATTCACCCTCAACCTCAGCTATTCTTGTAAAAGCAATTGATTTCAGTAATATTCCATTTTTTAGATTTGGGAGGCAGTTTTGATGCGTATTGACTTACCCTGTATTAGCTTCTTCATAGAATTACCATCAAGAAGTCTGGATGCATCTGGTAGGGGGTGCAAAGAATTGCCAAGAAGTAGATTGTAAGGATCTTGAAGGTGATTTTGGTTTTCAACCAGACTTGGTTTTGGCACAAAACTCTGTCATATATCTTACTAGTTAATGCTGTAATTACTGTTGTTTCCATTACCTGAGGATGCACATGGGAGATGAATGGTGCTGTGAAAAACCAAGTTGTAGGGCAGGGTCTCACAGACCAGGGGTCTAGGTCTTATTCCTCTAAACTTGCTCAAATTACCTGATTTTGCAAAGGTGTTGAACATCTACTCTCCCCAGTGAAGTTAGTGGGGCTGATTTAAAATCTGCCAGGTTCTTTGACATGTGAGATAGGTGCAGTCTGCTGTAATGCAAGTAAGTTTATATTTTGAACTGGTTGACAGTACAATATTCAGGGAGGACTTGATCACTTTAAACAAGGAAATGGCTCTATACACTTAGAGGAATATAATTTCAAAGATTTTTGTGTTAAACTCGTATTTTAAATCCACACACGTGCACACATGTGATCTGATCAGAAAGCTCTGCTGTAGCTCTGAAAACTTATGTGTTCTTAAGGGTCCCTTTCTATGGCTGCAACTCTGGTGTTGCAAAGAAATGATTTATTGATTCAGAAAAACCTATGAGTTTGTTTGGGTGCATTCACGCTGAAAGTATTTCCAGGGAATATTTTTTTTTTCACTAAAAGTTATGTGCTTGGAAGTACATTTTGAAATAGTCACTGTATTTGTAAGCTGTGTTTATAAGCTGTAATTTCAGTATAAAAAAGAATCCCCACACCTGCATCTGATGAAGTGAACAGCAAGGCTTGGATTCATACTTCCTATGTGCCAGGGAGATATGAGGATGGGAGAAAAAATAACTGCCCTTGGCTTCAGGTCAAGGAATGGTGAAGATCAAGAATTCTGTCTGAAAAGAGCAATTCTGCACTTGACTGTGAGCAGTTACTTTCTGAATTTTCACCTGAAGGTAAAGTTCAACATGTCAAGGTCATGTTCAAGCTCACTGGAGTTCATTGGACCGTATCAGATAAAATCTACAAGCAACATGAATGCTTTCAGGTATATTCAAAGTCAATCCAATGAGGAATGATTCCCTACAGCATGTGTAATGCTATAAACTTGTATTTTACAAGAAACAGAAGGAAGTTTCTTAACAACTGGATAAAGCTGTAGCTGGCGAAACAGATCACTAGATCTGAGGTGTATATTCATCTGTTTTAGAGCTGATATTCTGAAATGTTATGGAAAGCTATGAGCAGAATTCATAAGCTTTTTATGTAGATTTGCATAGGAGTATGACTTTTTGATGTTTAAATTTTGATTTTTTAAATCTGTTCTATTTGGAATGTATTATCCTGTTTCAAGGGTAATGAAAGGGTAATATAAATAATTGTGTTTATATTATTTTTTACAAATTGTACACTGCTTACTTCTGAAGAGAGTGGTTTAGTAGCAGATAATTTGAAGACCTGATCTGAAATGGAGTGTGATTTAAAAAGACAGCATCAGTGAAGTGAGGTTCAGAGTGCTAAGGAAAAAATTATCCCTGTTCTGCTGTTTGCATCACTTTAGTTTCATTGCTGATGGCTAAACAGCTGCAATGAGAAAACTTTAGGAGGAATGGGAAGAAGTGAGGTCTTTATAGTCCTTTGTAGTTTTTAAAACCTGCTGGTGAGTCAGAGCAGCAGAGGCCTGTATTTTAGCTTTGGAGCATATGACTGGTTCTTACAGCATGAGCAAATTTTTTTTTCTCTATTCAGAAAATTGGAGAACTAAAAATACGTTTCAGCTCTGAGTCCTATTTTTCTGCATAAGAGTTGCACTTACCTATTCTTCACTAGTCTAAGCTATGCAGTAGCTCACCAAGAGAAATAACCAAAAAAGCAGAGAGTGTATTTTTTTACTATACTTCTCGAAAAATCAAAGAGGCTGAACACTCTGGGGTTTCCAGTGGTACACAACCAAAGATCCTGCTAGCTACAGCACAGGGCTAAAGAGTCCTCTTGGGAATGCACATTTGCAGCTAAGCAACAACTTAGAATTGTGTCAGCGTTGTTGCACGGCTGATGGTTGGCCTCCAGTTTGTGCTTGTTTTTTCTCCAGAGAGCCCCTCCCTCTTTGTATAAACAAGCAAAACTGACATATTTTGATAGAAATAAGGGACTGTGGGGACCTTCAGCCTCTGGTCTGAGTTCAGGCAGGATTCTGGTTGCAGCTCACAGCGCCCTGTGGCCCACAGTGACAGTTGTCTTTGTCAGTGCCCATAAGGAAAAATACTTCAGCTTTGTGCAGGCCAAAATTCACTGCAACAAAACACTGAAATTTTGTGGTCTATTTTTTTTTTTCTCTTTCTGTTTATAAAGCAGAAACTTAATTTAACATCCCTTTGTTTTGTGCTGCTGACAGCCAGCTAGCTAAGAATAATGCCTTTTGGACAAAGCAGTGGGAGGACACAAAACAATTTTTCACTGCTTTAGTCTAAGAGATCTAAATAGTAAACAAGTTTGTGATATTAAATTATTTCAGTGATTCTGTAATATTGTATGCTAACATTAAAAGGGGCAGCTTAATTATTGAAGAAATGAAAGTGAGGTAAGTTCCCGAATGAGCTAATTTTAGCTTCATGTGGGGCAACAAAGTTGTTTAAGCTTAATTTCTTGAGGTAGTCTGTATAAGTTTTAGAATATGCCTCTGTGCTTTGCCATGACCTTCCAAAATGTTTAAAAATAGATAGAGAACCTTAGAATTTCAGAAGGATACATATTTTTTGAATAAAGGAATAAATAGGAAAGAAATGTATAGCTTTTGTTCCTGAATGAAATTTGTTTGGAATAATATCTCACGCTTTTGTCATAGCTAATGAAAAAATCCTAAACCTGTTGTAAGGGGGTATATAAAACAGTTGAAAAATATAATCAGCAAAATAAAACCATTCACAATGATGCAGATAATTATTTGGCTCAAATATTACATTCAGTTTTTATCTTAAATGAGAAGAATTTATATAAAAACCATAACCCTCATCTCTGACTATATGCATCTCTTCCATAAAGAGTGTCTGATCCACCACACTTCAGGTAAGACCTTCCTGCTTCTTGCTCTCAGCTTAATGCTTTGGAAATAAGGGAATCTTAATGTGATGCAGAAACTAATACCAAATGAGAATCCATAGTTAGAAGGATTTTCTCAAATGGTTCTTGTAAAATGCTTGTCATATTTAGAGTCAAGCTGCACATTTATAAAACAAGAAAAACATTTCACTGATTAAGATGTATCATGTAAGAAAACAAACAGATCCTTTGCTTTTAAAATGCCTTCTTCCTTCACGCAGCAGATGGTGCTAGATTGTGAATATATGTCAATTTGATTTATTTATAGTCTGAAGAATATAGGGTGAAAGACATGGCATGTACAATGTTCAGATAGACTACACAGCAAACTGATCTTTATAAACTCATTTGTTTTGGCACAGTCTTCTGTGGTGTGCATGCTTTTCCTGATGTCTCCTCTGCACCCTTCCAAGACTTTCAGAATCGCTACGTGCTTATGAAAGATGCCAAACCTAACAAGCAGCTGAGTGACAGAATTGCAGTCAGTTCAAAAAGGTACCTTTTAGCTAAAGAATAAGTAGAGTAGAGGTAATTGGAGTTTAGACAAACTTCATTTATCTTTTCTACTAGATCCTGTACTGTTGGCAGCATCCCAAAAGCCTGGCAATTTTCCCAATCCAGGCCTGTGTGTTAGCACTCCTGGACTTAATCGTACCAGGTACAGCTATGCTGCTAAAAAAACAAACATCTACAGAAGGGTGCATGTTTAGACCTGCACTTAGACTGCCCCCCAATAGATCTTTGGGCTGCCTATCTGCAGCCTGTCTTCTAAAGCTGCCAGAGGTAAGAGAGCTGCAGAAGTGTCAGTGCACAACTATCAAAGCACAGAATGCCACATGGCTTCTAATGTTATCCTGCCCTTGTGCTCTCCTGCCCCCATCCAGCATGAGCCATTGTCAGAGTACAGTCAGCCCCAGTCACATCACCTGTACTTCAGCATAATTGGATTTGTTGGCTGAAGTATTACTCAAGGAGCTCGGTGTCTCACTCTTGAGGGATTACAATGGACATTTGGTGTCTAAGTTTTCAGGGCTCTTTGGAAAATTCCAGATGCAACAGTATGCAAAATAGGCTGTTTTGTCCCTTGACAGTGGGAACTTTTGTTAGAGTCTGTTAGCTTAGATCCTGACTTCTCCTTTAGAAAGTGATAGATCAAGAAATATGCAAAGTTAGAGCTTATTTGCTTCATCCATGACCTTGAGGATGAAAGAGGCAATGTCATTGCAGCCTTTCCAGAGGCCTTTCCTGGACTGGAGAAATACCCTTTTGGTACCCTCCAGGTGCTGATTAGAAATTCAACAGCGAAAAAAAGCCTGCTCAAACACAGAGGAAAACTAGTATGTATTCACTAAGACATTCTCAAATGTCACCCCAGAAGTCAGGTCCTGAGGTCAGTACATTGGTAAGTATGAAGAATTATTACTAAATTAATGCATTAATAATGTAGAGACTACTGAGTTTCCAAAAGAGTGAGAGAATGTTTAATCCTATCTGTCCTTCACTAGAAGTGGTTACTAAAGCAACTGCAGGAAGTTTCATTACTAAACCACAGCTAGTGTCAGTATAACCAGGTGTTGCTGTAATTCCTAATAAGTGAGGCTTCAAACACAATGATGGCATAATTATTTAGTGACTCCACAGATGGGGAAAACAATATGAAAAATAGTCCAGAGTCTTGAATTGCCTGAGTAATTTTCTCAGAAAGACAAAGTGTTACCCAAATTCATATCTTATTAAGGCTTTTAAATATTATTTCTTCAGTTTGAATGTTTATGGAAAAAATCTCGTATTATAGCTTCCCACGTACAGTTCAGACTCCTTGCTTCAAGGTCTTGCACAAATTAGTTCCCATCTGTCTTTTTTCCCTCATCTTCTAGCCCATTTCTTGCCTGCCTTGTCTGGCTCAAACCTACCCCTTTTTCTAATTTCTACCTCTAATTTCTTTTCTGGTAGATATATATATATATATAATTTTGCAAGTTGCTTTATGGGACTGCAAACATCTTATTTTCCCTACTGAAGAAGATTAAAGTGTAAAAACAAAGAAAGTATACAAGAATAATGTGTGTGTTCTGTATGAAACTTGCCTGATAATTGAGAATAGACTATATGTAAGTAACAACTCTACTTGGTAACATAAAAAGTACTTAACTGTGTAACATACTCATGTCACAGAAGCTGACTAAAGGAGAAGAAAACAAACTTATGAGAAAAACAACCAGTAATGATGTTGAACTTAAGCTGATTGGTGCAGATGCTGTTAAGGAGTTACAGCACCACGTGATTAGACCCTGGATGTCATACGTGAAAGATTTCTGAAATCTTAAATAGAAATCACTGACAGCTTACTTCAGGCACCTCTTAGCAGAATTAGTGCTGCTGCGCTCTCAACTTGAGTTAGTAGAGTTTAACTTGTTAAATTCTTGAGTTAGTTAGTAGAATCTAATTAACTAAAATTTGAGCTCTAAATTTAGCTCTACTAAAATTAGTAAAAGTTTAAGCTGAGTTAGCTATTCAGTGGAGTTAGCTCTTTTGAAGAAGTCAAACTGCTTTGTAATCCTCCCTTGAGTTACTGGGTCAAGTTTTAAGTCCTGACAGACAGGATATATTAATTTGGGTCCTTTGCTTTGCTAAGGACTTGTCTGCATAGACAAACTTATCTAAAGTCAACTTGCACTTTCCCCCTTTCATCTATTTCCAAACCATTTTAAAGCCATATTTTTTTCATGCCAGGTGATCTCTTCCTACATTTTTTTATTGCAGAACATTCCAGAATGTCCAATGACATTCAGCATCAAGTATTTTGCTCTGGTCTAGGACAGGATCTTCAGATTTTCCAAACACTGTTTAACAATCTTAACCTTGTTTCTACAAAATTGTTACATACCCAGAAGAATTTCATTGCAAACATGACTGCCATAACAACTTTTTTTGTTATAATTCTGGTATTCTCAGATGCCTTCAAAATTAGTCCATTCAGAAAGATGTTTTAAGTGTGCACAATAATGGAGCACAATATGCTGGAATGATTAATTTTCAGTTCTGCCCTTCTGCAGCTCCAAGCTTTGCTTTGTGCCCATTCCTGCTTGTCACCCCTAAGAGATGTTCATTCTCTTTTGTGGATTCTTCTAGAAAAAACATTGCAAAGTTCCTAGAAAAAGTTGGAGGAAAATTATTTTTTTCAGCTTTTATTTTGTGTAATGAGGTAGCTTGACTGAGATTGTTTTTACAGCTTTTTTTTTTTCCCTGTCTGCCTGGCCAATTAGTCCTCAGGTTTTAATGGCTGAGAAGAAGAGATCTGGCTTTTGTGGGATTTGTTTCCTTTGAGACAAATCTCCAGATATTGCTGTGTTTCCCTGAGTCTCCTGTCCTCAGCTCAGTGGACTAAACCCAACTCTGTCTGGAAGTGGCCAACTTCAGGGTGTTTGAAACTGCGAGGCAGATCACTCTTCATGAAATGAATTAGATAATCATGGGGTATTAAGGAGGTATTAAGAGGGCCTGCTCTCTGCCCATGATCTCTTTGAGTAAGAATTATGATATCAGACTGCAGTAGAGGTCTCTGGCAAAAATCAGATATGTCGTATGTGTTGACATGTGTCTTGTCCCTTGAATCAGTGCCCTGGGGAAGGACCTTAGCTTCAGGATTCAACCAAACCTACACTAATCAGAGAAGGCCCCTGATTCCCCACCAGCCTTGGCCATGTCCCTGGGTAACAGCGAGCACTGCTGATGTGGAGCCAGGCTCACGGGCTTCCTCCGAGGAGAGGGAACCCAGCCTTGAGGACACATGCTGGGGAGATGACAGATGAACACCATGAGAAGTGACAGTGTGCCTCATCCCTGCAGGAGCCTCCTCTGTTGGGATGAGCCAGTCCTATAGAGCAATCTCCGCTGCTCTATATATCTTTTCAATAATTCAGCATGTGGGGAGAGGGCTGAAAAGGCTGCTAATCCACCTGTCTGTCCTGTTTCCAGTGGTCCTCTTTCCTAGCCCCTTGTTTATAACAAAAGTAATCACCTGTCTGTTATATAGGTTGTGAAGGATGCACATGGTGTGGCAATGACTACTGAGACCCCAGAAGAAGGAGACTTGCCAAGTGTGCAGTAAGACTTCACAGGACAGGTGAGATGTGTTTGAGACAGTATGGATGTGACTGAGAGCCTCCAGAAGTGCCCTGCAGTGTGGATAGAGGAGCATGATGTAGTCATGGGGGCATTTCCAGGGACTACTCAAATGAACAGCCTCCCAACAATATTAAAGTGACTTCTGGTTGCAGAGAGGGGGCAGAGCTTAGTGGATATGAGCGTGGCTAAGTTGTTATCCTGTAGCATGCATATCATCTGTGTGGGGGGCATGGTTTTGGGAAGAAAAGGTAAGAACACTGCTGGAGGTGCATCATTTTTGCTTCGGTCTCTCCAGTGGGAAAGCTGTCAGCATCAGGCCTGCAGATTCCATCCTTTTCTGCCTCCATCCATCCTCTCCCATTTTTCTGAGACGCGGCTGCACGATGTGGTGCTGAAAGGACAGCACTGTCCATGTGGAATTGAGTTGAGATGGTGAACACATTTCTAAGGGTATAACACTTTCTTTTTGGGGAACTTTAGTATTGCTGCTGTTACTGTGTGTTTCTTATTTAATTGCTTTTTGCTTTCAGTAAATTGTTATGTCAACCCATAGTCTCTGCTTTTGTCCCTCTCTTACCAGCAGAGGAGAGGGAAGGGAGTGGCTTACTTGGAGTTTAATTTCTGATTGGTGTTAAAGCACCACAGTGACCAACAGGACTTAATATCTGATGTATTTTCAGTCTGCAACTAAGTGACTAAGTGCTTCATTTCCCAAAACTCTCAAAAATGTTATCTTTTTGAGGTTTTATGTTACTTTACCACAGTAAGGAGGGATTTATTGACTTCTTCATTTATTAAATTCTCAGTTTTATCTGTTTGTGTTCAACTTGACTTAGTCATGTTGACTTTTATCTTTATATCAGATACTGCCTTAATTTTTTCACCAGCTACCTGTTTTTGCAATTTATGGACTTGTCAGGGTAATATTTTCTCTGCTTTTTCTTTTCAATTCCCAGTGCCATTATTTATAATCCCTTTAAAACTTCTGCTCTGGTTCTGCAACCTTTAGAAATCTAGATGAGGATCCTCTAAGAGCTTCTTTTTCAATTTTGTGTTTCTTATTATAAGTGGATTCTGAGTGAATGTTGCCATAGGCACTACAATACTGCATCTCTGACTCAACAATCTCAGCCTTCTTAAATGATAACAAGAAATCACCAGTTTGAGACATTTTAGGAAAAAAAAACTTGTATTTTTGAAGGGTTTTTTAGGTTCTCGAGTTCTTTGGGTTTCTTTAGCACAATCTAATAACTGCATTGTCTCCCCACTGTACTGTAGGCTATTGAAAGTCTAGCATCTTTGAGCAAATAATTGACAAATATAAACAACTGCAAGTCTTGCAAACTGCTAAGTCTGCACAACTGGTAGTTCTTTTCTAATTCATCTCTTTCTGCCTGTTGCCTTCTGGATTTGTCCTCTGTCTTTCCTTTAATTCTGGCCACCAGGAAAAGTTCTTTAGCAGTTGGGAAGGAGTGCTATCAGTCATTTCACAGTTTTCAGGGGGCTCACCCAGAACATCTGGCTGGTGAGGCTGTTGTGAGGGTCTTCCACTCTTGGTGTAGCTGCTGTTGAGCTGGGGGAAGCTGGGTTGGTGCAATATCTCAGTGTTGAACGTGGAAATGACCCTCCCAGCAGCAGAATTCACTGCCCTCCTCTCTCCTGTCCTCCGTTTGTCCAACAGGAGAAGCAAGCTTGATCCTTCATGGTGGTTCCCTGTGTCTCCCATCCAGCTCCCTTCCACAGCAGGAAGAGCCTAGCCCTGTGTCCTCTTCTTGGTGGGGAGCAATTCAGCTGTTTCTGCCACAACAAAAGATGTTGGTGTTCAGGAGGCCATCCAGTCCAGCATCCTGCACACAACAGAATCAGTGCAGGGACATTCAGGTCAGGTTGCTCAAGGCTTTGAAGACTTGGTACATGCAGTGGAGCTTTGCCTGATCATAGAAGAATGAGAATAGAATTTCTTGTGTAGCTGTTTATCTTGAGATCAGCAAGGCATCTTATACCATCTCTTACAACATATTTATTGATGAACTGATGAAGAATAAACTAGATAAATGGAAAACCATTTGAACTGCTGGTCTTGAAATGTTATGATCAGCAACTTAAAGTCCAGCTGGAGGCCAGTCACTAGAGATGTGCTTGAGGAGGCCAATAATGTTCATCAACATTTGCATTAATGGCTTGAACCACAGAATCACGGAATAAACTGAGCCATAAGGGATTCTCAAGGATCATGGAGTCCAACTCACACCCCTTCACAGAACCATCCCCAAAAATCACACCACGTGCCTGAGAGCATTGTCCAAACACTCCTTAAACTCTGTCAGGCTGGTGCTGTGACCACTCCCCTGGGGAGCCTGTTCCAGTGCCCAACCACCCTCTGGGGAAAGAACCTTTTCCTGATATCCAACCTAAACCTCCCCTGACACAGCCTCAGGCCCTTCCCTGGGGTCCTGTCCCTGGTCACCAGAGAGAAGAGATCACTGCCTTCCCCTCCTCTTCCTCTCACAAGGAATTTGTAGACTGCAATGAGGTCTCCCCTCTTCTCCAGGTTGAACAGACCAAGTGACCCCAGATGGTTGTGATGCAGTTCAAAAGGACCTTGGCAGGCTCAAAAAACAGTCTGAAAGGAGTTCCATTAAGTTCAAAAAAATGACATGTCATCTGCCACTGTGAAGGAACAACTTCATGTGTCACTAAATGCTGGGGACAAACTGTCTGGAAACCATTTTTACAGCAAATGACTTGGGGTTCCTGGTGGACAACGAATGTGATCCAGCAGTGTGTCCTCACAGTGAAATAGCCAACAGCCTTCTGGGCTGGATCAGGCAGAGCCTTAGTAGCACAGAGGTGATCCTTCCTCTTTACTCAGCCTTGGTGAAGGCCCAGTGCAAAAGAGACAGGGGCTTGCCGGAATGAGTTGGGTAAAAGCTTATGAAGATGACTGAGAAAGTGGAACATCTTGCATAGGAAAGGCTAAAAGACCTGTGGTTGTTGAGCCTGAAGAAGAAAAGGCTCAGGAGGATCTGATCAATGCATCCACATACCTAAGTGGCATGTCTAAAGAAGGAAAAGCCAGGTGTAGGACAAGAGGCAATGGGCACAAACTGAAACAGGAAATGGAGTTATCATGCAAAGACTCCCTCTGAACATGGATCTTAAAACTTGGTAGTTGGGCTCCAGAGCAAGAATTGGCAATTTTTAATGACCCATCTTAACCCCATTCTTCATATTTAGATACACATTATTTTGTTTATGATTTGCCACCTTTCATGGATTTTTTTTTTTAATTATGACTTCATTATTATATACAGGCTTCACTTTCATAAAACTTCTGTCTTTCTCTCTCCGCCAGCTCTACTCACAGGTAAATGTCTTTTGTAAAACTTTAAGTACCAGGTAGTGCTTATTCCACCTGAAGAAGTCTAGTAGATATTTCAGTGCAAAACTAGACATGTAAATAAGTTGCATTTTGTGATCAAACAAAGAAAAAGAAATTTATTTGTAAATTAGTGTTGTGTTTGGTGTGAACCCAGTGAAAAGGTTTTATTGAAGAACCTGTGAGGTCTGTGAATATTTGTCATGTACTCATGTGCTTGTAATATCTAGCATGTGTATCACAGAATTTGATCAATAAGTTGTGATATTTTTCTGATTAACACATGTAAATCTGTAAGACCAATTTCTGTGCCCTGCAGCAAATACTGGGAATGTGGTCACAGACAAACTTAAACTGCTACTTTGAGTTTTAAAATACAAGATAAAAACTATTCTGATAAATCACTAATGTTCACAGTTTTACTCCAAGTTTTTGACTACAAATAAGTGACAGTTTCACAGAAAGTATTTAACACCATGTGTAATCACAAGAGAAAAAGCAAGGCAACAAAATTATGCTAAACCAGGATGTTTAACAATTAGCCAGGAAGAATCCACCAATTAGCCACACTTTAATAATCTGAGTCAGCTAAGGATAGAGACTCTTCCCATCATCAATGGAGTAGGTGGCAGATTTTCAAGGAATCAGGTGAATGTGTCAAGAAAAGTTAATTTGCTATAATAACAAAAGCCTTCCCATCACTGCATTCTTTTTAAAAAAGTAAAAATGACCTTGTCTTAAAATTTAGGTATCTTGCCCACCCCCCATCCCAGTACTGATGTCTTTGTTTCTTACCATTAGGTCAGATCTAACCTGTAGCTTCCTGCTGGGAGAGAAACAGCTTCTGCCCTTGGGAGAGAGCCCTCAGAAGGCAGAAGCATCTGGTGTGACAGCATGGGCCAAAGAAAGGAGACACAAGTTTGATGGACTGCCATTGGAACTGGAATGGGTTTCTGTCTGCTCTCCCACATTTTGAGTTATGTTACTTTTTTTTGTTTGGAGCCTTCTGCTACCATTGTGGCCCAGGGTAGCTCAGGACAGCAGGAATCCCCTGGACATCAGAGCCTCAGGGCTTTTGAGGAGATGTGTGTTGTTTTACATTCTGCTGTCACAAAACATCTTGGGGGACTGGCTATTTACTTCTGCATTTCTTGTGCTTTCTGTCTGTTTTTATCCATTTACAGAATAACTACCAGTAATAGAAAACAATTTGCCTTAAAATAAATAAAGTTTCTGGTGGACTTGGTGATGACATGATGATATTTATGCACCTGATTCCAATTCTTCTCCCTTGAAATACAAGTCTTTCTCTCTTCTTTGTTCTCTGTAACATTCCTGTATCACTCTTCTACATTAATAATATTTAGTACTGATTTTCAGCCTCCAAGATATCTAGAATTGTGCACTGTGGTGAAGTATATAACCTAAGTTAGCTCCCTAAAATCTGTCTAGGCTGTAGTTCATGGAGATTTATGTATCTCCTAAGAGATGTTTATTTATTTTTATATTCTTTCACTAATATGTTGATACTGTTGCTTATACTCAAACATTTCAGATTGTACATGGGAATGAGTGCTTGACTAAGTGTCATGAATAACACTTTCATGAGTAGTGACAGCAGGGAGCTGTTCTTGTTCTTTTCAGAATTTTTGTGATCTTTCTATGTCTTATTTTAGGCTTGTTGCTGGAGGTCAGTAGTTCACAGACATTTTCTGAACAAATGAGAAACTGAGAAAAGTTGAGAGTTTAAAATAATGTCAGAGATGATAGGGATAATTTATTTCTTCATAGTGGACAGATAGAAATTAATCCTGTTTCAACACTGAAAAAAGTTCTGTTTGCAGTTTTAAAGAGGAGTTCTTTTTCCTGCCACTTGCTCCACGCTGGACTACCAGTTCTAATAAGAAACTTTCAGTATTCACACCTTTGTGATTCTTTCAGAAGCACTAGCTCATTTGTTCTTAATAACATTACTGAAAAATACCAGTAATTATATAATGGCTGTAGAAATCACATTTTAAATAAATGAAGAGAGAAATGATTTTTTTTTTATTATAACTCTCCAATTTATATGTAATTACCAGCCATAAAAGAACCTTCCTGGTATGCATAATGACCACCTTTTGTCCTTGCATGAAAAGTCGAGGTGTTTTCATTCAAGGTTTTGTTCTCTTCAGCTTATTCCTGGCTGGTTGGGGAGACAGAGGCAGCTGTTTTTATGACAAGTCACACAGCCCTTCCCCAGACTATTGAAAGTGTTGGTTTGAAAACCAGCTGGGTGTATTCTTAGTCTGTCAAGCCCAGGCCATAGAAACAAGAATCCTGGGCAAGCTAGTTGAAATGTGCCATTGTTAAAAGGGAGCTGTTCTTGATGTTGTTTTTTAATGTTAATAGAAACTAGAAATTACTAATTACCTGTAACTGCTATGATTTAAGAGTAATACAATAGAAAACACACAGAGAACATAAAGCAACACACGTTGTTTTTCCAGTTACTTTGGGCTCCACTGGAGATTTGATTCTCTGCCATCTTTTGTGTAAGTACATATAAAATTCTACAAGAAAAAGATGCAGGGCTAGTCTTGCTGTATCAGTTGTTATGTATTATCTGTAAGCTGCAGTAGAATTCATAATCAGAATGAAAAATACCTTTGTTTTTTGAACAGACGGAAAATGGTTACTGTCTGTGTAGCACCAGAGCCACCTTTTTGACAGAAATTTTCCAGATAACTGACAGGGGATGATGATATTTTTTGCCTTCATCTTATTTGGACTGGAAGGATATTGCTAGAGAGGGAAAATGTAGAAAAGAGGTGGGCCGTGTAGATGATACAGTCATGGACTGCACGAAAATTGTAGTCACTGGGACAAAAGGAAAATGCTGGACATAATTCTTGTGGAGGCATGAGACCTGGTGCTTGACAGCAGCCTGGATACATAATCTCAAGGTGAGAGAGCCTTGGGTGATTAAACCTGAATGACAGGTGGGAGAGTTCCTGTGTAGCAGTCTTCATAGCCTGCAGCAGTTTTATATACTTGACCCACATCATGTGAGAGTGCTCAGAAACAGCAGTCTCCTTGTCATCACTTTTGTGCTGGCATGGTAGCACAGGTACAGCAAATGATGTGTACAAAATGGACACCTGCATCTGTCAGCTTGTCATGAACTTAACAGCAACAGAGATGAGTGCCTGCTGAATTTAGTATACATATTTCTGGAAGAAACTTTGCTACCAATAATGCCCCATATTCTCCTTCAAAAAATAGGGAAATGGCCAGATGTTTTTCCTGCTTCAGTGTCTGTCATAGGTTTCATTCTGTTTTGTCAGGAATATTCCAAGAAGGTGAACAAGAAAAAAAAAGTGTCTTTTTTCCCAATTCTTTCCAAATTTTAAAAACTTTTGGTTTTAATTTGGAATATGGGTGAGTGAAGAATACTGAAGCTTGACTTGTCTCTTCTGTTGTTTTCATGAAAACTTCCCGAGACTTGGACTCTGAAAATTGCTCTTTAAATCACATAAACTTTGTTTTGTACAGTGTGCTTTTTGAACAGTAAACAATTTGGTCAGTGATAAGTCTGCTTTGTCAGTGCAGACTTTGTGTGCTGTGGCTGCCAGACCTGTGAAATGAGTAGGTATAAGAAAGTGAAATTTCAGTTGAACACGCAGCAATAAATTCTAAATGTTGCAATACCCAGTATTCTAATTTTGGGTCCTAAACTGTCCTAAAGGTATGGTTTTTATAGATTTTGAAATTTTGTTTCAAGGCATTTTCCTAAAAGACTAAATCTAGTCCCAGATCTGAAACACAGAAAAGAGGAATATAATGTTTAGTTTTAATCACCACAATGCTTGAGAGTCTGGTTTTCCAAGGATTTGAATGCTTTGCCATTCTTTAAACATCCCCATACTCCCTATTTCATACTCCCTGCTCTTCTTTATGGTACCTTCTGCATGTCCCCCATTGCCCATTCCCCCTCTTGCACTCAAGCCTTTCTTTCAGCAGAGGCAAGCTGCCTACACAGAGGTGTCTGTCCCAAGGGAGCTGAGTTACATTCTGGTCTTCCTGAGTGTCTTCCCTGAACCTTAGCTGACAGCAGCTAGAGCCAGGATGTAAGCACTTGGTCTTGTAGGACTCATCTTAGAGCTGAGTCTTTCCAGCAGCTAAAATGAGCTAATGTTAGAGAGGAAGTTGAACCACTGACTGTGAATGGAATGGTGGTTTTTCATAACTATGGGTCTAAATTGCCAGGTTGGAGGAGGCTCTGAGCAACCTGGTCTGATGGAAGGTGTCCCCGACTATGACAGGGACATTGGAACTAGATGATCTTTAAGGTTTCATCCAACCCAAACCATTGTAATGATTTTATGATTTGCATTTTGCTGCAAAAGCAATGCTTGCTTCAGTCAGCTCCTTTTAGCTCTGAAGTGGGATCAGTCAGGAAACACAAATTACTGCAGGGGTCTGACATTTTCTTGGCAAAGGCATTTTATGTGGAATCATATTTGAAAGGTATGGAAGTGCATCAGCTGATGGTTGTTGATTCTGCTGCTAATGAAATTGCCTTTGTTGAGGTTAGAACTAAAAACCTATTCATCAAAATATATGAGCAAATGGATTTGTCATATCAGATGTTACAATAAAAATCATTAAATGTTTAACAGTCCTACTTAATATCGAATTAAAAATTTCTCTTGTTTTCAGCAATCCACTTGTTTTATTCAGTTATTGCTTAACAAAGTGGACTATGTAATAATCAGGAGATTTACAATATGTAATTGGTTCCTGGTGATAAAGTGTATGTATCTAGCAAGTAGCTGAATTTTCTCCATCCAAATGCATTACATTTATTATCTTGATAGATGTGTAGAGATAATTAATTGAGGCAACAATGCAGTGCAAAAATTCAATTCAGCTTCTATTGGAAAAAAACCCTCTTCACATTTTCATTTATTTGGTTTCAAATTTCAGTGTAAACCCATTTTGTCTCTATCCATGTAACATTAGGAAGATTTTATAACTTGAAAGTGTGCAGTGGTGAGTCTGGGAGGTGATGACTGAGTGGATCACAGCCTTGAGGAGTCCAAAACAAGTGTGGTACTCTGCGCTTCACACTATGGTTATGGGTGGTCCAGACAGGACAGGTCTCCATGGTGCTTCTCTGTCAAGTGCATCTTGTTTATATCTTTTGCTTCTCAATTACTTGCAAAGTATTGAGAAGTTGTGTGATTAACACACACAGCTGAAGTGATAAGATGTAGATATATGTGTTGTCTGCCCACTGTGATGGGCTGTTGTCACATCACCTCCCTCAAAGTCTTCATAGTGATGCTGCTGCTTGTGAGAGCCCTGTCCTGAAGGAATCTGCAGGAATCTGTGTCCATAGCTCATAATGACCCTCTGTGCTGAAGGAGAGTGGGGAACATGACAGCTTCTTTATCCCACCTTTGAAATCTCTGAAGATGGGACAGAAATATTTGGTTATCACCAAACACCAAAACCACCAGAACGTAACCCATTTAAATAGTCCTCAAATAGTACTTTCTTTTTCATGGCACAGAGACCCTTGTCTTCTTGACCATCAATAGCAACTGAATGGTAAATTTAATACACAGTAGCGCATGCTAAAGCTTACAGGTAATTTACTGTCTTATTTGTAATAATTTACTTTCTATTTAACATACTGGAGTTGTTCCAAGGACATCTTTTCATAGAAGAAGCAGATGTAGATGAAGTTTTGCACAATTTAGGCTGTATTTTTTTTCTGAAACATTTAATTAGCAGGCATTAACACATCCAGACACTTGAAATGGCACTAAAACAATTGTTTGATATAAAACAGCACACACATTCAACTTGTGAATGGAGTAATACTGAAAAGATTGAAAATATCAACAAATCGCAGTGTGTTTAGAAAAGAAGTTTTAATTTCCTTCCAAGGTTTTTTTCCTGCAGAGTTTAAAAGCTGGGGGGGAAAAGTTCCAACGAACACCAAAAACTAAAAGAAAATGAAAGAAAGAGAAAGGATTGTTTCTCTGAATGCCAAGATCTTATTAATGTGTCTTTCACAGATCAGAAAAAGAATTGTGACCCATATTCTAAAAGCTGTACTGAACTGCTGCACTCTTACTTGGAAAAGTTTGATTACATTATTGTGGGAAGAGTGGGACTCTGAATCATCTTGTTAAAATTTTGAATGTGAAAAAAGAACCGAAATAGTATTTAAAGTAAGAAGTTGGTAACAAGCACAATACACTCAGCTGTACAGTAACTTTTGCGAGTTGTTGAGTGTTGAATGCCAGTTCCAACAGGTGATTGTAAAAGCAACTGCTTGCTTTTCTGGACTTTTCTGACTGCACTGAGAACATCTGAATGATTGAGACATGAGCACTTGATCCTTCAGGATACAGTTCAATATCTCTTGAAGATGCTTCTTAGTAGCAGCCGATGTAGCATTCTGCATGGACCATGCATAACTCAGAAGAAAACCTAGATTGCACCACCTAAAAACATTGACTTCACAGTTTTCTACCATCAGTTAACCATCATTTCATTAGTTTTTGTCTGGAGTACTCTTATATTTACATACCCTTTATAGACATGATTAATTACCAGAAAATGAGAACATACAGAAACAGAAAAGATATCATAAACCTACTTCCACAGAATCAAAGGTTTTCCGAAACATGCTGAAAATTTTCTTATTTGCAGTACCTCTGGATGAATAAGTTTGGTTTATAACTAACTGCTTACAAGACAAAAAACAACTTTCACCTAAGTCATATATTCCTAGTAATCATGTACCATCATAGACAGGATTTCTACAGAAAGTCTGTTATACAATAGTAGGTATGAGAAGACTAAATTCTGAAATATATTTCCCCAATTCCTCCTCTGTCATTTTTGGCATATCTCCTAACCTTACCTAACTTGCAATCAAGAACAAACTTCTTGCAAATCAACAAAGTCTGAATGAATCTGTCCATGGCAGAACCCCATGATCCAAAACAAGAAGCAAGTGTGCACATCATTTCCATAACTGCTGTGGTAAATGTATTTCACAAGGGAATCAAAAGAATCCAGGAGTGTACTGCTCATATAATGCTCCCACACAATAAGCCAAATACTTTTATAGAATTTAATCCCAACAAACCAGAATTAATTAATACAGGGAGCTGAGAAATGATTAGTTAGCAACCAAACACTTTCATGAAACAGCCAGTGCATCTTTGACATTTTAGTCCTGGTATTCAAGAAAGACCTCCATATAATTCTTTCAAAACACAAGTCTGGGAAAAAGGTGTATATTTTGATGGATTCTGGACTCAGTAGATATGATAAACCCAAGAATTATAGGGTAAGTTAGTACTGCAATTTATACAGTTGGAAAGCATGAAAAAGCTGGAATGACAGTTGGTGCGCATGTAATTCTAGAAACACAGCAAGCAGTCTGCTAGAGAACAATTCGTTTGAGCTTACCATAATTCTTTTAACCAGTTAGGCAAGTAGACAGGCAGTGGGAGTTGTTACCCCTGGAGAAGGATGGGGATGTTATCAAGAGGACAGGAAATTGATAGCCTCTCTATGACAGTCTCATGAGGAGTAAATAGTTATTTGCCACTTGTAAAAGATTAGCCCTGAATCACAGTACGGAGAAGAGCACAGCAGAGCCTGTGTGAAGCCACACAGCGTGGGATTTTCAAAACAAAGCACTCATGTGGCAAAATAAGAGAATAGCTCATGCACATATTATTGTGAGAAATTAGCATATGTAGTACCATTTTCACACTCAACCCATGGGGTTTAGAAAGAATCAATTATTGCCAGCACCTGCTTTGGATAGCAGTTTTTTTTCAGCTGGCCAAGAGATCATGCAAATGAGTCGGAAAACTTATGATTCCCTTTTTGCAGCTTGGTGAGATTGTGGTTGCCTGCTGGCTAAGGTGAGTTTTGGAAAGGTCACTGGGAATGCTTGGGAATGCATTGTGTACAGGGAAGGAGAAGTGTACATTTGATCTGCTGAGCTTAGAGGAGACAGCTCTGGCCACAGTCAGGGTCATATGTTCACTTGCAGGTGGAAAGAGCAATGCCCTACTCAGTTGTCACATGAGGATTCCTCTTCCACACCTCTTTTTTTCTAATTTGGAATATAGCTGTACAAGGGGTTTACACAGCTTATTGCTGGACACTGTCAGAGCACTGCTACATCACCCTGACCTTTGCTTTTACTTGCCTTGATGCCATTTCACCTGCTGGCACTCAGGTAGTTCATTTCCTACAGCACAGTAGGCTGGTACTGTGTAGAAACCGTCCCTTACGTGGCACGTCCTGCTGAATTCACCAGGAGTGGAGGTGTTTATCAAGTGACCTCCTCTCATGGCCTTATTTTCACTTCAGCAGTGTCTGAACTCTGAATAAACCTCAGTCATATTTGCTTCAAGTAGGAACATTTCAGCACAGAAAATTCAGCTAGTGTCTCTTGACATATGTCTTTTGCTCTCAGTCACGATTTTCCTGTTGCAGAATTTGAGATTGCAAATGTTTCCAGCAGCAAAGAAACCTAGGTAGTTGGCTTAGACCTTCTGTCCCTCCAGAGAAAGATTGCAAATGGGCAACAAAGGAATAACAACATCCTGAGTACTGGAGAAATGTCTTTTGAAATGATAAAGTGGAAAAGATTGGCTATGTCTGCACCAGTAAACCGAACAGGACCAGGGTACATGGCCAGCTGCTCTGTTGCAACCATCTGCACTGTATTTTTAGTGTGGCCTGTGGCATGGCTACTCTTGTTCCAGACCCCTGGAGAGGGGCAAAAAAATGTCCTGCTGAGAGGCTGCTGTGAATTGCCCAGGCAGCCTCGCCTGCTCTGAGCAGACCCCAACAGCTGCTGCCACACCAGGCTACTCTGGAGACACAGGGAGGATTTGGAACCATCAAATAGGGCAAAGTTCCTCCATCTGCAAAGGAGAAGCAGGCAATACACACAAGGTGGTGCCTGAAGGCTGGCATGCCCTATGGTGTCGCACCATATATTTGATAGTTTTCAAATACACGCCAGACCACTAGGTACTTGAATATTTTCTGCATGTTGTAGGCAAGTTTTGAACAAGTGTTGCCATTTTAAAGTTGCCATGTTGGTTAGGCCCCTTTTTTTACCTAACCTTGCTCTGTTCTACCTGAGGTAAATAACTCCAGATTGCACAGGAAAAGATTTGTCAAACAATTTAATCACCTCTTCATATAATGATAGAACAAAATTGGCAGAGGAAGCTTGTTATCCATCTGGGGTACTGGTAAGCAGTTATTATGTATAATGAGGCTTTTGTCTTGCAGCATTCTGAAGATCATCTTGAACCCCTCCTTGTGCTTCAGCAAAGGGACCGTCATGTCAAATTTTGCTTTAACGTTTTTTGCCCAATCCCTGAAAAGAAATTATAGGTTATTATATGGAAGCTCATTTGAAGCCTCAATTTTCTTGAGTATCCCACTCTTGTGGGGAGTACCAGGTGTGCTCAGAGACAGTGGCCTTCAGGTTCAAATTCAACTGCATTCTACAAGTCTTTGATTTTTCTTCCCCTTCTGCTGAAGAGGCAGTGGTTGTCTTGACAGCAAGAACAAAGCTTCATCCTTGTACTTTGATGTGTAGCAAGGTTAAAATAAATCCTAAATAGGCTTTCAAGAAACTGAGTATTTTTTTTAAGACAAAGGTTGTAGTAAAGGCTCATGATAAGATATATAAAAAATTTGTTGATTTCATTCAGGGTATTTTTTTACGCTCTTCACTGTAGCACATGAAGATGCCACCCATAATAATGCTCTGCAAGTTGATTTGTGAGGTGTAACACATTCTGGACTCAAAATGATGTTATGGTCTCAGAATCATATCCCAAAAGAAAGATAGAAAAGCACTCATAAAATTAATTTTGCTTAAGATGTGCAAATATTGAAAAATGACATGATTATACTAAAACCAACAATAGGAATCCTGGAGTGCCGGAGAGACAAAACAAGTTATTGAAAGAGAAAATAAGCATTTTGCCTTTCATTGTTTCATAGAAATTCCTTCATCAATGATTTCTATACTGTTGGCCATGTTTGCAGAGACTCATGATCAGCTATTCTGTATTCATAAGAAGGTCAACATAACATTGTAGGAAGCATTACAAAAACTGTTTATGACACTGGAGTTTTGACCTTAAAAAAATTTGTTGAATGACCCACTGTTTTCCCAGTTTGAAACATATTGGACTCTACAATGAAGCTGTATTTGTATATAAAAGCTTTTGGTGAAGGCAGAAGCTATGTATTCATCAGGTTTATTTGGTACTATGGATTTACACATATCTGAGTAATGCATTTTGCAAATGTATCTTTTTTGTTCTTTCTCTGCTGTCGTCCCCCCCACTCCCCCCGATATTGTAGGCACTTCAGGAAAATAAAAATAAAATAAATGAACTAATAGTGAAAACACTAGAATTTCATCCACCTCTCAGGTGAACTGCTGTGAGGGTAGAATAATTATGTCTGTGTTAAACTACTTTCTCTATCATACTGAAAAGGAAATCCAAGACATTTAAGTCCATATTGACATTCAGCTCTGCATCTGCTAGAACTCAATGAATAGTTTCCTTATTATTTGTTTATTGCTATGATATGTTGAGGGGCTATACCAAGTCATATCTTAGAATAGGCACCTGATCATCTTTACATTACATCAGTTTCAATTGTTATGACCTGTGTGTGATCTGCATTGGTGCAGCCTTACCTTGAATATTGTGTACCGCTTTGGCCACTGCAACATAAGAAAGATATAAAGATATCAGAGACATCTCATAGGTAGGGCCATGAGGATGGGAAGGGAAGCCTTGAAGGGAAGTTGTTTGAGGAGTGTTTGAGGTCACTTGGTCTGTTCAGCCTGGAGAAGAGGAGATTGAGGCAAGACCTCATTGCAGTCTACAAATTCCTTGTGAGAGGAAGAGGAGGGGAAGGCAGTGATCTCTTCTCTCTGGTGACCAGGGACAGGACCCCAGGGAAGGGCCTGAGGCTGTGTCAGGGGAGGTTTAGGTTGGATATCAGGAAAAGGTTCTTTCCCCAGAGGGTGGTTGGGCACTGGAACAGGCTCCCCAGGGGAGTGGTCACAGCACCATCCTGACAGAGTTTAAGGAGCATTTGGACAATGCTCTTGGGCACATGGTGTGATTTTTGGGGATGGTTCTGTGAAGGGGTGTGAGTTGGACTCAGTGATCCTTGAGTGTCCCTTCCAGAAAAAAGAGATTTAACTAATTCCTAGTGTGGTTTCAGTGGTCACAGTATGTTACCAAAAGCAGAAGGGTCTGATGCTCATATTAAACATTACCCTCTTTCCAGTCATACAAATAAAACTTGTGAGTGGTGTTGCTGACAGCACGGAGTTCTTTGTGCTTGGAAATTCAGTGACTGGATACGGCAAATTTACATTCTTGCTGCGTAAGAGGTTTGGAACACATTTTACTGTGATGTGTAGCTCTACACACGCCTGTGTCCAGCTCTGCATTTTGTGTAGTTTGCTATCACTGGTGGTTTTCTGCTAATTTGCAAATTGCTCAAAGAAGCTGGTGCTTGACTTTATGGGAAGGATGGTGAGTTGAGCATTATTCATTGTTTCAGTTATACATTCCTTTCTATACTTACTAAAAAGCTTGTCTTGTGCTTACAAATGATTTTCAATAGCACATTAGGAGGAAAATGAAAATGAAAGCCAAATAAGAGTATCTTGGGCCTCCATAAAGCAGAATTTTCCCATGCACACCTCTGTACCAATGTGTCTCTGTTCTACCTTGCATGTTAGAAAACTTGCCAGCCAAGTTCAGGGTCTTTCTTCATTTATTTGCCACACAGGCAGAAGTAGAAGGACAAATAGGAAGGGTGATTCTTTAGATCCTTTGGTGACCTCCTATTAAGGCAAAAAGAGCATGCAGGCAAATACAAACATTAGTCTGTATTTAGAAATTAGCATACTGGATGTGGAATACCTTAGAAAGAAGATTATATTTTAGAATAAAATTTGTTTATCACCTGCTGAAACAAGAATAGGTGCTTAGTAGAAGCTAGATTATTTTCTAATAAATGATATTTCAGTTAATATCTGCAGCTTAATCAGAGCAACATGTAATTTATTTTCATCAGGTTCTATCAGTCTCCTGGGAGACAAGGGTTTAATGAAATTCAGCAGGTGTAGGATCAACTGGCATTTATTTTTTCTTGATCCGAATTTTTAGAGTTTTAATTTGTATTATTTCAAGCAGTTTCTCTTGATGTCCCCTCTTTGTAACTGCATGTAATTATCTTAAAGAACATTAAGAGGAAATATTAGAAATCGGAACATACCATGAGTCTCTTACATAACCATAAAGAAGTGGGTCACAGGACTGCAGCTTTTTCTTGTGGATGGCCTTGCAATTTTTCTTTCAATTATTTGAAAACCCACAACAATAATTTGAACTGTTAATAACTAAAAGCTAATTTGTTTTGCACGAATATAGAATTAATATCCAAAGATCAAGACCAGATAAACTGTGTAGAGATGTAAAGTTGCAAAAAAAAATTAATATACGTAAGATTATGTCTGTGGATATTCTTCAAGCAGTAATGAAATGTACTAAGGTTGTACATTCAGACATCATGCCAATAGCAGCCAGAACCTGGAATTATTGCCATATATCAAAGTAATAAAATGGTGCTGGTATTCATAAGAGATTAATGACTTAGATTTTTGTTTCCTCTGAAGAATTCATGATGGCAAAAAAAAAAAAAAAAAAAAAAAAAAAGCCTACCACCTGCTTCCACAAAAGATATTGTTTTCTTTCTTGGTATCTTTGGAAGATGCCAACCATGAGACACTGCCCTGTGGGGGACTTGTCAGCTTCAATGCTCAAACAAATGGTTATCTTGGTGGGAGGACAATGGGCAGAGCTCAGGGAGTGCAGAGTGTGTGACTCCCATTTGGCTGGGTGGCATTATTGCCAGCCAGCTGTGCTGCATGTGGCTGGACTGGAAGGCCAGCTGTGCCCAGGCTGCCAGCTGTGCCTGTGCTCCAGGGCAGTGGATGGCTGAAAGCAGTACTCTGTCCCTCTGTTAGCTTAATGGATGACCTGTCCTTGGATGTTGGGATGAAGACTCTTTTTAACTATTTTTTTTTTAGTTTTTCTCATTTGCCTGCAGAGTCAGACTCTTGAAGTTGTTATTTTCACTTCTTTCACCTAGCTTTTTTTCTGGGCTTTGCCTGCTCTTAACTACTCAGCATTATCTTACTGTCTCCTTCTTTAACTTTTTTGAGCCATAGGAGGTTAACTCCTGTGGTGGTAAGTTGTTCAGCCTTGGCTGAGTTATAGAGTGAGTTTCTGCAGCTCTTGCTGGGCACCACACTGAATGAGGCTGCTGCCACAGTGCTGGCTAGCAGTGTGTCAGAGCCTCAGCCCATCTCTCCATCTGCTTGCTGGACCTTTCCTCAGGCAAAAGCATGCCAAAGACTGCCCTTTCTGTAGCTCAGCAGTAGATGGCTCAGCCACTGCTGTTACTTCCACCACTTGGCATGGAGTTACACCACAACTGCAGCACTCCCATGGCAAGTTTGCTTTAATCCAGTGCAGTACAATAATCCTGTATGGGAATAAGTGAACAGTTGTCATGTGGCATCAATCTTTAAGTTTTGTTTTGTCTGTATTCTCTTGCTTCAGCAGGCCAGGCAGACAGACATCTCTGCTCCTCTCTGACTGCCACTGGAGGCTGGCTTGTCTGTGAGTGAGAATTATTTTTACTAAGACTATGAGAATGTGAGAATGGGCCAAATTATCTCTTCCACTTGTATGCAGTGATAATAACTCCAATGGGAGCAAAATAGTTAATCTGGCTGCAGGTGGGTACAAGAGGAGGGACATTGAGGCTCTTCATCTGTCTGTATGGAAGCACTGATGCATGTTTGATTTCTCCAAATAAACAAGGAAAGACAAAATGAGGGCAAATCCTTTAACTTGATTGCTGGTATAGATGTGTATTAGGGATACAGAATGCAACACAGGATTATCTTAGGAGTGAATGTGCCTTCCATCCACGCCTGGGGCCTTGTGGAGCACACCTGAGGGAATCAAGTATGAAGCAGTGTGTAGGATGCTACCCTGAGTACCCTATTGCAGAATGAAGGCAGGGTATGTCTAGGAGAAGGTGAATGAATATACTAATTTCCAACAAAGTCTAAATATGTGCTTTCCACCTGTGTGCAAAGTGTCATACAAGGCAGTCTGAGGCAGTCCATAGTGGCTTGGCGCACTCAGTTTTAAACAGCTGAAGAAAAGGTTCTTGTCAGACAGTGCCATGGAGGACTCCTGTTTGCCACCAGCAGAGAAACAGGGTATGTCAGGTCTTTCTGCAAGCAAAGAAGGGGAAGATACTTCTAATCACAACCATCAGGTTGGTTAACATCCACAGGCAATGAGTGAAGAGTTTTCCAGAGCTCATCCTACCTTGTGGCAGTGTGTGGAGGTCACCTGCTGGGTGATACAGGTACATTTGTCACATATAGGCATCCCTGATGTAGTTGTAGTAGGCTTCCTTTGTAATTGATGTGTGGGTTATTCAGTTTGGATGATTGATTGGGACGTGGATGTTTAGAGTGTAGAGGCCTCAGGTTAGAGGACAATAAAACCATGCTAAGGTGTCTAATTGCGTTCTGCAATTTAAAGTCCCTCTATAATTTTTATTCATTTTCAATCTCCCTGTAAATTCTAGCTCTATACTATGGGAGATAGAGGGGACTTACCTCCTCTATGTAATCAGTGCTTTTGGGGGATACTGGTTACATTCCAGCTTTTTGGAACCTATTTCTCAGCTGACACCTCTCAGGTTCTTGAAGTGCTAGGGTATCACACAGGGAACAAAACAGCAAACCTACCTGACTTACAGTAGGGAAAACCTCTTCTCCTTCTCACGCAAACTTCTCCCCCCACCAGAAAAGGCTGTCAGCATGCCATGCTTCTGGGAGATTTTAACTCCAGGGATTTCTGTATCAAACTCAGCCAATGAAACTGTGCTGAAACTGGCACAAGGAATAATCCGAACTGGTATGAAGAGGCATATATATACTTCCCTATATCTGGAGGGGCTTTACCTGAGCTGCTGAGCAGCCACAAGTATAGACAGAGTCTCTTCCTTCTGTTTGTTTCTCTTCCTGCCACCCCTTAAGGTCACATGGCGAAAAAAAGGAAGGAGAAGGGGGCACTTTGCTGCAGAAGGACCTCCCCTGCTCAGCATATGAGGCCTTGGGTTGTGAGTGTGACGAGCCTGATTTTCCTTTGTACTCTAAAGATCACCCCATTGCTTAAAAATTGTGGGCTGTAAAAATTACCGTGTTCGTTGTGAACTACACTGGACACATATTCCTGTAATTATTATGTCTCCCATATCTGTGTGAAAACTGTTAACACAAAAAAGGGCCCTGCAATTATGTAGCTACTTTCTCTGTGAGTGTTGTGCTCTTGAACAAGTTTGCTAATTTCTCAGTGGTATATTCATAAGAAAGATAATAGAACAGAAGACTTTTAACTGGAGTCTATTATGTGTTTTTCCATCTGTTTGTGATGAACCAGAAAGAGCTACGTGTTAGGTCTTGCCTTATGGCAAATCCTGATCCGCAGTTGCTGTTTTCCCACACTTACTTAAGCTTCTCTGCACATCCCCGCGCACAAAGCAGATGCCGGTGCCACAAGAGGGCTGAAAGCCTCCTCCTGAGCGCAAGGGGCTGTTACCCGGCCAGCTCCGCGGGTCTAGCCTCCAGCAAAGCCAACCAACCAAACAAAAAAAGCTGCTTTCTGCTGACATCCGATGATCTGAAACTGGTTTATCGATTGAAAAGGCAAAAGAAACACACGGGATCATCAGTTGTCTGCTGCAGGCCTTGTGGTCTCAGAGTAGCCTCTTTGGTGAAAGATTTTGGGGAAGAAAAATAACTCCAGAAAGCGCACAACGTTTTTCCTACTTTTCAAGTGTAGCAAAATGCAGCAGTGCTGAGGACACCCCACAAGGAATAGATAATATTTTCTCTTTTATAAAAGACGAGGGATAAAACAAGTAGTAAATTCTCTTTCCTTGTGTTGATGGCGATTGCTCCCTCTCCCCAGGGTTGAAATCCTGCCATATTAAATAATTGGGAGTATGCCATTAATGTCAATAAGGCCAGGTTTTTACACTTTTATTCAGACCTGCACTCTCTTTTTGGCAATTGGCCCCATCTCAAATTTTCCTCTAGGGAACTACTCACTTTGCATTATTTTCCTATCCCCCTCAAGTGCTACAAGCTGTCTATCAGAACTACACAGTATTGTCAAAAAACAATGAAGCTAATAAATGCGTTATTAAAAGACCAAAATAATCTTGGACTTCTCTCTTCTATTTTATTTTTTTTCCCCTAGAGTGTTTCAAGATTTTTGTGGCCTTTTGGTAGGTTTCGAGTGTGAGGTGGTTGAAATTACTTTCATGTGCACCATCATGAAACTCACAGTTCATTTGTGGAGTTATGCTTGCCTATAGAACAATTGCATGACAATTTTTCATAAAAGTGTATATTTATAACCACAAAATAATCTATCACACCATTTAAACACTGTATTTTAGTAAGAGGTGTGATGTGTATTTTCTTACATCCTGTAATTTTGATTTAAATTGCAAAACTTTATATTCATACTGACAGAATACTCAGAAACATGTATTAATTTAAAAAGCAGTTGATTTTGCTTCTCATCTTTCCTACACAGTTTTTTTTGCCAAATTCTGCTTACATTGTCTCAACAATTAAACTAAAACTAACTTCTGTTCTTTGTATCTATCTTGTGTGAAAAAAAGATCATCTATATTACAATACATTTCTTGGCGTTTTATATCTCAGACAACCAAATCAATAATTGTTAATAAGGGTTTTAACAAACTTAGATTTTTTTTTTATCCCCAACACTTAATATACATAATGCACTTTTTAAAGACTTAAATTTCATCCCTGTGTAATCTGCAGGAAAACCTGTATTTATTTATTTCATTGCAGGATCATGCATGGATATTTACATATATCCTGTCTACTGAAGGGGCTTCATGGGTCAGCTTTTCATTTCAAATTGGGCTACCAGTATTTGTGAGTGGATGTTAATGCAACCTGTCTATTAATGTTTTCTTTGCCTTTTTAGAGATCTAGTCTCAGGCTTTGAAATTCACCAAGTAAAAAATACACAGCCCAAATGATAATTTTTTTATATCGATAGATTCTTGGATATTTGTTTTTCAAATTTATCCATTGCTTGGGACTGTTATTGTTAAAGACAGTATAAAGTCTTTCCAGTCTCTGCTTTAAAAAGTAGCTATAAGGAGGAAAACATGACAAACATCTTACTTTTGTGACAACATTATTTCAAGTCTAGCAGGGGTCTGATTCTACAGCCCTGAGAATTTATTTTGTACCAAAGCTCTTTGAATACATAATGAATACTCACAAATGAAAACCTTTTCAGACGGTGTGCTATTGAGTCAAGTTCATCAAAGTTAAAGCAGCATGTATTTTCTGAAAGCTGTAGATGATTACACACTGGTCTAACTTCAATGAGTTCTGATAATCATAATTTCCTGCAATAGAGTTAATTAAATTATGCTCTGCTTTGGGGTTCCTTTTCTTACACCAGTATGATTGTGAAATACTCTGTTATGTTGCATTTCTGCCCAGCAGATTCTACTTAAGAGAAACCAACTCAACAACCACATTTGTTACATAGATGTAAAATATTTCTGTTTAGTGTATACTTATTCCTTTAATGTGTTCATCCCAAATGGCACCTGCCAAAACCAGTGGAGAGCAGGCATCTCCTGAGTGAAAAGGAGCAGGACAGAGAGCAGCCTGCCTTATCTCTTGGGGGAGCTTCTGGGGATGCCCCTGCCTGGCCCCTGAGCATGCTGCAAGCCAAGGGCACAGAGGCTCTGCACTTTGCTGTGGTGCTGCCACTCTCCAGTGTCACGAGTGTCCAGGGCTGAAACTGCCAGCTCAGGCTGAGTGTGGGGACTGAGGTTATTCACTGCTTTTGCCTGGCAGCTTTTAAACCATCTTCATATCTGCAGCAGAGCGAGGGGACTCCTACTTGTGAGAATTCAATACATCATTTATGAGTAGTGCTCCACTCCACAGTTTCATCATTTGAGGGAAGAAGAATATTAGAAAAATATTCTGTTTACCATTATCCGCAGGTAAATAAAAAAATTAGTTAGTCTAACTCACATGGCTGAGAAAAGATGATATAAACACTATGGAGAATTTAATGGAGAAATTGATTTCCTGAGGTTCCTATATTATACCTGATGTCTGACTTGCCAGTTGTTGAATCTCCTTCTCCAAACCTGATAAAATATGGTGCTTTTTAGATTTTATTACTAGGAATAGTGCAAGAGAATATCTGAGACCATGTTTGATGTTATTTTCAATCTCACAGCCCAAGAAAAAAACAAAGCTCAAATTTTAGGTAAAAACTTGCTGCATTTTTTTTTTTTTGTCACAGATTAATGTTATTGATTACTATTAATTTTAAGAAGTATTGAAGACATTTTTTTTATGTTGTCACGATTCTAACACAAAACCTCAACCAAATTTCCTCAAGTGCATTTGTCTGTATTAACCGGAGCTTCACTGAAAATTATTTTAAGTTACTTGCCTGTAATTGTGTTATTTTCCTGTAATAATGATAAGAAACACACACTGTTATTTTTTTTAATCAAAATTTGATTCTAGCTCCTGTTTACATGGTTTTCAGGAAATAACGAACAAATTACTTTAGTATTTGCTGTGATACACAGAAAGTATTAGTGATCTTCTGGTGGGGGCTGAGTCCCATGGGGTTTTGTGGGAGCAATAACAACTTGTTTCTTGTCAGCCATGTACTACTACTGAAACGTGTTTATAACACGTACTTCCACAGAATTGTGTACCTGTGGAATTATACTAATATTATATAGGAAACAATGGATAAGGCCAGATGCATTAAAAATATGAGTAAATTTCAGCTTCTGACCTTGTTTAAACAGTTGATCTCTGAACTCATGGTTTATGATATCCTTTGTCAAAATCCTTTAACTGATATATAGCTCATCTTTCTCCATCTGTTACACTTCAAGAATTCTTAGACTCAAGTGGCAGTGGAATATATACAGTAAAATATTTTTTGATTTATTAATTCTATAGTTATTTGATTTATAGTGGTTTGATTTATTCCTAGCTCACCTGAGATTATTTTAAGCTGAAAATGCAAACACATAGATGTATATATGTAGTCCAGTTGCTGCAATACAGAGAGCAAAGCTGGTTTAATTTTTTGGGGGGGGTTCAATTTAGCAAGAAGTCAATGTATGACTTATTTCTGAAGTTCCCGGCCCTCACAAACTGCACCACGTCCTGCTGCAATGAGAACATATATATTGTAATATTTGTTTTGGAAATTTGTATATTGGCTGGCCATATGAGCATGTTCTCATTGCCTGCTCAGGCCTTTGAGCAATTTGCAGTCTTTTGTTATCAAATAAAGGCTCTCTGAGCCTCCTACTTGAGCGCTGAGTTTACCAGCTGCTATCCACTCCTAGACCTCATTAGGGGCCTGCTGTTCTGCTGAGAACCACACCACATGCTCTGCCCCGCGCTGGCAGCGGATTAGCCTGTTGCTGCTCCTTAAATTACCAGGTACAAAAGGTTGCTCTGTTCCTCCATAGAGAACTACCACTCTTATCCTCTTTGAAGAGGCTCTATATCATGATCTCTCTGACTAATTAAGGTCCACAGACAAGCCACAGGTTGTTATAGAGGGTTCGTCCCCATGGTTGATATCAGTAAGATATTTTTGAGTTTTGTTCATGAAGGATTAAAGGTGCTGTTTCTCAGAATCAAGTCCTAAAAAGCCAACAGAAAAACCATACACATTTATGTAACCATTTAAAAAAATGCTTCTTAATATCAACTCTCATCAAGCAGATTTAATGCTATTTTACTTCTACTTTCAAATGTTATTTCGGAGAAATTTTATAAATGTTAAAAGTTATTTAAAATATAAGGAATAAGTTGAATTAGCTTCTGTGTGTCTAGAAATAATTCCTTACTAATTACAGCCAGAGATATTTTCATATAATTCTGTTTGGAAAGAATAGGGCATTAAAAACTAAAATGCTGACCAAGATAGGTCAACTGGGAATTTTTTTTTGTTGTTGTTGATTTTGAGCTTCAGTTTTGATGGATCTATGCACACATATGTATAATTTAGAGTGCCATGTGGGAGAAAGGCTTTGAGATCCGTGCAGAGCAGAGCCCCACTCCTGTGTCCACAGTTTGCAGTTCCCAGAGGGTTACTGGTCCTTACGTACTGGGCCATGTTTAAAGCATTCAGAGGGATTTTCTTGGGTTTTTTTTTTGTTGTTGTTTATTATGTGACAGATTATGTCCTATCTGCTACATAACGACATTAGATATTTTCTGTTTTCATTCCCAGACATGTGATGCCTGTGAATGAATAGGAATTAGTTGCATCTCTAGTAAGGTAGCATGTGTTCCACAGATATCACATATTGATCTGAGACCTTGTCTGGCAACTGAAGGACTCAACACTAAGTCCAGTATTTTGTGCAAGCATCTTTATTTGCTGGTGCCAGTAAAGAGTTGCTACTTTCCCATCATCATGGAATTATTTACATACAGAAAATACCAATATTTGTAATACGTATTTCTACAGTGTGTTCTTCAAAGAGCCTCAAATAATGAATAGGGAAAGAAGAAATGAGTATGTCAGTTAAGGAAGTAAGCTAAGGACCCTTTTTATAAGAGATTACTGATTATACAGCTTGTTTTTCTTGCTATTCAGTATGCAGATGTGAACCCATACTGTCTGGACCTGATCTACAAATGCATCTTGGCACGAAGTAGAATAGTCTTCTTTTAATTTAGAATGGGACAAAACCAGCATTGGAATCTTTTGGGGAAGTCCATTTATATTATCCAGTGGCTGTCAATGGCTCTGTGTTCTGCCATCTGTTCAAAACACAAGCAAACCCAGCCATCCTTTCCTCCAGGATCTCACAGCAGTACCATTAGATGTACCAGCAACTCTGTAGTATATGTGAGTACAAATGCGTGTTGAACATTAACTGGTTGAGAAATTCTAACATATAAATGGTTGAAAATTTTCAATTGCAAGGAAATTACTTCATTCTTCATGTTTAGTTGTGTACATGTGTACATGGTTAGCATCAGCGTTCCTGGTGATCCCAAATATCTATTAATGATAGTGTAGTCTGGCTCCTCATGTACAACATTCCAAGATGTGCATTCACATGAATCTGTAATTAAGGCTATAACACTTGCTTGAGGAATGTTGTATTTCCGAGGAAGAAAATCACCCTGACATCTGCAGGAGAGATGATGCAGCAAGACATAATAATACAGCACTTGTGATAACTTCTAGACCCAGATGATCAAGGAGCCAGTGAAGGGAGATGCTCTGCTGCACCTTATTTTTTGCAATAAAGGAAACTTGCATGGATGAACAAGGAGCTGCTGGAGCTTATAAGCTAAATGTAAGGAAGAGTTGAAAGAAAGGACAGATGATTTGGAAGTAATATACAGACATGGTCTAAACACCCAAAGATGCGGTTTGGAAAGCCAAGTCCCTGTGGAGCTGGATCTGGCAAAGGACAGGAACAAAAAGGGCTTCTTCAGGTACATTGCAGTAAAAAGAAGACTGGGGGGAATTTGGGCTCACTGCTGAATGGACATGGGGACCTAGTGACAAAAAGACGTTGAGAAGACTTAAGTTACTCCGTACCTTAAGTGCTTTGTCTTGGCCCTTTCACTGGTAAGATTAGTCTTGAACTGAGACAATACAGTACCGTGTAGAAAGAGCACAAAAGCATGAACAAATAATTGCATTATTGGACATTATTAATCTAAAAGGAGTTTAAAAATGCAGCAGCCACTCCCATCAAGGGACCCGTGTTCCAGGGAAGTAGAAACAAATTTTATTTGCAAACACAGTTTCCACAACAATATGCACAAAGTAGGACATTTTAAGCACAAATATCTGTAAACAACCATTTATGCATATATTTGTGATGTTTCCACATGTCACTGTACACCTGCTTTGTGTAGATGTCATGACTTGGAACCAAGAGTGCTGGTGAAGCAACTTCTTGAATGACAGCTCTATGAAAAATAGCTCCTTGGTATGTGTTCTTAGTTTGAAGTCTCAAGGAAAGAAGCAACTGGCCCGTGATTGCTGTGGGCAAGGCTACAGCAGAAATCTGGCAGCCCAAATCACTCTGTTAATGCAGTTCTGAACCCTAACTTATTGTTACAGGTCCAGCCAACAATTGAATAATTTTATGGTTGCAGCTGGTAAAGCTGACTGACATTTATTTGACTACAGAGCAAAAATGTGTGAAGCTGGTCTAACTACACAGGCCCATGAAGATGTCTTTAAACAAATTTCAGAAGGATAAATACTAAGAAGTCAAATTTGAAGGAATGTATAAAGCCCATCTGATAGATATACTGTGGCCACTGGGATTTAATGGGATTTTTCCAAAATCTAAATGGGAGAAAATTGCATGCCTATGCTTCAGAAGTTTTTCTGACTGAAATATATGCTCCAGACTTGTTTATTTTTCTTGCTAACACCTTTGCTTTCTGTCCTGCAAGCTGGGAATCACATCAACAAAATATGATGCAGCTGGAAAAATTCTGACTGTATGTTGCAATTTTTTCAGGTTTAAAATATTCCTTTTGGACCCTCATACATGTGCTCTTGAGGATGTTCAGATTTATCTCTTACAGATTTGTTTCAGAGTGTTCAAGTGGTGATTCTGGTGAAATTACTTTGCGAGACACTCAACAATCAAGAAGGGAGGCATCCATGATTGCAAGTTACAGTGACTGGGACTTCTAATGATGCTAATGATGTGAAAATTTAGGATTGGTTATTCTTCCTATGTCTTGAGAAAAAGAAATTATAAAAGTAATAAGGGTAAAAAAGAAATTTGTAAATGCATTTGGAAAATATCACCAAAGAAGGAAATCTAGAGATGGATGTTTAGTCAGGTAATTTTCATTTTGGATACTTTTTGCCCTTCCACCCAGCCCAGCACTGCTGAATTTATCTAACAGAGTGCTCTCACAGCCCAGAAGAGTGAGATGCCCAACCACATCCTGGGCTGTGTCGATAGAGGGATGGCCAGCAGGTTGAGGAAGGTGATTCTGCCCCTCTACTCTGCCCTTGTGAAACCCCACCTGGGGTGCTGCATCCAGATCTGAGATTCTCAACACAAGAAAGATGTGAACTCTTACAGAAACTCCAGAGGAAGACTGTGAAGATGATCAGAGGGCTGGAGCACCTCTCCTACAAAGACAGGCTGAGAGGGCTGGAGTTGTTCAGCCTAGAGAAGTGACACTGTTGTACACCACAATGACACAGACTCTGACTTCAGAAGGCTGAAAATAACTCTTTTATTTTTGGGATGAGTCTCCCTTTTATACTATTTTACACAGACCAATCTGATTGGTGACAAAAAGACAAACCTCTTCAATCACATTGGTCAGACCAGAGGGACATCAAGAAGAAGTCCCTCCTAGGAAAAGGAATGAAAAATGAAGTTACACCTGCAAAAACATGTCTCTTGTTTACAGAAAGTTCCCTGGGAAAAGAATTCTAGAAAATCATAACATCTCAGGCACGAAACCAGGACTACAGAGAAGAAATGGCTTTGAGGAGACTTCACTGTGGTCTTCCAGTACTTAAAGGGGGCTTATAAATAGGAGGGATAGCAAATTTTTGTACAGTCAGATAGTGTCAGGACAAGGACCTATGGTTTTAAACTGAAAGAGGAGATGTTTAGATTACATGTTGTTAAAAAATACTTTACTTATTCTTTTCTTACATGGGAAGAAAGTAGCATGGATTAATATTTATTATTTCCTTCAGATGTACAAAATGTTAAGTCATTGAATGGGATAAGTGATCTTTTTTAATATATAATGTGGTACAGATTTTTGCACAGCTTAGGAACACTTCTGTCTCAAAAATAAAGCTAATTTATAGTTTGGTATTGGGCAGATCAGGAGACATCTGAAGATGACAGCAAAGATAAGAATAGGAATAAAAATAATGAAGAGCTGCTGATCATTTCAGGTCAGGTGAAATGAAAGAAAATAGGAATATTAATTCCAATTTGGGAAAAAATCTTTGACTATGGTCTTAATTAGTTCAGCTGAGTTCTGCAGAAGATATAACATATTGCCTAGCAAATCAGCTTTTCCAGTGGTATTTGTTTTCTAAACTGGTAAATGCTGTAGTGCATTCTACACTGTTTGAGGTGCTGAAGAGGCTTGTTGCTCCCAAGTTCTCACTACAAAGATTTTTTTTTTGTTTTGTATAACATTGCTTTCTTATTTGCCACTCGTGCAGCCCTCTACGCCCTCCAGCTCCTGACTTTACTACTAAAAGACTGTCTTTTGAATTAAACCACAGCAAACTGCTCTGCCTTATGTTAGTTAGCATCTTGCTGCTGATGGAGAGCCTCTGCCTGAGCTACATCATTAGCTCTCTTCAGGAGCAACCTTTATTCTGATTTTTTTTTTCCAGGAACAGCCACATGGCTGTAAGTGGGCATGGCTGAAACCCCAGAGGTGGAAAGGGAGTCCAAGCCTCCAGGGCATGCCTGCACCAGACTCCACAGTGTGCACTGCAGCAGGGATGACAGCCATCAGCTGCTGTGGCCATATGAAGGTTGGCCACTTCAGGGTATCCATCGCAGAGTCATAATGGTAGTCTTAATGACATAGCATTCTTTCTTTATGTGCCCATGTGGGCACATCTTTTTGTAATAAATACAGCCAGATTGTTGTCTGTACATTTACCTGTGGGTATAGTATAACATACTCTCTCTTTTAATGGGAACACAGTTTAAAAAAATATGTATGAATTGAGAGAAGGGAACACATGAGGCCTCAGCTCAGAAATCATCAATGGGTTCATGTGAGGTGCCTCCCCTTCCTCACTTCTTGGTTGAAGAGCTTCTACACCTCCCCCTCAGCACTCCTCTTCTTTCAATACTTCTAATATGAACAAATTGAACTGTTGAAGGTGAGTGCCATGAAATAAATCAATTTTGAGCAGTGGTTAGAATGGGGCAACATCTTTGACTAGGCCATTGTGCCACCAACGGGCAGAATGGGTCAAAGGGTGGGAAGCCAGCCATTGCCCTCAGATTGTCTTCACTGGCATCATTAAGAAAACAGGTGTGAAGCAGCAAGACTGAGAGAAGTAAAATTTTCTTGGTCCTTGAAATCAATGAAAGTCGAAAAAGGAAGTCTGAGATTAAAGTTTCATGTGGCAGAAGAAATAGCAGCAGCAAGTTAACACATGGGAACGATGGTCAAAATGATAATCTCAGGAGTAATCTCACAGTTTTCCACAAATTCAAATTGTCTAATATAGTCAAGGAGAAAGCTGCAAGGACCATGCTATGAAATCATTAGAACCTGAATGAGATATAAACCCCAACTGCCATTTATCTGTGCACTGTCATGCTGTGGTCGAGGAACCAAGTCCAAGAATTCAGTTCCAGTTGTGTAACATTTAGGACAAAGATTATTTCAAACAGAATGCCATAGCACCTGGCTAGAATATTGTATTGGCTGGAAGAAAGACAGATGCAGAGATTGAGGCTGTAATTTCAGTTTAGATTAAAATGAGAAAGGCCACACTAAGTCAGACCTAGCCAACTATACTGGTTGTAACAATGGCCAAAAGAAGATGCCACTTGGGAAAAAAGAATTGCAACAGAGCAAGCATATGGTGATAATTTCCTGAAGAAAAGTGGAAAACAATGAAGAAAAAAAATCAATAAAATCTGGAGGGGATTCCCATGGATTGAGGGAGAAATAGAGGGATACAGCAGATGAGATGTTTCAATAACTGCTACTCTGTGTAATGTGGTGAAGTAAGAGGTGTTAGAAAGTTTGAGGGAAATCCGATGCTGAGGAGGTGAAATTGCTGGTAAGTGCAGTAGGTAGTATAGGAGTCCAGAGTAATGAACGTTGTAATGGGATTTGCTTTCACAAATAACTGTTCACTGAGAAATGAAGTCATGGGATGGCTAACATGTTCATGAATTTATAATCCTTTCAGCCAAAAGAAACTTGGAAAGGTATTTAGAACATTAAAAACTGCTTTGAAATTCCTTGAACTCTTGATATTTGCATACTTGTCAGGAAGGAAATAGGAAGCTATTCTCAGGAAGCTGAAGTGGGAGGCTGATCTCGCTCTTTGTTTTCCTAGTTCAGAAGCCAAAATGATCTGTTGCAGTGCATGATTAAGCCTTTCAAAGTTTTACATGTAATTTATTTATTTTGTACTTGGTATGTCCCTTCCCGAATCCTCTCACCCATCCCCTGATCCCCTTGGTGTCTCCCAGAGGGGAGCCCCTTGTCAGTCACCCTGGAAACTTGAAGAGAAATCATCTCCCATTTGGCCAGGTGCTCAAGCACCTGCCCTTTTCAATTGTCCTGCTGAGTGTCCCACTGTAGAACACCCAACCCCTTCCCATCCATTGGCCCGAATTGTCCTGTGGCCTCAGGCTGTGTCCTGGGGTACATAAGGGAGAAGGACAGGCTGAGCCGTGCTTTTTGCACGTGGAGCTGCAACAATAAACACCTTTCAAACCCACTGCAGAAGCCTGTTCTTCATTCCAAAGCCTCACCCACGCTTCCAGCTAGCAGGTCTGAGGGACCCACGAACTATTGCGGTTGGTCTGGGGTGAGCAGCCTGCCAGTAGCAGCCCTCCAGGAGGAAACCACTGCAATGATCCATCTCATTTGAAAACATGATTGCATGTTAGAGGGAGTTCAGATTAGAGAAGGAAGAACGTGGGTGTATGCATGGAGCTACTGTGCAGTGGCAGCTCTCAGGAGGACTACATGGGAAGCACTGGTATAGCAGATGTATGTGGTTGATATTTTGGGACTTTGAAGAGTAATTGAGAATCAATACTAGGACAGATGAAGGAAGAAGGGCACAAGAATGCAATTGAGAACTGATATTGATAGGGCAGCTAGAGGGGCTGGAAGTTGGAAAATCTCAGATACAGGTGCAGAGAGAGTGTTATGGGAGTAGCAAGTGTCCTCACCCTTGGGTGAGGTATGTTCTATCTCACGTAAAGAGATATGAATTGATGGAGAAAAGATGACTTATTTGTGTACAGCATCATAAATTCCTAGTGTTGATAAAGAAAGGAGCATTGCAATGGAATCCACAGGTATGCTCTTTTTTAGAAGAGAAACTCAAAACAATACTGTTGCTGTTTGAGTGAATTTTTTGTGACATATCCTTTCTCCCCTTGTTTTTTTTTTCTTGGTAAGCCACATGGTGAACCCAAGGCTGGATAATGAGACTACCAGTTATCATCATTGTTCCTGACAAACAGCAGCTTTTCACCCTGTGAGGGTGATTAATAAACACGTGACTCATGAAAGATTCACCCAGAGGTGAATTTGGCCCTTGAGGCCATGCCATGCTCTGATTTAACAGCTCTGGTGTTCTGGGGTCAGGCTGGAGTAAGGAGAAAATTTGGTCCTTTTCAGTTTGTAACATCTATTTTGAGACTTCATCCAGCACAGCTGCACAATTAGTGTTCAACAAAGCAGTGCTAATTATTTACAGATGCATCCATCACAAAAGCTCCTGACATTCAAATTCAGAGTTTCTGGAGCAAGTGAAGGTGGTAGTGACACCAGTTAACCCCACATGACAGCGTTCAAACAAGTACCTTGAATTTTATGCTAATGCCTGCAGCGTTGCCCCCTTAGACACCGAATCTAAGGACAAGGTACCCAAGCCATTCTATGATTTTGGGGTGTCAGTGGTCCTGATGCTCTTTTCAGGCAGCAAAAATACCAAGAGTAGAGAATCTACTCCACACATATCAGTTTTCCTTCTTTTCTGTGCTCTGTCCTAAACTGGAAAGAAAAGGGAAACTTCTGAAATTCATCACTATGATACTTGATACAAGTAGACTGATTGGAGAATTGGAAGATTTTGAAGCCTGTCATCTTGAAGTCTGGTATGGAAAAATATCTGAGTTTTCACACTGGTGGCTTAAAAGTATGCCCTGACATTTAGGATATCTTGGTTTTATCTCTCTAATTATCTGAGATAAGTAATTGGCTTCTGACAAATATATAAGTCCTTTCTGTGTGAGGTTGGCAGAATTGGTATAAAGAAGTGGACTACATTCCCTACAAAAATGCATTATTATTCCACACTATAATGAAATCCTCAAGCAATGAGTGAAAAGTAAACTTTTAAAAGCCTTTATTTCTTTTTTTTTATTTTTTAAAAATCTTTATTTCTTACTCATGTTTTGCTTGAAGTTACTGAAAGTAAGTGAGCTGTGGAGAATCAAACCCATTATCACTGAATTCAGGGTGGGATTTCTAGACATAGAAAAGCAAGGTTCCCACTAAACAAGGCCATGATGTCCTAGATTTTCTTTCTAACAATACATCAGTTTTTGATTATTTTTCTTGTGTTAATTAACCCACACTGTTCTTGATCTTTCTGTTGCTTTCCTTGTGGGCTAGACTGAGATGCCTGGAAATTCATGCATCTCATTTTGGCCTCTGGCTGGGGGCTGACTGTCATTTCAGGCATTCCCTGTCTGTCCTCGCTGCCTGGGGGAATCAGCCTTGAGGCCAAAGGGGGAAAAAGCCCTGGCAAGGCCAGCCCCAGCTCTCCTACTGAGTTTGCTACCCAGCTTGTCAGTAATGCAAATGGTGCTGATGTCTGCTTTGAAGCAGACACCTTCCTGTGAGGAACTAGGCTGAGACCAACAAATTGTTTTAGGTTGGTCAGCAAACAGCTGTCTGCTTGTGTAATTTGGTTTTCCTAATTCGGAAAGGGTTCTTGTTCAGAGATGGAGCTGTTTGCCTGCTGACAAGCTCACACGTATTATGTTGTGCATAATGTGCATGATTAACGCTTGTTTATTGGAGCAATTGTGCTGTGGGCTGCTTTTTTTGTGTGGCAGGGGGCAAGTGGCAGCAAGCTCTTCTCCCTTTGGGAGAGGGACTACAGCATGCAGTGAAAAACTTTGTGCATCTTGAGCAGCAGAGCTCCTCTAGCCACGCGGCAAAGTAAACATTTTGTTGGAATCAACTCTTCTGGTTGCTTACAGGTGCCTGATTTACATTTACAGGTAGAGAGAGTCTGCAGGTAGAGAACAAGGGTGACTTTTATTGCGTTGTTTTGCAGTGTTCTTCCCTGTATATAGTACAGACTAACTGGCCATCTGTAAAACTTTTTGGGCTAACAATTCTGTAGCTACTTTCAAAATTTGCCTTTGAACCTCAGGGAGACTCTACAATAGCATTTTCACTACTTTAATGAGCATTGTTCTTTGCCTTACACTAATTGTGCCTGTGGGTACTAATCATGTGAGACTCTCACAGTTCTCCTGCCTCTATATGATAAAGCTTTTGATACAAGGAAACTCTAATTGCAGTCCTGCAACTCACTATAAGCTTCAATCAAATATATCACATTTTCATGTGTTGCATTTGCTAAAAATCTGGAGGCTTTTTTAGCTTGATTTAATTTCTGTTAACACTGTGTTGGTTTTACTGTAGTGCAGAACGCAGTGCTCAGAATTTGCAACAAAATTAAAAAAGAAAAACAAAATTCTGATACAAAATTACATTAAAATTTATTCTTATTTGATAAGGATTTGATTATCCAATTGTATTTTTTTCCTGTGTGAGAAATATTCAGATTCAGTTAGCAATATCAACATCCACTCTTACATGGACATATGTGTTTTCCTTTTTGTCTTTTCCTAGTTTTATAGGACTTTAAAAAATAGGGAGACTACTGAAAGAACTTATAAAAAAAGAACAACACACAAAAAAAAGGAACACACTTTATCTCCTATTTACCCATATAAGGCATCTAGCTACTCAAACCCAAAGAACATATGAAATAAAAATTCCCTCCTCTTTTCCTGCCAGAAAACAATGTACCATATGAACCATTACCTCATGAAAACACTCACCCTCTATTCACTTGCTGTTGCATTGTTTTCTTTAGCACTCCACTCTTAATTTAAATTGACCTATCCACTAATAGAATTTAACTTATTTCACTCAGCCTGTAAGATACACCTGTAATTCTCCCGTGCATTTCCTCGGCAGGGCTGGAGAGCTTTCCACCTTTTTTTCTGCCTCCCCCAGCTGTGCGTTCTCACCCTCCTCCACGGAAGGTTACTGCTCCACTTCAGCCCTGCTCCTCCCATTGTTAGTTCATCCCAACTCTCAGCTGGGTCTGTCAAACGAGCTATTTAAACCCCTCCTACACTTATGAGGAGGAAGATTTTGTTTTGTTTTGCTTGAGACTAGAGCGTTTACCAGACTCAGTTTAGAAGTACGGTTGAATGGTTCAGTCTGTGTGGCAGACAAGGCAACAACGGGGAAGGTGGTGATGGGGGGAACTAGAGAGGAGTGGTTTTGGGAAGGAGGGACCTGGAGCACCTTGGTGTGCTGGTGAAGAAGCACAGCAGGAGGGGAGCCTGGGTCACAAGATTCCCTCCCTTTGGTGCAAGCAATCTGAGAACAAGCTACAAAAAGCGTTTTTGGAGATCTGGGAAGTGTTACCACAGAGGTCTCCTGGCTGAGTGGACAAGTGAATAAGGGAAAATGGAGTTTGGATCCAAGGGAAAAAAACAAAAAAGAGGTGCTGGTAACATGACCATTAGTAGGGACATGATGATGATAATGATGGGGGAGCAGTTTAGGAAAGCTGTTCAGAAACTTGATTCAAAGGAAAAATACTCGCTTGGAATTTTCCTGGCTGCTGATTTAAATTAAATAAAAAACAAGTGGATTTTTTAGCAGAGTGGATTTTTTAGGTAAGAAAAGGGATCCATGGTTGATATCAGGAAAAACCATCTTCCTGATCTCTAAGTCTGGAAAAATAAAACTTAAATCATGCCAAGAGCATCCCCAAATGTGCTTCTGACTACTCTCCCATGGGATCATCTGGGGACAATTGGACCTTGTGTTACACCTGGCCACAGCCTTTTTTTTGGTCATGGGAAAGGGGGTTCAGTAACCATGTCCAGCTGTTGAAGGCAATTCTGCTATGGCACCCTCTGAACAGGTCAACTCTCTCAGTCCTTCCCAGCAGAAAGCTGGGAAAGCTGTTCTTTTGTAACTGATTACCTGCTGGATAAAAGCCAGTAAGGAAGGGGGGGGGGTCTGTTCTTAATACCAGCAGTTAGAAGGGTTCATCTGACTTCTGGGAAGCTGAATTATTCCCCCACTGTTTATTCCATTTGTTATGTGAGTTGGGAAAGGCTTGTGCTGATCCAAACTCAGGCAGGTGTTGTGAATGTGATATTTTCTTGTTTCTTAAGTGTGGTCTAGCAGGAGGACATGCTTCTATAACAACCTTTCTGCATCCTACCTTGTTCTTCCTTTTTTACCGGAGGTGTGTGATCCAGGTCTGGGTCCCACTGCACGCCCCTGTACTTGGTGATCTGTTTGTGGGGTTTCATTGGTTTATGGGACTTGGTTGGCTGCAGCTGTGGGCAGTGAGACGAGAACATTTGCAGCAAGTGCTGGAAATCACACAGGAATTGCTGCACCTGGAGGACAGGGACACCACCCAGTTTGCTTGAATGCTGCATATTTTGTATGTATTTTCTGAAAGGAACAAACTGATTAAAATTAATGAATGTCAGTTCAGGATGTACTGACGGTCTTTCACAGCACTCATATCACTTCATATTCTTCCAAATGTAGCTGAATGGTATGGCTTTTGTGAGGACTGAGACTGAAGCTCTGCTGTTCCTCATCTGCACATTTTCATTGACGACAGTGGTTGGGAAGAGCACACAAATCTTTCTATGGCACCACAACCTTTCCTTGCTTACACTGAGTTTTCTGAACCAGCTCCATTCAGCTAATGCTGCAAAGCCTTTTAGCAGCTGCCCAATCACACCTGCATCAACTGCGCCTGGTGGGAAAATAAACCTTTTTAAAAAGATGGAAGTACACATCTCAATCTCTAAAAGCAGCTTAGCTCTTCCTCAAACCATAAGAATTGTTCCCTGGGTGAACTGAGGACAATTTTCTCACGCCTGTTTTTCAAGGTACAGCCTGCTGTATTCTCAGGCTTTCCAACGCACAGCTTGCATGTGTGCACACAGCTGCTGCTGCATGGCTTGCTAAGGGTTTCAATCTGCAACTTTGCCTCTGCTTGTGAGTTTACAGCCCAAGCTTTCACGTTGTCTGCATCTTTTGTGACCCATTGTTTTTGTTTTTCTTTGCCAGTTGCCATGTGTCCTCTCTATATTAGGCAATACTGCCTTAATTGTATCTATTTATCACCTGTTATACAGAAAATTCACTCTTGCTGTTCTTTCATCCTCCCAGTCATTTTTAATTCTAATGTCCAAGCTGTTAATCTTAAAATTATAGTCAATCTCATAATAGTTCCTCTGTTGCTGAATTTTACTGGAAGCTTTTGAAAAGAACCCTCCCCAATTTTTCTTTTCCTGTATGATATTTTCTTGATCCTCCAGAGGCATCCTTTTATGCTGATGGACAAGATCTTTATTTACACATCCTACCCATCCTACCTTGTAGTTTTTGTAGCATGCATTTTTTATTATTCAGTAGTTCTTTATTGTTTAATTTAATTTAGCTGGTTCTCATAAAATACCCTGTTCTCATCCCAGGATGTTCTTTTAGCTCTAAAATTTACTGTAGCTTCTTCCCAAGCTCCTGTTTTAAAGACAATCCTTAATATTCTTTCTGTAAGACAGGAGAAATGGAGACAAGTGAGAGCTCTTTTCAACCTTGTGTCACCAACTTGATTTTATATTATCATGATTCTGGTCATTAAGCAGTGTTTGGTAGAGACAAGAATATGAAAATTTAAGTGTCACCATCTGGGTCTAGTCAAAGGCTGAGTGAATCCTACACCACCTTCTAAGCCAGCAGTAGATATTTAAGGAAAAGTGTACCTGAAACACTAATGTTTTTATAGTAGACTGATCCCATCTCTTGTACCTCCTCCAAACTTCCAGATGATACTGGCTTAAGGACTACCTCAGTCAGAATCTGGATCATTCTATCTAATAGCCCCAGTGGACTTGTTTTTGACTTTATGTGAAGAATCTTGGCAGCAGAGTGGGAGCACTCCTGTGTCCAATCCTTTGTTATAGCAAACAAGATCTTTCAAACCTAGTTTAAAATTGTGTCTTTTTTTGAGCCTTTGTGATGTAACTCTCCATTCTCTTCATTTAGAGAGAGAAACCTGAACCTTTTTCCGTTCAGTGCCAAAATGAACATTATAGTGGTAGGAGAGACAGTCTGAGGCCTCTAGCATCAACTGCTCTGAATTAAAGGTTTCCCCTGTTGCTGATTACCCAATGTTTGGCTATCTCCTAGTGGCTTCAAATTGCTAGTTTATTGTCAGATTAGTAGATGTGGGGCTCCACCGTTAGATCTAGGAAGGACAGGTCTTAGAAAATAATATTGAAACTAGTGTTTGGTGACAGTGTGATTTAGATTGTGTAAAAAAATCACTGAACAGCTGCAGATTAACCTTTGTATGTATGTGAGGAAAAGAAGTTTACAGCAAGATCAGCTATCTGGTTCAAGATGGATAGGTTGGAATAAGGAGCCAGGATTTGGACAGGTCTGAGATAGGGAAAGAAGGGCAATACAACATACTACAGTCGGATTCATTGCATGTCAGGATGTAACTGGAACCCCACACAGTGTTCCCATCTTAATTTCATTCTCCAAATTTGGACATGTGCATCCACATTTAGCTTAAAAATACGTGTGCTTCCAACAAACAATGTCTGTTTTGTTTCACTTTTGCACTCATGCTTCAGGGCTAGTTCAGATAAGTAGGTTTGTTTTGGGAGTTTTTGGCTGCAATAATATTTTCCCCCAGCATTTGGCAACTGCAGATGGCATTTTAAGTAGCTTTTCTAACACAAGGATCTTGTGCCTTCACTGGTTCTTTGTACAGGACACTAGACATATAATTGCATGAATTCCTTTGTGTATTATTCATTATTTTCAGTCACACAAACATATAATTTCCTCTGTAAGCTACCATGTGACTCCAAATAAGAGTCAATTAATTGCTGTTTTTACAATGGCCGAAGTTCAGTCTTTATTATTGAATGATCTGTAAACAAAATAATTTTGCAGCATGATTACAGGATGTTTCAAGTTGTTCTTTTACATACTATTAGTTATACAATTTAAAACCCCCCCAACTAATTTAAAATTAATTATACAATTAAAAAGAAAAGGAGCTTAATGTTCTTAGTTCAAATATAGTTTAAAATTAAAATTGGAATTAAAATAACCCATAAAAACATAGCTGCATTGCATTCCTCTATGCTCCCTGCAGTTTGGAATGTGAAGTTTCACCCAATTTTATGTCCATGTATTCTCATTTGGATAAAACTATATTGGATAGATGCTGTCTGATACTAAGAGTCCAAGAGATCTGAAAATGGGTTTTCCCCCCCTTTTTTTTTGCTTCTCATCATAAACATCTCAGGTTTGCTTAACAGGTTGTGGATATGATTTATGCATTTAAAATGTCAAGTAGCCTTTGTAAAGTCTTTGCAAATCACGATTAAGGCAGAAATAAGAAGGGTGCAGATACTAAAATTACATGCTGAGCAGAAAAATAATTTAAGTTATGGTATAATTGAGTGCTTTAGTTAAAAAAAACCCATCACTGAATACCTATGTCAGCTTCTAAAAGCTTCAGTGATGCTGGAGTCTTGTGCTCCTAAATATGCGTGTCTAATACTAGGAGTGACATCTTAAATTTTAGCTTTCATATTTTTCAGATTTTGTGCTGCCTAGGAGTGTAGTTCTGAGCCTCATATCAAGTGTTAGTAAGCTCTCTTCACAGAGCAGGTGGACAAAAATCCTTTCCTGTTGCAGTGCATGATTAAGCCTTTCAAAGTTTTACATGTAATTTATTTATTTTGTACTTGGTATGTCCCTTCCCGAATCCTCTCACCCATCCCCTGATCCCCTTGGTGTCTCCCAGAGGGGAGTCCCTTGTCAGTCACCCTGGAAACTTGAAGAGAAATCATCTCCCATTTGGCCAGGTGCTCAAGCACCTGCCCTTTTCAATTGTCCTGCTGAGTGTCCCACTGTAGAACCTCCCTCCCTCCCCATCCATTGGCCCGAATTGTCCTGTGGCCTCAGGCTATGTCCTGGGGTACATAAGGGAGAAGGACAGGCTGAGCCTTGCTTTTTGCATGTGGAGCTGCAACAATAAACACCTTTCAAACCCACGGCAGAAGCCCGTTCTTCATTCCAAAGCCTCACCCATGCTTCCAGCTAGCAGGTCTGAGCGACCCACACGAACTATTGCGGTTGGTCTGGGGTGAGCAGCCTGCCGGTAGCAGCCCCTCAGGAGGAAACCACTGCACTTTCCCAGATGGAGACCAAGGACAACTGTTAACAAGTTTTCAGGCCCAAAGCATAAACAGTGATGGGCCAAAGACAGAAAACAAGAAGGATGGGACTTCATAATCTGAAACTGTAATTGGACAATTAAACCCAATATGCAAATGGACCAAAACTTATAAAAGTGTGAGACCTCATGACGAATCGTCCATTTTGTGATCATTTTGGGCCCACCTTGGGTGTAGCCCTGGCCAGGCTCTTGTACTGCCCAAAGTGCATCCCTTAAGGCTTTTAATAAATACCTACTTTATTCTCTTAACTCTGTCCAGTCTCTGTTCTAGATCCGCCTTCCCAAGGCATCAGTTGCCCTTAAACTCTTTTGGTGCTTATTAAACTGAGCCTATTATTTTTTGGTTAGTTTTGGTTCCCCCCCTGCCCCTGTACTGAACATCAGTATGTAGACGTTTATATTTTGGATGTCACTTTATTCCTAAGCCCTCTTGGGATCTGCAAACCCATAGCCCAGTACACAGACCAAGTGTTAGGGCTCATGGAGGTTTCCCAGGGCACAAGCAAGAACATCCACAGCTCCGCATTCATCCAGCAGCAGTTGGTTCTGAAGTATAGCAGAAGAGAAGTTGTGATTCTTTAGGCAGAGGTGCTCAGTTTGCGGAGTGCTCAGGCAGATTGGAGAGAACCTATGTTCAATGGCTTCTTCTTTTATCTGCTGATATAAGTACTTACATTTCTAATCAGTCATGTCTCTTTCTGTTGTGCCTAATCCTGCTTAGCTCACTGACTGGATAAGAAGTTTGAGGTGCTTCTCTACAAGTCTTCATTGCAATGAAGTCCCTGTGCTCTGTGGAGGCCCCTGGCTGTGAATTGAATGAGGAACATCAACCTGTTTGTGAATATAACTCTTCGTCTCCAGTGTGGAAGCATAAGCTGATATTTTCAGCTTTTCCTGGCAGTTCACTGCTTGTGGAGCAATCTGTTTGAATGGCATGAATTGAGGTAGCAAACACTATGTGTAGTAATGTTTTCATTTTTATGGAGTGTTCTTGAGCTGAATCTCCTCCTCATCCCCGTTGACAACAGATGCTTTGCATTGCAGAATGCTCTCACAGAGCTCAATCCAGTTTCTTTTGCAAGAAATGAAACCAGGAACTTGGTCCAGGAGGATACACGGTGTTCTCCTCAGACCAGGCTGGGGTGCTGTGATGTAAGCCCACAAAATGCACATTCTGCTTTGATTGGGTTCCCAGCATCAACTCTTCCAGACTGCAGACTGACTCCTGTTGGGTTGAAATACTTCCTAATACAGACATAGCCTAATGAGGCCTTGTAATCGTGTAGAATACTATAGGCCTTGCACAGGAATGGGAGAAATTCAGATGCCTTGAAGCTGCACCTTGTGGAATTCAGAGTCAAAACGCTTCAATCCTTTTTAGCTGCAGACCTAAGTACATATTCATTGCCACCTACCCATATAATTCTGCTATTCAGTTTACCAAATTGAGACATTTGTGATAAGCATGTGAAAGAGAGATTTACAGTCTACATTAAAATCTTTCATCAGGAAGAACATGCTCATTAGTGCAATATTCACTTTAATCTCATCTTTTTCTTCTGCTGCTGTGCATTGCTCTTGTATCAACACTGATTAGCAGCTAGAAACCTGGCCTGCTTTTTTCTTACTTGAGCATCCTGCGAGTGGGGGATGGACCTTAACTGCTGGTAGATGGTCAGTGAGGCTCTGCCTGTATTATGTTAATGTTGTCACTCACAATGTTTTCATTATGAGCTTCATTGTTTAGAGTTAATTTCCTGGCTGTTACAAATTCTATCAGGATGAATTGTAGCAGAAAGGCTTGTAGATTTGATTTGATTTCCTTTGCCAGAGAGGGTGCAAAATTGTTCCCAGTTCTGTTTTTGTTTTAATGTAGGCTTTCAGATACTACTTCCCAGATCATTTGTATCTAAACAGAACTCTGATCAAAACAAAAAAAAAGAAATATTTATTTTTCATTGACTGTTTCTGCTTAGTCTTCCGAGTGCTTTGTTCCTAGAGCTCTTGGTGAAAATACATGGGAGACCTTGGGAAGCCACTTGCCAGCCCTTTCTTAATGGACCTGCTGATTTTCTCTGTGTGTGTGCTTGTATGTATGTCAAGAAAGAAATAATTTTTTTTTTAGTGAAAGCACTTAGTTCTTATAGGCGTGTAAATGATTTGATGCTGTAAATCTAAACAACCAAGTTTAAGTCTGGAGATAGCCACTGCAGATTCTTGTCTTTTAGAGCTGATGTTCAATTGGCACTTGTGAAAACTATCTGTTAAACCACAAATTAGACACAGTTTCAGAGTGCTTACTCGTCTGTGAAGGTGAACAGAGCAACAGACAATAAAATGGGATCTGGGAATGACTACTGCATGTTTTTACAAAATGATGGAATGCGAAGTCAAAAGCCCCAAGTTTCAAAGCTGTCATGGAAGGGTATGACTCTTTTATGACTAATTTTTAGTATAATCTAAGATTTTCCCTCTAACTAAACTCTATTCCACTTATCTAGCAACTAACAAACTGTTTAAAAAAAGGCAATTAGGGTTTTTCAATTATTTCAGTCATTAGGTTATTTTGTCTTCCTTGGCCTCTTCATTTTTAAGAAGATGTTTCTATGCTTACGTTTGAACTCCCTTAGAGCAAAATGCAGATATAAATAGTTGTGATTAATTTTCCTCATTTGCTGAATACCATCTTTCAGAGCTGTTGATTTGGGACACAATAGTACGTTAAATGAATTCCATCTGCCCTGGGACGAGCTACAGCACTTACACAGAGATGTCTCAGGTTTGAATGTTTCTTCTAAGTGAAAGCAGTTGAGTGTATGCCAAGCAAGATCTCCCAATGTACCACTCTGGTTTTGCCCCCCAAAGCTTTCTGTAAGTCACCAAGCTGCAGCGTGTTTCTTTGCATGCAGAACCTTTTTCTTACATGGCTTTCAAAAACTTAATGTAAAAATATATATAGAATCAACTGGCAGCTGACTGGCTACTGCATATGCCACATTTGTGATTGTAGTCGAATGCAGCGCTCCAGGAAAGAAAACCCACTCATAATTTTGGCTACTGCCAGGCATGGCTCAAGCCATCACTCAGACTTTGCTGTGCAGCTCTGTCAGGCACATCAGTCCTGGTTTGCAGCACTTCTGGTCTCCCATCCCCGAGGCAGCATGGAGCCGATGCTACGGTTTGCAAATGGGTTGAGATAGGTACATGGGAAGGAGGGGAATATCACCAAGTTTCTGCTACCACTTTGCTGCCTGAAACCTTGATTTTTTTTCCCTTTCTTTCTTCCTTTTTTCTTTTCTTTCCCCCTACGAGGCAGAAGAGAAGCCCTTTATATTTACAATTGTATTTTAATCAATTGTAATCTGTGCTCTAGTAAATTTGTTTTGCAGAGTGTTCTGTCTTAAAAAAAATATTCCCATCTTCTAGAGCCACTGGAATAAATGCTTCACATAAAAAATGAGCTCTATACTGATTATAATATTTTTACAACTAATAACACCTAATTTACCAACAGGAAATCTCGTCTGAATAAATATCAAAGTGTTTGCCACATAATACTGAAATTAAGAGCAATAAATTTTCAGAGGAATTACGGTTTAATGGTTAGAGATCAAAAATCTCACAAAAACAGAAACAGATTTTACACAGGCTCTCTGTATTTAAGCAATTAAGGGCAAGTGCAGAGCTGGGCTTTACTTGATCATTGAAGTCTCAGTTTGTTGCTCAGCTGGGTGTTAACAACCCTATTTTGTATCTCTGCGTATGTGGGAGGTAACTAAGCAAAACCGGTTAACTTAAAATTTCAATGCAACATTTCTAAAAATTATGCACCTATATTTAGGCATATGTGCAATGAGAGAATAATAGGGAGTAATGTGTTTTGGTGTAAGCACAGTAAATTGCCTTGGATCAGTGCCATATTGATACTTTAAAGCGTGAACTCTTTGGTTGGGTAAGTATATAATTTAAGTGTGGAAAAGTAAGGTAATTATGATTGCTGCTTTTCCCTTCTAATTCTACAAAAAATTTTACTAAGATTTAGTGTCATATAAAGCAAGAATTGTCATCAAAACAAAGAGAAAGGTCATTCTGCTCTTAAATACCAACTTTTTTATCAGGGTTGTAATGATTATAAGCTTATCTTTGGTACAAAATTCCCTCCTTCTTCCATATATAAATATTTACTAATTCCACTGGAAACTCTCTCTGTTTCAATTCCAAGGAGAATTTTGTGAGCAGGTAAGAGTCTTCTTCTAGGATTCTTTATACACCCAATCTTTTTGATATGTAGTTTGTTATATTCATTAGCCATCATCACCCCAGGTTTGTAATTGATCAGCCAAATCAGCATGGATAGCCTAATCTGGGTGTTCCTCTACTATAGTTCTACCTGTGCTATTGGTACTTTTCCTTCAGTATTTTTCTCTGTGAATACTTTGCTCTATCTCCAGGTGCTTGGTGGATTTAATTTCATTTAAACATGGTGGAGGGAGTTATGGGAAGGCAGTGGGCAAGTGATGTAATGATCCAGTGAGTTTTCTGAAGGCTTTTTTTAGTTTGGATAAGCCTGTACCCAAGGTTTAAAGGTGTTGGTCATGTTATAAATGACATGTTTGAGAGCTTTGCTTGCAGAGATGGACTTGGAATGAGCTGCTGCAGGAATATCTTGTAGACCTAGAGTGTAGACAGTGTGTTAGGGATTGGCTGTAAAGTGGGGCTTTTTCTAAACCTTGGTTGGTCTGAATATCTCTTTGTAACCTCACAAAGAGCTCAGGACAAACCAAAAGTCAGTGAAAAACTGCTAAGAGCTCTTGTTGACAAACATGTTCAGTTTTCATTTTTTAATACACAGGTGTGTATTTTGTGACTTTCTGGTATAAAATGACGTGGCCTGGTGTGTTAGAAATTAATCTATCTGCAGTCTGTGTGAGCTGATAGCAGATTTATGAGGGTTACCAGATTTGATGTCAATTTTTTACTGGCTAGCAGTGTTTATTGTATATAACTTGGTGCAAACCCTTATTTTACAATTTATTATCCAAATCTCTCCTTACGTGCTTAAGAAAGTGAAGCTCAAATACACATGTTCAGGCAAGAACTTTGGATTTACTGGTTCCTTCTAACACCTCACTTAGTGTTTGTGGAAACACCGGAGCCACCAAGGAGAAAACAGGAGTGCTGCACACCAACTTCCCTTTCTAATGAAGAACAGGGAGGAGGGTTGCACTTATGGATACAAACAGAGGGGCATGTGAAATCCTCCCAGTTAGTGTTTTGATAATGAGCCTTCATCTCATTCTTCAGTGACTTCCCTGGAAATGGAAGCGCAGCATGAGACGACAGTCCAAAAGCTGTAGTGCTATACCAGGTAAAAAAGTTGCCTTTTTAAAAAAAAAGAAGGCAGGGCATGTTGCAATACTGTACATACTGTCCATTCAAGTGCATCCTTGCTGGAACCTGTGTCCTAGTGAAACAGTCTGCCTGACTTGTGAGCAGGCACGCAGCCAGTCTAGCAGATGGAGGTCAGTGAAGTCAGCCAAGAGACCATGCACTAACTGCATGTAGGGTGTGCTAGCTAACGGCAGGATTCCCAGACAGAAACATCCAAATGTCTCCTGGTAATCTTATATTCACCTACTGGGACAAGACAAAGGTCAAGAAAATGGCTTTAGCAAGAGAAGTAGAAACAGGAAGATATGAGAAGTGGCTTCTGTGTGGATTACACCAGCAATGTAGCTGTGGTGTGTGAAATTACATTTTAAAAAGTGAGTTTTCTTCTAAGATCACTGTCAGAACTAGGCAGGCAGGGGAAGGGCTAGCTCTCTTCAGAGGAAGTGCATCCAAGGTGTTAGAGTCTGTTTGTAATGTATTAATGAAAAGAACCTGATTTCCTCACTGTCTCTTGCCTAGGATACAAGACCAGTAAAAGAAGACCAATCTTTTAGCACTCCTACTGTTAATAAGCTGATATTTATTTAATGCTCTTGGTAATGAGGACAGACTTGTGCTTGTAACAATGATTTTAAATACATGTGATAACCAAGCAGTGGTAGAAACCAGCTGAACTATCATGCAAGGAGCTGAAAATGAGGATCAAGATAACCTGCCACCATAAAGGGAGAAGAAAAATGTAATCTGTATAAAGGTCAGCTAGTTACTTGCCAGAGTCACTTGGTGCATCCTGCAATAGTAGGATCTTGTCATTTGCAGAACAATGTAATAAAGGCACGAAGAGCTGTATTATTTTGCATTTGGGATGCTACACAAATACAATAAAAAATAGTCAGCATTTCTTCTTTGACTGGCTTTTGAAGTGCTTAGAATTGAGCCATACACGGGCTTCCTGATGCAAAAAGGCTTTCATTGAAGCAGGGTCCGGTCATTGTGTTTTTAGAAATTATTCTATTGTTGCAAGAGTCAAAAGAAAAGAGCAGATTGACTTGTGTTTGACAGACAGCACAGTCAGGACTATGAAGCTTCAGAGTCACTGTAGCTTCCCCTGCATCATGCACTGGAGAGTGGGCGGAAAACTGACTAAATAGTACCAGTGCTTCACCAGGCAGATGGTCAGGCAAAGGCCAAAGCCCTCTGTCCCTCACTCCCCTGCCTCTTCCAGTTCCCAGATGAAAGTTGAACTGGCACAGGGGTTGCTATAATTTGCTGCTGGTATAGACCAGCAACAAATTATTCCCCTGAGGAACAAGCAGGAACAGGGAAGATCATCTCTGAGGCATAAGACCTCCAGCATGATTCCTTACGCACCACCCATCTCTCAGGGCTATGCCCAGAGGCCCAAACTACCCTGTGGAGGATACTTCTGAAGCCACCAGAGAGAAGAGAACCTTTCTCCCACCTCCCGAATTTCCTTCTCCCCTTCTGAAGTGTAATCAGTGTAGATAGATGTCAACTTGATTATACTCGAAAAAGACTGTATTGGTACGTGTCTTGGACCTCGGTGTAGGAGAGACATGCTTTCTGGCTTGGAACAATACCTTTAGCTAAGGAAACTTGCTTCTACTTGCTTGTCTCTTTTTGCATTTTTACATTTTCCAGAACTTTGGATGCAAAGGGCCACCTTCCTAAAATGCTTTCTGTGCAATAACTGGTAAAGCAAGACATTACTCAGTGTGACTACCAGGGTCATGAGTGAATCCCAGAGGTAATATATTCAAATAGGCAGCCAAAATAAAACCCTGGTAGTGAGCCCTTTACTATGAACTTGTATTTGCATCACAAATTATACAGCTTTAACTGTCTGGAAGAAACTTCCATTTGTATTTGAACATAGCCGTACTTAAGGATAGGCCAGTGCTTTTTTCCTCATGTTAAAAGAGATTTATATGATACAGCACCAAGGACAGGGATTCCCATATCTCAGAATCATTGATGCATTTATGATCACTGTTTCCTTATAGGATGGGATGCACAGTAACTTCCCACTGAAAAAGAGACAACTTGCAGCGGGGTTCATCTGAGCAAATGTAGATGTTTGCAATGTAGGTCTCCAAATCCCAGTTGAGCATCCTCTACTGTTAAGGGTCAGTGGAGAAACATAAGCTTTTCTAGGCGTGATTTATTTTGTTTTTAGATATTTGTAAAATATCTGACTTTTGTATAAGATAAGACTCTTTCTTAAAGTGCTATTGATTGCATGGAGTTCAGGGTGAGCAGCTTAGATGTTTGCATTGCAGTTAAACAGCCATCCTACTCAGGGAGATTAAAGACTGCAGAAGGATTTAGGTGTTTACATCTAGTAGATACTCAGAATGTTTTTTAGTTGCCACTTCTCCTTGGAGATACCAAGAGCTCCCAAGGACCAAATCTGTAGATTTGCTGAAGGCAAGCATGCCTGTCTGTGAGCCACCTTGACTCCCAGTGACATTCACTGCCCTAGGCTTGCCCCTGTTCAAATGAGGAATAAAAGCAAAAAACATCAGTCAGGACAGAGTGTAGCACTGAAGTATTACACAGTATAAGCAAAGACAGACAAAATATTATCTGAAAATCCAGAGACAGAGTTTTTGTTGGATTCTTAAATAATTTAAATTTTTGGATTGACTGGAAATTCCTCAAAAGTAGAATTTTGGGGTGATATTTTGATTATGGCTCATTTTGTTGAAGTACATGCTTTCCCCATGTAAGGAAAAAATAATAAATCTTTTATTTATATAGGACACTGAATATACTGTATTTTAGCTACTATGGCATTTGATACATACCCACACATATCTACATATGTACATATACATATAAAACCTGCAAATATTTCCAAATGCTAAGCACATTATAAATGATAAGAGAAGGACAGTCTTTCATTGACTCCAATTAATCTCTGGTAAACACAGAAGCCTGGGAAAGCAGATTTAAGAGGTCTTACCACTGTTGGATGGTAGCAAGTGTGGAAAACATGTCACAATATGATGACCATGTGTCTATTCCTGCTTCCAGGCTCCAGGCTCCACGTCCATTTTTAAAGATCTATCACTTCCTAATGCCTTCGTTGGTAAAAATGATGGTGAGTAGATAGTAGGACTCATACTCTAAGAAGGAATTTGATGTCTAATTCCTGATAGAATCTATTATCTCTCTTTGACACCACGGCAGAGTTGTCTGAGCTGTTAGATATCTTATTTATGCTCCAGCAGCAATACAGTTTCTCCCCTCCATCAGCCTGCTTGAGAGGACTAGAGAGTTCTTACTGATGGCTGTATTCTCACTTTGGTCCAGAGTGGTTTAGTGGGAAAGTGACCATAAATCTCCGTCTTTTACTCAGTGGCCCACTTTTCCTTTGGAGTGTCCAAAATATCCTGGATTTGCATGCAATTAGCCAGAACTCTTTGTTTTTTCCAATAAATCAAGCTCTGATCAAGACCCACTGCTGCTGTGGGTGACAGCTGGTCTCCTCTGATCAGGGTAAACAAAAGAGTAAAATGACCACTGGGTGCATGGAAATGTTTGTAGGGAAAAGATATTCTCAAAGCTCCTTTTTTTACAGTATAAAATTTTAGAAACTAATATATTTCCATGATTTTTCAAGGACATGCAGTGGATGGACAAGGGGGAATGGCTTCAAACTGAAAGACAGTAGGTTTAGGTATCAGGGGGAAGTTCTTTGCTGTAAGGGTGATGAGGGACTGCAGCAGGTTGCCCAGAGAAGTTATGGATGCTCCACACACGGGAGGAGGCCAGGCTGGATGGAGCTCTGAGCAACCTGGTTTAGTGAAGTGTGTCCCTGCTTGTGGCAAGGAGCTTGGAACTCTGTGATCTTGGATGTTCTTTCCAACCCATTCTATGACTCTATTATTTTCCCATTGCATTGTGGCTTTGATAGATTTTTTTTTTCTAAAGCAAAAAGAAACAAGTGCTTCTGGCTTTTGATAAGAGAGTACAAAACAGAGGGTCTGAATTCTGCCACTCTCAGTTATCACAAACAGCACCCACCCTGCAAATAGTTCTACATATTTTTGTAAAAGTACTTTTTTATTACCATTTAAAACTACTCTTTAATTAGAGTGAAATGCAAATTGAAGAAGATAAACATCACTTTCTTTGAGGTTAAATACAATAAGATTCTCCTCCTGCAACCTTTCCTCCATCCCCACTTTTATTTTTCATTTCACATAATTTCTGCTTTTGAAGTCATCCTCTCCTTGTGCATGAACAGTTCACTTGTAGGTTGTGTGTAGAGGTTGTAGAAGTGGTTCCTCAGAAATGTCAAGGTGGAACAGCAGTACTGGTTTCTTGAAATAGAGAATAGTCTGAAAAATAGCAAAGAGATGGCTGAGGGAGAGGTGAACAAGGAAGGCATGTATGACAGTGTAAGGAGGGTTTTCAAGGCTAATGTGAAAGGACTGGAAACTTTGCTGAAGAATGGCAATAGAGGGATGTTGTTGTGCTATGGCTGGATTTTCTCTTTGTCACAGGAAGCACTTATCTGCATGGGCTGGCACAACCAGCTTTCTAAATCATATTCCTCTGGACTGCAATACAAGCCCCCAGCCCTGTGAGGCAGACTTGGTCCTGATATCATCCTTTTAAGGAGGTTGTAATAATCTGACTGAAAGGGTCTTCTCTTACACAGAGAACAAGATGAAGCTGAGCCTCTTTGCATTTTCCTTCTCCAACTCACAGGAAAAAAGATGAATCAGAATCAAACCCACCGAGTTCCTAAACTGGTTGTTTGCCTGTGTGATAGTCCTTCTTCTCTTTGTCCGTGTGAATCTGCTTGGCCAGACCAAGTGCATTTTTAATGAGACAGTTCATGGACCACACTTGTGAGGGTTGGAGCTTCCTGACCTATATGGCATGGAATGAGATCTTCTTGCTAATTCCTGGATGGACTCTCTGGGGGAGACAGGAGTACTTCTGAGACCAGAGGGGAGGGTTTTTTTGACCTCTTAACCACAGACAAGAAGCTGGATGAGAACCTATGGAAATAGATGATTAATTGTGGATTGTAACAAGAAGGGGACAAGAATTAAACTCCTTTACATGGATAGCTGAAGTGTCATGCAATAGTTAGGGAGCCAGAGAAGTCAGACATATTTGATGCCTGGCCACAACCTGAAAGTGGGAAGGGTATCATAGGACAAGAAGAACGAGTGGGAAGAGTTCAAGTGTTTGCTGCCAGCTGAGTTCCATCTCACCTGCTGGAACCTGGCAGACATCAGGCAGCCAAGGAATTCTCAAAAAGAAGTCCTTTTAGTTTTTCTTATGAAATATTTTCACTTTAAAGGCATGATAAAGTGTGAGAGATTGTGTGTGGAACCAGCTGAGAAGATTTTACTTTTTGTTGATTTATATGACAGGTCTTGGTTCCTCTCTAAGAATGACATTTGTTACAGTTCTTATTGAACACACAACTGGGCTAGAAGCAAGGAGTTATTTATATATTTATTTAAAATTTCAAATTAAAGATGAAATTCTCATGAAAAAAAATTCATGATTTCCATAAAAAACCCCAAACAGGTGGAAATCTCATTATCTAGAAGTTTTGTATGTAAAATCTGTAAAGTAGCTGAAGCAAAAGAATAAATAAAAGTCACTTTAATAGTTGCAGTTTTAGACATTTAAATTACGTATCATTATCTGTGTGTGAAAAGCTGTATATGTACATGCTTGCATTACTGAAACCTTTATTTGTTGGAACGCAAGTGCTGCTGCTGTGCACAAAGTACTCTGTGAGGTACACCCCTATGTTGCCAAAGTAGCATGAATGTGTGCACTGATGTTGATCCAGAGGAAGCCTAGGGGTTCTTCCTTTCCCTCTTGTACGCTGATCATTTCTGCCAGGCCCAGAGAAATCTGTGCCAGCACGTAGGGGCTGTGGCTTGGTGACAGGATGTACATGCAAACAGATAGCTTCCATGATGCTCAGAAGCCTTTTTTTCCTGAAGGTGCCGTGCAGCAACATCTTTGAGTTGTAGGAGAAGACAAGCATGGGGCAGACGGGGAGGACCCGGCCCCATTGCTCTAGGGCTGGGGTTGGTTGGTGCACAGCGCTCCGCTAAAATGAGGCCCAGAAACACTCCTTCTCGAGCCCTGTATGCAAAGATGTCAAAAATAAACTGTGTAAATATGCCAGAAAGAATGATACTTTCATGTTTTTGTGCTAAAAATGGGTAAGGGAATTGTCAGGACTCTTGTGAGCAAAATGATAATGTATGACATTAAATATTGACTTAAAATATCTGTTTTGCCACCCCTTTCTATTGTTTCAGTATGCAGTTGCTTGAAGGTAAAGCATGATTTTTCTGTCCCCTCTGTAATAATATATAATACATCAGAACAAAATTTTCTAAGTCTTGTAAAAATCAGTCCACTTTCTCTATTCAAATGCGGATTAAATATATCAGATCTCATAACAATTATATTTCTGATCTTTTCATTGTTCGTTGTCTATGTCAGGGAAGTTTTTTGGGAATGTTTTTCCCGCTGAAAACCTGATTGGAAAATTGTGAGATGTGAGGATTTTATTTTGAGTGTTTAGTAGCATGCCAAGTAATGACACTTGCATAATGAAATCTTTAAATTACTAAAAAGTGATGATATAGTAGGGATAGTATTTACTGGTAGGATCAGTAAGATGCTGTATGTGTTAATAATTGACAGGAAGAGATATCTTCTGTCTTGCACTGCAAATTGCACAGTTAAGTCAACAGTGAATGAGTTTTCATGGTAGATATCCCATATAATGTGTTCAGCTGGGAAATATGTGTCACAGTTCAGCCAGATATGAGCAGACCGTAGCGTATGGTAGATGCAGTACTTTACCTGATATTTTGTTTACTTAACTGGGTGGATTTAGGAAGTGACTAGGATTTATTCAAAATAACACATTTAATGTGCACATGCTCATTATTCTATTTGAAAACCAACACTGAATGCATTCCTGTGCATAATGATATCTTCTCATTCAAATGGTTTCTGCTACTCATGGCTTGATTTTAAAGTAATAGTTATTGTTACATAGAGCTGCTTCTGTTGAGAAAAATGCTCTTCCTTGGCTGTGATGATGTGTGTCAAGCAACCTTTAGATTTTACCTGAAATAAAATATTAGGACTTTGAGCTGTGTGTATGTTGTCTCTGAGCACACTGAGTACACATGCACACATGGGTACTGGCATTGTGACACAATGCAAACACCACAGGCGCAGGCACAGACATAGAAAGAAAATTATTCTTCTCCTGCTTATTTTCTTGGCACTTGCAGCTTGGTTAGATGTGAGATAGATGAAACATTTGCATCTTCTATCTGCATAATGAGTTCTATACAAAATGATCGCAGCTAATGCAAAAGACAGGGTGGCATGTTTTCAGTTTTAATGGGGACACTCAGAAAACTTCCAATCTTTCTTGACATTTCTTATAGCAAAATAAATGTGGTCTAGGTTGGAGTGTCTATTATGAAAATAAGAGAAGAGCAAGTCAATTATATTTCAATGACTGAATAGCCAGGGGTCCTCATTAAAATGATCAGAAAGGCTGCAGTGTTGCTTTCTTGTATGTAGCCACTGATTAAGTTGTATAAGAATGACATGGCCTTTTTGGGAGAAAAGCAGAGTGCGCTGTGGTCGCTGGCCAGCCAGCCAGAAACCGTTGACACTTACAAAAGTGAGATGCACACTCCATCAAGAAAGGGAAGTTACTACTTATGGGGTCATGGACTCCTGATGTATTTAAAAATAGTTGTGGCTGTTTTATTGGACACAGTCAGAGAAAGCTTTGAATTTGCACTAGGCTGTATGAAAATGCCTGCGGTATGGTGGTGATATGGTATGTTTTCCTTTCCGCTGGCTTCGATGAAGTATACTTAGCTTAACAGAATAGTACTATTATTGCAATCTCTCTGTATTTGAACCTTTAAGCAATATTTTAGTTATCAGTTCATTACTATTCATTTCTTAGAATTTAAATTCTTCTTATTTGCCAATTATTTTTTTGGTATAAAATGTTAGGAGAAAAAGGCTCGGTAATTTTTTTCCCGGGAGAGACTGTATCCTGAAACGGTAAAAAGAATATTTGTTTAAACCTCCTGAGGGTTTGCAGTCTAAGGAAATACAGTATTGCCTAAGATCTGCTAATCCCAGATCAAGTGGCTGTAGAATTTAAAAAATGTATGTTTTCCCTTTCATGTTACTTAATAGACCTTATATATATTTATTTTAAAATAATCCTTCTGCAATTATATTTTATACAATTTCACCTCTTTTAATACGGTGATTGCTATAAAGAGATATATACTTCTAATAAGGATTTCTATAATAAAGATATATACCTTATGATTTTTTTATTTGGAGAGTGTTGTAGAATGCTAACATTTTACATTTAAGTGTGATACAAAACAAATCTCATGTGTTTATTAAGCTGTCATGGTTTAAGCTTCTTCCTCCTTTAAACTGCATCTCTGACAGTTTCTAAATATGAATTGATAAATAAAGGAAACCTTTAATAAGGATCTTATATCTATTAGTATAGTGAAGTTTGAACCAATATTCATCTTCTACTGAGGTGGAAATACACCTCAGCATTTTCCACTTTTACTGATTCAAGTAAATACTGATGCAACAAATAAAACCAAATAAAATCTCTTCTTATTTCTAACTGCAAGTACTAGCTAATCTAAGCTTGTATTCTAAGTCAAATCACATCATACAGTGCTCCATCATTAACAATGATATTTCATTATAGATGAAGACAAATAGAGTTTTATATGTCTGCTCACATTTTGATGAAATAATTTTTAGTCTCAAGAAATCCAATAGCAGGATACACTGTAAGCTAAATACATTAACATATCAGGTACTTAAAACTAATTGGATTTACTAAAATTAGCTAATAATGCAGCTACATAATGATGCTCTTCATTTACAATTCAGGAGCTCAGTAATGGACAAGGGAAACTGCAAGTGCTTGCAGTCAACAATAAAAGAATTGGTAATTTTGCCAATTATTATGTAGCACAAGATGGCTATTTAAAAAGTTTTCATTTTTTATTTACATACATGGCATCTAAAGAGGCGAAAAAGTGTCTCTGCCTTATTTACTTACAAATGCATGAGCGACTTTGATTCTTTACCATATAATTTCTGTGATATTTTCAGTCTTTAAATTGTTTGTGGAATTCACTCAGTCATTATTTTTTGTTTAGTGGATGAAGAATCTCATTGTATTAAAAAGAATTCTGCTCATTTCTCTTATTACCAGTTAGGAATATGTAATAAAACTATAAAATTCTTATGTCCTTTTTTTTTACAGCAGGAATAAAATTAATAAATAGCAACCAATTGATAAGTCTGTTTTTGTGTAAGGGGAGATACAATTATTGATGTAGTACCCTGAGTAGGAACACAGCATTATGGTGCTTAATACTTGAATTTGGTTTGGAACACCTAAATGTCTTTTCTCCCAACATTTTAGTGACTGGTTTAATATATCTTTTCAGCAATATGTAGTAGTAAAATTCCGTAGTGACTGAAGAAGACAAGAAGACTTATTTCTTGAATAAAACTATGAAAAATTTTGAGCAGTGGAGGGTAAAGCTTAAGATTTCTTAGGGTGCTCTGGTTTTGTTCTTAGCATGCATGAACACATGAACAAATTAAAAATATTCTTCCAAGTGACTGGGGAGATATTTTTAAGAACTTTGACATCCTTCTCTAATTTGCTTCCCTAAATTTATTATTTGTGTGTCAAAATATTTTTTTTTAAATGAAACAAAGAGGTAAAGTATTACAGGTCTTTGAAAGTAATTAGTGCTCTAGTCACTGTTCTCTGAAAGTGAATCAACAGCAGCAGACCATAGATGTCAGATATGTAGGCTGCTCATCTGACTGATAAGTCCTTCCAGACTGCTTATAGTCATCTAAAAAATCACCTTGGAGTTGATGTTTCTGAAGGGAAACATATTCCATGAGGTGGATATGATTGTACTCTGTATGTAGAATTTTCAAGAGCAATTTGTCTTTCAGAAGCAGAATTTCTTACGTGACCTACTCAGGTCTCTACAGACATGCATGAAAGAAAAAGAGAATGTTTGCAGGGAACATTTTGTGTTGTTATCTGTGTCTTTATTTAAACCTTATCTTTTCTAGCAAGGAATGTAATTCAGGACGTGCATTGTGGGAAGTGTGATCTGTGTGTTTTACAGGTTTAAGCAAGACTGAGAGATTGAAGTTGAGAACAAGTTACTGTATGTGAATTCAAATGCAAAATATCCTCATTATAATAATTCACAGGAAATTCACCCCCACTGCTGTAGAATCAGAACTCACCAAACACGGTCTAATGTCAGCAATGAACTCTACTTTAACCAGCCTTTCAACCTGTGTATCGTCAGAGTAATTGGTCTTTTAGTTGATTTGACTAACTGACAGCCAAGCCACTAATAATTACCTGTGGCAGCATTTATATTTTTTTCTTTTACACTATAACACAACATCAATGAATATATTTTAAATATTAACTGTAGTTGAATGTTTCGATTATAATTTAAATAATTATTTATGGAAATATAATTGCACGTCTGTGCCTACAATGGAGAGATTTTGTAATTTGATTAAAGAGAGAACAACAGCATATCTGCCCATCTAATTTTGTGGTTAAACTATTCATGACTTATAATAATATATTAATTTTGTCAATTTGTTAGGGTATCATTTCAACTTTTTGACAAGCTTTCATCTTTATTTAGCTGAGTTCAGGCTCAAGACAGTGCTTACTTAATAACTTATGTTTTAGGAAGTCCTTCAAGAGCATGATATTCTCACAATCATCTACAATTTTCTTACATTACGGTGTTGAGGCTCTTTAACATAGTGTATTTCCGTGTGAATGATATAGATAAATATAAAGCATGTGCATGCTTGTATGGTCTCAGCAGAGGAGAAATGTGCTGCAAAGACTTCCAACACTCACATAGGCTGGAGAACTTATTTCTGAGGTAAGCTAGAGAGAAGGACTCACTAAAACCTAAATTAATACTCTTTGTTTCTGTGCAAAATAGTGGTTTGGGTACTGTGTTTTGTTCTTTACTGAGAAGACATATTTGCTTATAGACATTATTATGGAATATATTTGAGAGATGACTGAATAGAAAATAATAGACTGGGTAAAAACAAGCAATGTTTTAAAATTTAAGCTATTTTAAATTACTTAAATTTCCAAATATTATGTTTCAGTTATGGAACTAAAAATAGTTTATTTTAAATATAGTATTTTAGTTTCTAAAATATTTTTAGTATGTCTATTTATCTCTCAGGTGATCTATAATTTGAATTCTACTGGAAAAAGAGCATACATTCTTACTGAACACCGTTGTGTTACTCTTCTATTGTTATAATTGTGTCATTTTTGGAACTAGTGCAATGTAGTGATATTGGATCATTACTTCTTTTCTGTATCTGAATAAAATGCCAAAGTATTTATTTACTAAGACTGGTTAACAAGTGGTAAAAATGTTTATAATTCCATGATGTACCTATGCAAATTGTCAATATTTAAAATATTTATGTGTTTAAAAACATTCTCTGAAGCTTCTTTTTAGTAGTATTTCATTACTCCTGAGAGTATGTTGTTGTATTTTAATTACAAATATTGATTAGTTAATGATATTAAAAAGTGATTTTTTAAAAAAAAGTTGAATCAGATATTTAGCATAAATGAGGAAAATTAGTTACCATGTATTTTAGTGTTATGTGAAAATATTTTTTAAAAAGTATTTGACTGAAAAACCATAGGTATTTTATTTTTAAGATATTTGAAAATCTAAGATAAAGACTGTTAAAACTCTTCCAGTTACTGAAAACAGCAACTGAAAATATATTTAATATGCACAAGTGTGCATACATTGCTTTAGTGTTTAGTTTGATGTACAATCATTCTTTTTACCTACTAATATTTATTTATTCAAAGTCAGAGAAATGCTGCTACTGACTAAGTATAATTCAGGCATAAAAGCTTTGTTTTCCTATCAATGCATTTCAAAAGATGCCTTATTACACTGCCCTTATAATAAATATTTCCAAAACTTTCTTGAACTATAAAAATTTAAATAAAGACAATTACTTTCAACTATATGATAGCTTTAAAATAGGAGAGGTTATGTGTGTTTTATTTGGTTAATCTATTTTGTTGCCCAGCCTGTCATTACAAAGTTTCTGAGGGTAGGTTGTAAAATATCTTCTAGCATGTATGAATACAGGACGTCTGTGATTTTTCTATTAATTCCAGAGTATTCTTTCAAAAATATTAATAAATTACATTATAAAAATGCAATTTATTTATATTAATGTAATTTATATTTTTATTAATATTAAAATGATTTATAAATAAATTCTACATATTTCTATAGAAGAGGAAGTTATTTTATCTTTCAGTGCTTTTAAAGAACAACTCACTATAAACATACATCTTATCCCAATGAACTTACATCAGAGTGAAACGGCAAAGTTATTGTTTGGTTACCTAAATAGGGAATGAAATAAAAGTATTATCTTTTCGGTATATCCACATTTCAGTGATAAATAATTTTAACTAGATGTATAATGGGGGTACATACAGACACATCACAACTATATTATCAGATACCCTTTTTTGTATATTGTTTTATTGTCCCTAAAACGTGTATTACCAACTAAAAAAGTATAAATTACACCTTAGATACTTAGAAAGTAGAAAATTAGAACTGGTCTTGAATTATGTGGGTGTTTTCAAATAATTACTGCAAATGTGATTTTTAACTAAGAAACCACAAAAATGTCTTATTGCCAATGGTACTTGACTTTTTATTACTCACTTAGGAAAAAAAACCCCAAGATAGCTTTTGGCTGAAAAGAGACCATTACAGTAAAATAAAAGTCGAGTGATGTAAAAATGAGTGAGAATCTTTAAAATAAAATTCAGATAACTCACCTGAGTTTGTTAAATATGTTTGCAGGTCTGTTGTTGACATTACTGAATAATTCTAATAGTTTTCAATTAAAATCAGAAATTTAGAGGTTGTACAAGCAGTATGTTCAGAGTTATTTGCAAAGGTTATTTAGAGTATTTTGTACACTGATTTGTGGGTGGAAATGGTCTAAGAAACGCTTAGTGAAATATCAAATAGGTAAATTCGTCTTTCAGTTTACTGTCAGGATTTTTACATATAAGTAGTTACCTTCAACACAGAGCTCTCCTGTTTTCCAGGGAGACCTGTTAGCAAGAGCAAAATATGGATTATGATACTTAATGTGTAGATTAATTACTTCAGGTTTCAAGCCCCCAGAATTTATCAGTTTACTGCTTCATTTCAATTCCTGTAATTCTGCATGGGTAAATCTGCCAGCCACATAATCATTTCAATTTATCTGTCATCCTTCAGCTGCTTACCTGAACACCTGGTACTCATGCAAAATCAAAACAACATTCCAGTTTCCACATTTGTCACTTATCAGGATTCACAGAAAAATACTTCATGTGTAAATAATATTCTTTTTTACCTTGTCAGTACAGGGGCTTTATAAAGTCAGGGTCTCTATGAATACTAAAATCTCCACCCCTGCCATGACTCTATTTCATTGTAATTCCTTGAAAAGCTTCCTCATATCACTTACAAAACTAAATATAGATTTTGAGTAATAGACTTTGAGTATGAATAAAGTTAAGCTATTGGATGAATGGATAAAACAAGAATGAAGTGACTAAAGGAGCCCCTGGCAAACAAGAACAACTGAGAAACTTATCTCAAGACAGGATGCAGCTCATAATTGTTGTCCTAATTTTAAAAAGTGCAGCAGCAAAATGTAATGCCCATATTGTACATTACCTACTTCAGTCTTACAAACCTTAATTTGGGAAAGTGAGGCTTAGTAGGAAAGTAAGTGTCTAAGGAACCTTAAAGTGTTTGGCTACAATTTAGACTAAGAAGGAGATAAGGATCTCTGCTTCAAAAAAAGCAAAACAACCCCCCAGCCAATATTTTGGCCTGTATTTCAATTTAAAAATCTTTTCTGAGAGGAATACAAGGCTGGGAGCAAGAAAATGAACTCCAGAATAATAGTTTTTTGTTGAAGTTTTTCCTGTTACTTGAAATTCTGTGCTTTAAACAGTTAACTATTGAGTTGTCTGATTTTTTTCTTTTTCAATTACATATGTTGTGCACCTGAAAAACAACAGGTATTTAAGAAAACTGTCTTGGCAGATCAGCTACTTTCATGTCATATGGGAATTTCTAAACAGCTTGGATTGTAAAGGCCTTTATAAGCAACTGAAACTTTCAGAAATGAAGAATGAAAGAGGTGTTTAGTGATAGTTTCTGATTAATATTATTTAAAAATAAAGAAATCTATATCAAATGGCAATAAACTGGAGGAAAACATTTTTTTTTTTTTGTTTCACAGAGAAGCTGTAAACTCTCAGGCTAGTGAATGAAGACTTGGCTGATTATGACAGTGAATTTGGATGTGGTAGGAATGCCATTTCTGGTCCTCTGAACATTGTCCCTGGTTCCTCCCAGTCAAGGTTAGCTGCAAGACTCATTGCCTTTGTCCAGCTCCCAGAGCTCTTGGTAGCTGTGGCTGACAGGCAATTTCTACCCTGCTAAGGACCTGGTGAGAGCAGGTGGTCCCAGACCAACTGTGGGACCCTGTCTCTTCTCTCTGAACATCCGTACCCACAGATTTCTGTAGGGATCTGTATTGCCCTGTCTCCACTACCTCAGGAAAAAGCAGGAGTTGTGATGTAGTTACCAACTGCAGCAGGTAACCTGTACAATTCTTTCATCACCAGTGCAACTGCTGTCACTGGCATGAGGACATTGTGTCTGTAAGAAAGCAACTCTTGAACAGAAAGCGCCTGGGTCAGCTGGGCTCAAAAGCAATGAAGATAAACTTCTCTTTATGGTTAATAAAGGAAGACATTCTGAAGAGTAAACTACGTAGCTATGTCACAGTCTCACCTTTTTTTTCTTTTCCTTCCTTTTAAAATATGCTGGTTATCAGGCTTTTTTGAAGACTGTTTGATATTTTGCTAAATATAACCAGATAAAAATGGGCAAATTCTGTAAAAGAACATGGGAGCAGCGGTGTTTTTCCATGTTCATGAGAGTAACAACAGAGGGTACTATGGGAAGAGTATAAGTATGGGGTAATGCTTCTCCCAAAATTTTCCCTCAAAAAGCAATTGAAAACTTTTTTTTTTTTCCTGTCTGAAGCTAGGAAACATAATGTCTTGTTCCCCAATTTAGATACAGAAATATCTGTCATCACAAGGCTGGATTGTTTTGATTGACTGCATCAGCAGCTGAATGTGAAGACAAGCCACCCATTTCAGAGGCCAGAGCCTTCTACCTGGATAAGACTAGGGGGAAACCTCTGCATGAGAGTGTCCACTGCCTTCCATATCTGATGTAGGTGTTAGTTGAATACTTTGGTACACGTGGCCAGTGAACTGAGCTCGGAACTCCCAATACTGTTGGGATGGATCCAGGGTGGCCAAGCAGGTGCTGTGAAAATTACTGAACTCTTGCAGCTTCAAAACTTCCGTGCAAAGGTTTATGGCTCCAAAGAGACATACTGTTTGAGCTGTCAATCTACAGTGTATATCTTAGCCTGTCAGCCTCTCAGAGCATAAAAATTCTCTACTGGGTCAGAGCAAAGACCCATTTACCACAGTTCTTTTCAGTTGTAATATACCTGGTTAAGAGGGTGAGGAAATAGGGTACAGTATTATTGTCTCATGGAATTCCTCATTCTCCAGTGGTTTGTAGTTCAGAGAATGCCAGAAACCCAGAAATAACATTTAAGTATAAATCACAAAAATCTAAAAGGATCGATTGATGGATTTATTTTTCTAAATTGCTAAATTGTATCTTGCAGCAGGGATTTCCATAGCTCGAGTTCATCTTGTAAAGATCTTTTTGTTTTGAATTTGCTAGCTGTTATTTTATGTGATGTTTTTGTATTGAAAAAGGCAAACCCCTACTCTTCCCAATTCTCTTAGATCGCTCATAGTTTTTTTACCCTTCAGTCATTGCTCTTTTTATTTTCTCTTTTTGAATCTGGGGAGGCTTAGTCCAATTTTTCCTCATAGAGAAGTTGTTATATTTGGTTGCTTGTCTTCTTTTGATCCATCTATTTGTTTGATTTTCTCTGTACCTTTACCAGTCCTTCTACACTCTTTTTCTACCTAGGACAACAGCACAGAATCCATTCATGACATGAATAATTAATTTATAAATTGGTTTAATAATCTTTCTGTTTTCTAATTCTTTCTTGTTAATTCAATTTTTCAAAATAATTTTTTCATTTCTACTTAGCATTAAGCAATTTTTCTGGACAGGTTATAATCATTTTTTAAGAGGTACTAGCCAGCTCAAATTTGCAAAAAAACACAAACTATTTCCTAATGTAATTGTTCAAGTTTATTGAAGCAGAAGACACAGGACATTTCATTGTATTATTGTTTAAAACAATAATATGGGATAATTCCTTGGTAAGAATTCCACTGTGGTGAGTTATGACTTGATGAGCTGATAATGATAAACACTGGTTAAGATAAAATACTTGTGAATCCTTGTTCACAGGATAAAACAACTCATACATGGCAAGGCCACCAGAATATGGTGTGCAGATTTGGTAATAAATTTTGCAGCTCTTTTTCACAGTGTTTAAAAACACTTAATACACCTGCAGAAGCTTACCCTAAACTGGAAGATTAAGACAGTTTCTTAAAAACTTTAAAAGTTGTTTTTTTAACATGGAAAAGTGTAAAGGAAAGGTATGCCTACACAGTTGGAAGGGATGAAATTTATCTCTTGTGATAAAAGTTCTATGTTGAGCCTTCAAGATTTGCATTTCTGGAATTTTACTAAATTCAATTCTTTTACATTTTCTGTGGTTATGTGAAAAATTAAGAGTCACATGTAGTAGCAAAAGGACTGTTTTAAGTGTTTATTAAAGTATGCATGACAGCAAAGGGATTTATGTTGTGTATGGTCTAAAAAAATTCAGGAACTTATCTATAGTGTAAGTGATATAAACTCCTATTAAAAGGAGGTATTGTAGAAGAATAACAAGTTGTTGATTTGACCTGTGTAGTACATCCCTGTGGAAGGAAGACACATAAAGAAATTGCTAGTGTGGAATTTAAATAATTTCAAAATTGCAGTTTACGGTTGCCAGGAAACCTCTGGTTTTCAAAATGTGTTTAATGATGGTCTAAAAGAGCTTTTCCTCTTCAAACTATAAACAAGGATGAAATTATCTTCTGCCAGATTGCTTGAAGATCTTTGTTCATCAGGTTTTCTCAACTGGTTAGGTCTGCACGCCAACATTTTGATTGAAACGCTTGATATTTTTATTCCACTGGGTTATTTAGATGGTATGAAAGAGTATGTCAATGATCTCTTACTTTTTACATTGCTCCTGTAAGAATAACAATTTACTCTTTAGCAATTTGCAAGGATAAGTCCTTTAACTGAACTCAGTGCTTACAAAAATATAGCATTGTTTGAATAATCTGAGCTCTAAATTTCTAAAACCAGTTCATTTTCTTGCTTCTACCTGGACAATAATTTTTTATTAGTTTTGATAATGAAAAAATATTTTGGTAGTTATTTATTTTCAGAAATATTTCCTCTTCCTCTTATTATTTTTGAAGTACTTGAGTACTGTCTGATTACTGCCTATGCTCAGGAAGATGAACCAAAGAGAAAAAAAGTCACCCTGGACCAGTAAACTTGTTTCAGGGAAATTCAGGCTACAAAACTAAGTTATTTTCCATGCTTCGCTCTTCTCTGAAGCTTTCTTAAACATCCAGGTAATACAGACTTTGCATCAACTATTTAATTGATTTCTGTTATAGACCAATATTATTTCCTTAATTTGAACTTAAGTTCTTGCTCTTGATTTAAGACAACAATATGAAAGACATTGTTCCAGACCTTGCCTTCTCTAATGAGATTAGGAAGCAAGGTGTTTGAATGAGGAGGAGATTAAGAAAAGAGAAAAGTGTACAAAACTTGAGGGCTCTTGGTAAGCTTTAGGAAAAACTGAAGTTCTATGTCTGCAGCAATATTTTTCTTGTCTTCTTGGAAAATTTAATCTCCCAAAGAATAAACAAGATGTTTCTGATGACTGTACAATAATTACAGAGAAATTCTGTTCAGTACATCTTCAATGATTAACAAATTTGTAATTTTTTTTTAAACTGCAAAGTGCTCAGTCTTTTATACCAGGCTGCAGACATGCCACTTTAATGATATCTTTAGACTTTGGAAACAAAATTACACAGCAGAAGGATGACACATACGGAGCTGATCACAGAACAGTGGTTCAGTAAAGTCAGGACCACATGATCTGCCAGAAGCTGACCTCATTTCTGAATGCTTCTTAATTATATGAATGGTCTTGAAATGAGTTTGGAAAAATAGCTATATGCATATTCAATTTTTGTTGCCTTTTTTTCCTCCATGCTTTATATTTTTACTGATTCTACTTTGTTTTTCTTAAATGAACTACCATGAACATTTTAGAGGAAAGAGTTGCAGTTATTTGTCTTTAGACAATGTGAGCTACCATTAAATCACACATTTGTTGTGCTCATAATGTCATAATGCAAATAACAACTCTTAGATCTATTAATATAGTGAGCAAGATATCTCCATTTAAAAATAATATAAAATCTATTGTTTGTATATTTATGTTTTCTGAGGAAAGAGGAACAATTATCTTCCCACTCGGTTATGACTTTCCTCTTTTCTACTGTGAAAGCCATAACATATAGCCATAATTAAAGAATACTCAAGGCCCAAGTGGAAACTATGTCCTGGAGCCCCTTCTAAATTTAGATTTCAAAAATAGCTATAGAAAGGGGCTTTTTCTCCTTTGGGCTATTCAGCAAACCTCTGTTATTTCAGTAACATCGATAGATGCAAATTAAAGGGAATGCAACACACTATAAAGAAAAGATTCAAAACCCTAAATGAAGGAAATACTTGCCTAGAACAGTTCTCAGCTGACTTTGGTATGTCAGAATGCTTGGTCCTTGTTTTAGTGCTTTGAAGAACATTTCTGGATGAAGTGGAGCCACAAGTCACCGACATTGAATCAAAGCACAAGGGAGAGGAATTATACCCCTTCCCACTGCCCTGCCTTTCTTATTGTGCCTGCAGTCCCAGCCCAGCACCCACTGTGCTCCCAGCAAAATCCAGAATGGATTCATTTACACCGGTCTCTCCTTCACTCTATTAGATGTTTTGCTTGCCACTAGAAAAGGAAAGAAAGAGAGAAGGGTACAGTCATGTGGATGCTGCCTCTACCTGCTGACCTCAGGGAGAGTTTCCTAATGCTGCCATGACCCACTTTCCTATTGATCCAGTTGCAATGCCAGTTGATGCCAAAAAGGTGGTTAAATCTCCATGTCATACCTAGATTAGAAAAATTGACAAATTCCGACTCCCATATCCGTGTAAGGCCAAGGCCTTTGGTAGGACTCCATCTCATTCAATACTTTGGAGAGGAAAAATAGGAAATAAAATTCATGGGAGATCTTCAGGAGTATGTCAGAAACAGAGGTAGAATTATTATATTATTATAATATTATCATAATTATATAGATTTATATTATATATATAATTATATATACAATTATATATAATTCTATATTATTATAATAATATAGAATTATTATTAAAAAGTTATTATAATCTGTGCTTATCACTTTACTCACCTACCTTGAGAGTCCTGACTGTCATGTTGTACAACCTGCTGGAGGTAGATGCTAGTGTGTTGACCTGGAACACAAACAGCCCAACTTTTTTCATGGTTTAACAAATAAGGAAAGAAACTTTGGAAAAACCAAAAGCAGTCATGAAAATTCACATTTCTCTAGTCAACATAAAAAGCTTTTTTCTTTTATCCTTTATGATTGTATCTTTGCAAGTACTTACACCTGCTTGCAGAGGATTTTTTGGGTAATATATGGTGGGGACAGCTGGGACTTGCAAAGGCCTAGGTTGAATGATTAAAAAATTAAATCCTTGTCCTGGTTTAGGGCAAATTTGGGAGGAAATCTCCGAGTGGGGTTCCTCTGAAAAGCAAATCCAAACAGCCCCTCCCCCCAGCCGGTCCGGGGAAATAATTCCCTCAGAGATAGAGTGGAAAAAAGCCTTATTTATTTAACAAACAAAATGCCCACAAGCATAAAGAATGAATAATAATAATAACAATAATAATAATATGAAACAATAAAACCTCTCCCTGCTCTGAAGAGAGATGGCAAAACTGAGAGTCCGTGTCAGGAGTCTGTTTATCAGTCCCTTCAGTGCTGGAAGATGCCAAGCCCCGGCCCGGTGGGCCACGGGTGCAAGATCCCGGTGCTCCTCTGGGTTTTTCAGTCCAGAGCAGATTTAAACAGTCCCAAAAGAAAAAAAAAATAAAATAATAAAAAAAAACAGTCCAGGAAAGCTTCTTTGCCTCAGCTAGCTCGACTAACAAAGGGAAAAAAAACCTCTCTCTGGCGGCCCTCCGTGCATCCGACGAAGGAAAAAAAAAAACCACACAGTCCCAAGGACGAGAGCAGATTCAGAGGAGTGAGTTTGTTTCTCAAAACAAACTGCGCGCTTCTTCTTTCCCTGCTCACTCTCAGAACCAGTCTTAAAGGTACAGAACACAGAACAGACGATTTGGGGATACACAGTCACCCTAGGACATTCCACCCCTTATCACCATATCGTCAACTTATCAAAACTAATTGAATTTTAACTCTACAAACACACATTATGCATGCATATATCTATATAAAAACAATATACAGCTATATGCAGACAATGGCAGTGACATTCAACAAAAAGGGATATGTACACATGGTTTTCATCCAACAATCAGATCTCCCTGAGGTACACATTGTGTTGTTCCATCTTTCTGCATTATCCACCATGTACAACCTGGTCCCTGAGCAAAGACAATCCCACGGATGGGTTTGTCCGTACTTGAGGTGGATTTGATCCAAACTGTCTTCCCTAGCAAACCTCTTGCATGTACTACAGGGACTTTATCTCCATCTACTGTATGCAGGAGCTCAGACTGGGCAGGGCCTGCTCTGTTGGTGGAACCTCGGGTGTTAACTAACCAGGTGGCCTTTGCCAGATGCTGCTCCCAGTTCTTGAAAGATCCCCCACCCAATGCTCTCAAGGTGGTCTTTAACAGTCCATTGAATCTTTCCACTTTCCCAGCAGCTGGTGCATGGTAGGGGATATGGTACACCCACTCAATGCCATGTTCCCTAGCCCAAGTATTGATAAGGCTGTTCTTGAAATGAGTCCCGTTGTCTGACTCAATCCTCTCAGGGGTACCATGCCTCCAGAGAACCTGCTTTTCAAGGCCTAGAATGGTGTTACAGGCTGTAGCATGAGGCACAGGGTAGGTCTCCAGCCACCCTGTGGTGGCTTCTACCATTGTGAGCACGTAGCGCTTACCTTGACGTGTCTGGGGTAATGTGATATAATCAATCTGCCAGGCCTCCCCATACTTGTATTTGGACCACCGTCCACCGTACCATAGGGGCTTCACCCGCTTGGCCTGCTTGATTGCAGCACATGTGTCACAGTCATGAATAACCTGAGAAATACTGTCCATGGTGAGATCCACCCCTCGGTCTCGTGCCTACTTATAGGTGGCATCTCTGCCCTGATGACCTGAGGCATCATGAGCCCATCGAGCCAGGAACAACTCTCCCTTGTGTTGCCAATCTAAGTCTATTTTTGACACCTCTATCTTTGCAGCCTGATCTACCTGCTCATTGTTTCTGTGCTCCTCATCAGCTCTACTCTTGGGGACATGGGCATCTACATGACGGATTTTTACAGGTCGCTTCTCTATCCGAGTGGCAATGTCTTTCCACTCTTCGGCAGCCCAAATTGGTTTTCCTCTACGCTGCCAGTTAGCCTTTTTCCACTTCTTCAACCATCCCCATAAAGCATTGGCTACCATCCATGAATCAGTATAGAGGTAGAGCTTTGGCCACTTCTCTCTCTCAGCAATGTCCAGGGCCAATTGAACAGCTTTGAGTTCAGCAAGTTGGCTCGATCCACCATCTCCTTCCGTGGCCTCAGCGACTTGTCGTGTGGGGCTCCACACAGCTGCTTTCCACTTCCGGTTCATTCCCACTATGCGACAGGAACCGTCAGTGAAAAGAGCGTAGGGTGTTTCTTCTGCTGGCAGTTGGTTGTATGGTGGAGCTTCTTCAGCACGTGTCACTGGTTCTTGCTCCTCTTCATCTCTGAGACTAAAGTCTTCACCTTCAGGCCAATTTGTAATTATCTCCAAAATCCCAGGGCGATTCAGTTTTCCAATACGGGCGCGCTGTGTGATGACAGCAATCCACTTACTCCATGTAGCATTGGTGGCATGGT